>JAPQNM010000008.1:11147269-11199769 GCA_029783475.1 Metacarcinus magister
CCCTCTCTCTCCTTCCCTACCTCTCCTTGAGCCACCTTTCCTCCTCTGTCCTTCCATACCTTCCTCTCTGCCTGCTTCCCTTTCTTCTTTCCTCTCCTCCTCTCCCCCTCACCTCACCTACCTACCTCCTCATAACTCACTCCCGCAGTCTGGACGTGGACGCGCCTGGATACTCGAGCTCGATGCGGTAAAATAAAGCAATGTCATCATAATGTTCGCCAAGATGAGGGAGAGTTGCCCGATGGTCTTTTTCAACGAGGTAAATGGAGCCCGGAGTGTTAACTGAGGCGGGGATTAAGAAGGTGGACTTGTGATGCCGGCACGTGGGGGAGGACACGGAGGGTGGGGTGAGGGGGGACTAGCCAGTGTCCGAGTGTGCATGTGTAGGTAACGATAGCTTCTTTTTTTTCATTCTTGAGTCTCCCCCCGCCCCATTTTAATTGCTAGTTGCGTTGTCAGTAAAGCTTATTAATCCCCCGCGCGTCCCGACCCCTATTCTTCGCTGTTATAAGGACGATTAAGCAGCACAGCGCGGCCCTGCTTCCGACAACAGGCTACAAACATTTCAAGCTGCGATATTCCAAAACACTATTAATTTCATAAATGCGTTGGTTTTCCAAAAGGTTACGTGTCATTGAAAATCAACACAGCCGTAAAAGAGATAAATGGTTTTGAAGGGTCATCCTACAGATAATTAAAGAGGCGGAAGCGACGGTCGGCGTTAGAGTTTTGATAATTGATTCTATTAATATTAAGTGCAAGTCATTAATAGCGGAAATAGAGAATGGAAAAATATATTAAAGCTTTGTATTATTTGATGAAGTAAAGTAACATGTGTTGTAGTTACCTTCTCCATGACGTGAAGGTAATAATCAATAAGGTACTTTCACAAATATAACAGCTGCATTGTTGCATCAGTGGCGGCGGCAATTGCAAAAACAACAATAAATACAACAGCAGGAGCAACATCAGCAGAACAACTATAAAAACGTTTGCGATGACAACAAAAACAATGAAAACGTAAAGTATGACCGCGGTGATGAATAATAATGACAAGAATAATAATGATAATAATGATACTATTAATAGTAACCATAATGGTAACTGTAATGATAGTCATGATACTATTCTTAATATAAATGAAAATTGATCTAATCATTATATATTTTTTATTAAAATTCATATTATCATTATTATTGTTCTTACTATTATTACAATTATTATTATTATCATTATTATTATTATTAATATTATTATTATTATTATTATTATTATTATTATTAATTATGATTATTATATTCCCATAACCTTAATGACCGCCATCATCCTTCCCTCATATGTAATATCATCATTATGATCAATGCGCCTCTTATTATCATCGATATTTTCGTAAGGTACGCCATTATCCTCATTGTCAATACATTAGCAGAAAAAAAAACGAAACAAAATGACTGCAATTTTGTGGGAAGTCAGCCATCTTCTTCCAAGAATTACGTGTATTAGTATGAGGTCTAGTCACGGCAGGTGGCGTGGCCCGCAGGTGTGTGTGTGTGTGTGTGTGTGTGTGTGTGTGTGTGTGTGTGTGTGTGTGTGTGTGTGTGTGTGTGTGTGTGTATGTGTGTGTGGGTATGTGTGTGTGTGTGTGTGTGTGTGTGCGTGTGCGTGTGCGTGTGTGTGTGTGCGTGTGTGCGTGTGTGTGTGTGTGTGTGTGCACGTGTGCGTATATGCGCGCTCCAGCCCTCACACATCAGTATTTTGGCTTATACTGTGTTCGTGTTCATCACGTGTTCATGAATTACCTTGAACGCGTTTTACTGACAGTGCTTGTGGTTGTGTGATTACGCTGCGTCGTTTGGCAGACCCCCAACATTTGATACGTGCTCATCTGTATAAGTGTCTGCCATTCTGCGGCATGTAAGCCCTTTTAGACGTGTGTATACCATGTGAAAATGCTACATGCGACAGTGTGTGTGTGTGTGTGTGTGTGTGTGTGTGCGTGTGCGTGTGCGTGTGCGTGTGCGTGTGTGTCTAACTATTTGGCTGAGTGAGTGAGTGAATGAGGTTAAGGATGTTAAGGATGTTAGAGGTGTTAAAGAAAAAAAGATTTACAAGATTTAATAAAAAAAAAAATTACAAGATTTTAAAGTAAAAAAATATATACAAGATTTTAAATAAAAAAAAGATATTCAAGATTTAAAAGGAAATAAAAAATTTACGAGATATAAAAGATTTAAAAGAAAAAAAAATACATGATATAACGAGAAAAAAAAACCGAAACTGAAACTAAAAGAAACTAAATAATTGATCATTACTAGTTTATTTTCCTTAATAAGAAGCAAAACATTCCAAAAGTATTCTAGAAAAATGAGAAAACAATTATAATAATTTTAGAAACCATAGAAAATATTAATAAACAAAGAAATCAAGAAACAATATTAAATAAGCTAATAATTTTATATCTTCGGGTATTTTTCATAGACTCTTATTTTTCGTTGTTTATTGGTACCAATATATTTTTTTCTATTTATTTGAGTTATTTTGAAGATAATAAATCCATTATATCCGTTTTATTTTATAAAATTTTAATGCAAACTGAAAATGTTACGCCAAAATAGTTTGTCATTTTTAGTTTTAAAGATATTGAAGATTTCAATCATCTTTAAGATTTTAAAGTTATTTAAGATTTTAAAGCTATATAAGATTTTAAAGATATTTAAGATTTTAAAGATAATATTGATTTTAAAGATATTGATTTTAAAGATTTTAAAGATATTCGAGACATTAGAGACATTAGAAATATCCTTAGAGACATTCTTAGAGACATTAGAGACTTAGAGACACGAGAGACTCGAGAGATTCGAGAGATTCGAGAGATACGAGAGATACCAGAGATATTAGAGATAGATATTGACGGACGGACGGACTATCAAGGGATGTTTGGTTGGACGTCCGTCCCACAAACCGTCCGTGTTCTTCTCTCTCAACAGCAACAACAACAGGTACAGGAAATCATTAGTGGTGTGTGTGTGTGTGTGTGTGTGTGTGTGTGTGTGTGTGTGTGTGTGTGTGTGTGTGTGTGTGTGTGTGTGTGTGTGTGTGTGTGTGTGTGTGTGTGTGTGTGTGTGTGCGTGTGCGCGTGTGCGTCTGCGAGTGTGTGTGTGTGTGTGTGTGTGTGTGTGTGTGTGTGTGTGTGTGTGTGTGTGTGTGTGTGTGTGTGTGTGTGTGTGTGTGTGTGTGTGTGTGTGTGTGTGTGTGTGTGTGTGTGTGTGTGTGTGTGTCCTCCTGTCCCCACACCCTCGCCTACCCCCATCCCCCTGCCTTCCTCCACATCCCCGCCTGCCCCCCATCAACCCCCTGCCACACTGGGGACACCTGACTGGAGTGGAAGCAGGAGTGCGTGGACGTCACTGCCACTCAGAACGTGATTATATACTCAAGGTCTTATGTGTGCCTTTGAGTCGGTGTCTGTTGGTGCTTGGCTGTCGTATCACTTGTGTACTGTTTTTATTCATAACTTATTTGATAATGTCTAACGTTTCTTTGGTCTAATAAAGCTGTTGACTACGATGTGTGCGTTTTTTGTGTACAAGTCGTTACTTGGAAAATAAGGATTGTTGGTAACAGGAAATTGCTTTGTTCCTCCATTTTATGCTGTGTCTCGGCGTTTTTCGTCGCTTATAATGTTATTTTCAAGCAATAAATAATATCACTAAAGTTTATTTATTTTTTTAACAAATCCCAAATGGTTGCCCAGAATACTTGGTTTTGACATTTATTTACGTTGTCAATCGATGAAATGTTCCAGTAATCGATACACGTGACCCTTGCCTTGCTCCTTCCTGCCACACTGTTGCAGCGGCACGTACTGGAGACTAAATCAGCTAACAGTAAAAAATTGAGCAACAAATCATAAAAAGCATGGGAAGAAAACATCTTTTATTTTTCATATTTTCCTAAGGTCTGTATATGGATGGTGGATATTATACCTTCATTCAAATTAATAATCCTGGACATAATTTCTTAAACTTACGCCACTGGGCATTTAAGAAGCATATTCCTATTTACATTATGGAAGTACTTAAACCAAAGTTATGTTAATGTAAATCATCGAAAGAAACCCTGTAATTTGAAAGGATGCCAATGAGACTGACCAATAAAATACTGATGTATGTATTTATGAGACACTTTTCAGCTGTAACTTTTGAGACTAAGTAAATATTCTTGAAGTCCTCCCTCCGTGACAAACATACAGAAGGAGGAAGAGGAGGAGAGAAAGAGGAGAAGGTGGTGGAAATTGGATAGGTAAAGAGTTGAAAGAGAAAGAAGGAGAGGTGCAGAGAACGATAACAACGCTAAAAAGAAAACGAGGGGAGGGAAAGGTTCAATATGCTTCGATAATGTATATGTTTATCGTCAGCCATCTTTTCCCATTGTCCCCTCATTTTCTATCCAAACTTGCACATGCTCCTTGCCCTTCATAAAAAAAAAGCAATTTTTGGCCACATTAGGGAAAGGATAAAATTACGTTAGATAAAGTTATATAACGTTGAATTAGGATCGAAAACGATATCATCAAGCTTGTGTGAGTTATTATCTCTCCATCACTTTCCATATTTTCCAACGAATTTTCAGACAACATTTTATTTTTTGGGGGGTTAAATTTATCTCTTTTTTTTCTGTCGTGAAAGGATGCAGTTAGAGAGTAGATTGTAGCTTTTATAATTCATTCGTGGTGTTTTCACTGTATATAGTAGTGTGTGTTTATTGTAGATGCACTTCGATGTGTTCTATTTTAGGCTTATGACTATGATTATTGTCAAGCACTAAATATATATACATGTGTCGCTACAGAGTCTTGTTGATTCTATTCGTCATCAGTGCTGGTTGATGCTCACGTGGTAATGCTGATGTTTTTGAAGGTAACATATCATTCTAGTTCTTTTTCATGATTGCTGACGTCATTTTGTATGAATTATAACTATATTGTACTTGTTCGTCGATCCTTGTGATGCAGAGGCCATTCACCCTCTGAAGGAATGAATCAAATATACAGATATCTTATTCTGTGTTGATATTATAATATTTAGGGCTGCAAGGACGGACACGCGCTCGCTCACACACCCACATGCACACACGCACACACACACAGACACACACACACACACACACACACACTATCGTAAATCAAAACACTCATAACACCCATGCTAAATTAACCATCGAACTGCTGTTATTTCTCCGCCACCATTTCCAGTCGTCGATAAATCATATTCGAGAGAAAATCTATAAGGATTCTATATTATTCCGATAAGATAGAGAGAGAGAAGGAAAAATATATATATCCTAAAACTGGGCGAGGCAGGTTGCTCTGGTAATAAATATCTGGTTAGCTTCTTGCCAGCTTTTACGACATGCAGAGCCAATAACTCCCCTGCCTTGGGCCTTCACCCTATTAAATCGCCTTCAAACAACCCTTGAAATCTTATTATAATTGCTTCACCTTCGCCTGCCCCTCCACCGGCAACACACGGCAACTTGAGGCTATCTTTACCTCGTGATAACTCCTTGTGGTATTACCGGCATGGCAGCCCGGCCCTTCGTGGCAGCATGGCGAATGTTGCCTTAGTGTCGCTGGCTGGACGGCGTCTCACGTAGTTTTTGTGACCGACGCGCCCCGCCAATAATACCAGGTCATGTTTGCCAGGGTGGAGGAGGGAGAGAGGGAGTTAGTGAAGGAAGGGATGGAGAGGGAGAGAGGGAGGTGGGGGATGTACACACGCTCCTCTAAAGGTTTTAAGTCAAGTCACACAGTTCCAGGTCCGCCATTATATTGGCCTCATTGTAGGAGTCGCTGGCAGGAAGGAATGCGTGTGGAGTCAGACTGTATAATTCCCTTGAGGTAGATAAGGATAATACCCAAAGTACATGGGTAAACAACAGTGTGTGTGTGTATGTATGTTTGTTTTTTTGTTTGCTTGATTGTGTGTAAGTTTGTGTTTATGTGTGTGGGTGTGTGTGTGTGTGTGTGTGTGTGTGTGTGTGTGTGTGTGTGTGTGTGTGTGTGTGTGTGTGTGCGTGTGTGCGTGTGCGTGTGCGCGTTCGTTCGCGCGCACGCGCTTGTGTGTGTGTGTGCGCTTGTGTGTGTGTGTGTGTGTGTGTGTGTGTGTGTGTGTGTGTGTGTGTGTGTGTGTGTGTGTGTGTGTGTGTGTGTGTGTGTATGTGTGTGTGTGAAGAATGTGCTATGCAGGCTAAAATAAAACTTAATATTTATTCGTATATATGTTTTCGTCTATTATTTTTTTTCTCTCGCTCGAAAGTGAGGCTCATATCTCATTGTTTAATTTAACTTAAATCAGGAGTAATAATGACTGTCAAAGTAACAGGCTTAGAATGAACTGGTCGAAAGATTTATTGAATATCTCCTCAGTATGATATTGCAGCTGATAACAATACAACCTCTTTTACATCACTTCTCAGAGCATCAGGGAGTATCATGCCGTCTTAACAACCACTCAACAGGGAGAGTAAATTATTTAAGCGCCATTGTGACATCCCAAACTCCTTTCCACTATTTTTTTCATAATATCTAGTGTTCGGGAAGACAATGGCCACTCAACCACCATCTCCACAGCGATTCCAGTCACCATATTGAGAGGCCTGAGGGAAGGGTTAGCTGCCGCCCACTCAGCCGCGGTTCACTGCCCCCGCCCAACCTGCCCGCCCATCCCCCTTCCCCCTCCATACCTCTCTCTCTCTCCTCCCTCCCTCCCTCCGTCGCTCACAACCATTCTCCCAACACTTCCTCTCTCCGCTCCATCCTCTTCCTTATTAACGTTCTAAAGCATTTTACTTTTCACTCTCTCTCTCTTTTACGATTAATTCCTTTCGTACGGTTGTTTTCCCTCTTGTCCACTTATCTAATCATTTATATTCCTCCTTTACCTCCAGCCCCTCCACATGCCCCCACACCACTCGATTATCACTCCTCCCACGTGCCTCCCGCTCACCAATATTTCATCCATCTTCTCTCCCCTGTTCCCTTGTCCTTTCTTCTTCACTGCATTGTTTTCGCTTCTCTTTTTCTCCTCTTCTACATCCTCCTCATATTCCTACTTCCTTTCCTTCATTTCCTCCTCTTTTCTTGGTTCATTTATTCCCTCTCCTGCCGCCCGTGAAGTTATCGATTGCCTGTGTTCGTTGCATCGTCTTTTAGTCCTTAATTGCGTTGCATCTACTTAATTGGCCGCTGTGTTTTGCTTCTGAGAGAGACGTGGAAGAATGTGTTGTAGTTCTGATGGGCCTTCCCGCTGTCTACCTGCAACTCCCTCGTATTATGGGCAACAGATCTTGTAATTACCTTTATATAATTACGATGATGCAAGTAATAATGCCTATAAGTTTGGCTGATCTCTCCTCGCGGCCCTGGGCAAGGAGTGGGAGCCATAATGGGAAAGGTGGTTTTATTCGGCCGCCAACACGGTGTCCGCCATCCCCAGACAACTTCCAAAAAGGATTTCCTCCTCAACTTCGGAGCCGGGTAAAGACAGGTTACCCTGATGTGTGTCGGGGCTATTTACCGGTACCGCAGCGCCGGCCCAGTGTCCCAACCAGTCTCTGGAGGGGAACGCCACCCTCCTCTCTCTCTCCCTTTATCCACATTCACTTTCCTTTAATTCGCTGTGTTACTGTAATGGATTTTTTCTCTCTTTCCATGTCCCTTGTGCCTATTTTTTTATACCCATACTTACTTCTTCTTTTATCTTATTCCTTATCTCTGCTTCCATCTTTTTTTATCCCCTTTCTGGCTATCTATCCCACCAATCTGCGAAGGAAGAAGAAAGTTCTTGTGAAGTCTAACTCTCGCTTGAGTGCAATGAAGGAAAAAATATACTTTCAAAGCTGTATGAAAAGAAATTTTCTTAACTTTCATTACGATCTAAGTCTTCAGTTTCTTCCAAAACAAAAGGAATTTGTGATATACATTCACATAAATATTTTCTTCATATTAATACATTTCTTCATATTTTCTTCCGGCATCAAAGTTCCGTGTTTCGTCATAAGTAGAGATCAAGGCTTCAGATCATCCAAAGCCTTATTTCGAGTGGGGCTGAAATTACACCCTTGAAGCCACCTCTCTTTCGACTTGTCATTACCTCTCCTGGAAGGGTGATCCGTTTCCTCTCTGGTAATACTCACCATCAAAGGAAATGGGTCTCGAGAGGAACACCTGAGCGACATATGAGTAATAAAGAACACTTCCCGCCCCTTGAGACCGCCCCTTCCTTAGTCCCTCCCTCCTTCCGCCACACCAACTCTGCGGCTGCAACATGTCCTTCCTCGGCTTCGTGCGCCATCGAGTTTTCATTACAATTTGGTGTGACTTTCCTACATGTGTAGTGTACAAAGTCCTTTCCCCAGTGGATTACTTTCGCCGCTGTACGAACATTACGTCGTGTTTCATGACTTAGAAATTAATACCTAGATTGTAAGAGTCATGCAAAAATGCCCCCTATCACCTCCCCCCTTGTTATCATTAGGTCGACCACTCTCTCTCTCTCTCTCTCTCTCTCTCTCTCTCTCTCTCTCTCTCTCTCTCTCTCTCTCTGTGGCTGCCCTGGAGACGGAACTAAATGTATTCTGGTCACGAACCCCAAAACACCTCGTAAACTGTGATAATCTACTCCGCCGCCACCGATGCAAACTGCTACATCTGAATTAACGTGGAGACCTCCCGGCGTGTGTGTCTCTGTTACCGGTGGACGACACTCACCTGTCCTGCCTGACTACCTGATCGTTGTTTCTGGCAGTAATGGTTATGTTAGCACGTGTTTTGTCCGTCACTGATACGTTGACATTGTTTAGTTCCTCTTAGTAAATTTTTTTTTCTCTTGCTTACGGTATGTATTTTTTTTTTGTATTTATTTATTTTTTGTTAAGGTTAGAAAACAGGTGTGGCTCTCGGGTGTTTTCTTTTTCTTTTTACGGACAATAAAATATGATCGTTCTATGTGTCTAGGAAGAATTATTTGATGTATATCTGTTTAACACATTTTTAGGTGTTCATTTTATCATGTAGAAATATTATGCTCCTTTCGCAGCAACCTGCTTGGGTATTGTGCCGCTTCTGGGATCATCCTATGAAATACTATTGAAATATACAGCTATACCTCATAGTCAGGTACATCCGTGTATCTGGAATATAATCATAAAATATGTATCGAATTCCTGGTAGCATCAATATATAAGATGCACCACCAACACGATATTAACTTCTTACCACAAAGATATCGAGTTTACATCATAAGGTCTTCCCTTCATAAATACTGAAAGCATCGAACTCTTATCCGCACGCAATCGCTACTCTTACGGAACACCATATTTTTGTGGTTCCTGTAATCCTACCACCAGTGATTTTCGAGCATCCTTCTCACCGCTGCGTCCCGACTCCCATACTTCCCACCGTCAGTGTCAAGATTGTGCCACGATACACTGATATGTATCGCATGGCGAGGCGGGGACAGCGGCGGGAAGGGGCGACAGGTCCCCTTCGCCTCCCTAGTAACAGTGCCCGCTAACCTCTGCCCCTTGATAAATAATTCAGATCGTGTTCCTCCTCTTTTGCCTCTATATACATTAAAGCCTCTAGCACGTATATCTCGAATTTTACTGCCGAGCCAAACAGATTTATACCGTCCTCATTATGGATCAGTGCCAGACGTGTTTTTTTCCCTTCCCTGTAACAGAGTAGGGTGAGGTGAGTGCCCACCTGTCACCACCCACACCAGCCTCGTGAATAATGCAAGCTGGGGTTCTTAGAAATATTTTCCGAGGTTTCTGGGAAGTCTCCATCACTATGTGGGAACTCAAGGCCCTCCTCCAAAGTTTAAGTGACCGGCGGCAACGCTGACCTTCATAAGATATTGAAGCGTTTGAAGAATAGTGTATGTAAATTCATTTCTGGTCAGTCCATAAGCGTGTTTACCTTACATGCACGTATGTACTCTGAGAGAATAATTAAGAGAGTGTTTTGTTTATGATGCTTATGAATGTGCAAAGGCATTGTTATTCTGAGTGGTCCGCCATGAACGCCTGAAGGCCACAGAACCACAGCAGGACGAGGATTAGGGTCGTGACCACTAACTCCATGAGGATTTGCTCCCCCTTATAAACACACACACCCACAAACACACACAACACACACACACACACACACACACACACACACACACACACACACACACACACACACACACACACACACACACACACACACAAACACACACACACACACACACACACACACACACACACACACACACACACACACACACACACACACACACACACACAAGAAGTCATCGTAGTAATTACCTGGGGAACGATATCCATCGTGTGTCCTCAAAGGGCGGGAGACAGGTAACCCTGGTCCAATCTAGCCATGTGGCTGAGGAGCGCAAGCCAAAGTGAACCGTGTGTTGGGCTCGGGAGGGGAGAGTCCTAGCCCCTTGGTTACAGGGAGCACCAGTGACCGATGACTTATACTGCAGAGGTGGGGTATAAAGTTGACAATTATATATGCAAGGCCGACACGCTATGCTAGAAAGCATAATGACTCCCCCAGAACCTGGAGCAGCGGCCGCCTCTTCGATAGCTGCGTGGTTCTTCCTCCGTGGCTAGACGGCGTTAGTTATTTCTTCTTTATAGCCATTTTCTTACTTATGGCTGCCGTCATGCACATGTTTATGATCGTAGACCCATAAAATGGCCAGCACTGAGGGGTAATCAAGGGGTTGGCGGCTCTGTCCACCTAGCAGGCCCTTCTTGCATACAACTCGACAACACTAATGTAGGGGAATGGTTTCTTAACTTTTATGGGTAAACAAATTTCTTTTGGCATTCTATGTTTATTAGTTTTGGTGACTACAATGTACATTATTCCACTTGACATAAGAGGCTTAAAAGATGACCCCTCAATGTTCCAAACAGTATTCTTGAAACAATAATCATATCTGTACATGATTCAACCCTTCTGGACAAACTTATTATTATCTAAAAAAGATGAAGAATCCTTGATATGGGCCACTACAAAACAATACTTGCAACAGTGATAATGATTATCACAAAGAAGAGAGAAAGTGCGATGTAACACACAATTGTTACAACACGTAGTGTAAGCGTTCGAAGAAGAGAAGTGGTCCGTCGGTTAGAAAATAATTTCCAGCATTTTCTGTAGAGCTCAGAGCTGCCTTGTTTATGTTAAACGCTTGAGGTCAAGAAGGGCACACCTACAGACACGGAGAAGGCGCACATGGTTGTGCAAACTCATACATTAGATAGGAATATCATACATGTTGTTACCCAGCGTGGGCACTGTGCTGTTAAATGAACCCTTGAGCCTTGGCTAATAAAATTGTTGTACATATGAACTGTTAGACGATCATTCTCTTAAGCAGGATTATGCTGCCAACAGTTTCACGCAACATAACAACTTCTCCTGCTCCATTTTGTGTGTCTAATATCTGGTTTTGCACCACAATACGCGTCTGAGGAAGGGGTCAGCAAGGCAGTGATAACTTTGTCGCTAGGAAGCTATCATGACGGTCTAACTACGGCAGGTCACCGTACCCTCAGTCACTCCATGGCAGCTCCGCCCTCAGGGGAGTTACATGGCTCCTCCCTTGTGGCGGAGGCTCAACTGATGCGTCTTCATCACATTCTTAAGAAAAAATAAGAGAAAAATAACTACGAGGTATTGAATATATTGCGTTTCCTTAAGAGTGATGCAGATGAACAGCAGCTCCCTAGGTTTGCAAGCCATCACAGCGTCCCTGACCCGGTAACCCTACAAGCACAGCAGTCCAGGTGGAGGTTGAGACCGAGGGAGGGAGGCGCGGGGGCTGGGGGTCGGGGTTTGGCGAGCTGAGAACGCAGGAGTGGTGTGGTGAAATTTTTATGTGAATTCTGCGGAATGTGAACATACGTGAACGCTTATCCATGTAATTTTGGAAGAAAAGCCTCCCTTGTTTGACCTTAATTTACGAGGGAAATAAACATGGGGGAGGAAGGAGCCCTCAGCAAGGGATGAGGCGAACATTTGAGGCTTTCGATCATCGTTAATGAAAGAGCTGTCACTTGCTCCCAATTACTTGCCCACCACAGAGGAAGTCCTACAACAGAAAGATGAAGAAAAACACCTTTTTTTGAAGCTTATGAACCCCCATTGACCCCTTGACCTCTACAAGCCCTTACTCAGCACTTCCCCCTCCCTCCCCTCCTCCCTCTCCCTCCCCTCTATCTCTTCCTCCCTCCCTCTCTCCCTTTCTCCTCCCAACGCATCAAAGTTCAAAACTCCCCACCGACCAATTTCTCTCTAGTTGCCTCCCGCCTCCTCGTCTTCCTTGGTCTTCAACTCCCAGCCGACCAACACGGACAGGACATTTAGATTCTATGTACACCTAGTATTTATAACACTGGGATGCGCTTAAATAATAATAATGAAAAATGTGTCCTAGCCTGTTCTGTGATTTTTGTACGCATGTAACAATAATGTTGCTTAATACAATAATAAAGATAAAAACAATGTACACGCATTCTATAACAAAGACAAGTTTCATGTTTCCTTCCACTTGGCCTACTCGCCTTCAGCCAACCATGGATATTACGTGAGCAACGCTATTGCCATTTGTAGTCTCTGTGAGGAAGCCTCTCAGTGGCTTCACTACAGGCTCTCAAACTGAAACATCTGAAGACTGTATCCATCGGCAAACAAACAAAAGATATCTGGCTGCCCCCTTCATTAAATTAGTGAACAGCACCTAAAGAGCAGACGGAGTGCACGAAACAAAACAACTGAGGGATGTTAACGAGTCAACAGCTTTACAAAGTCAAGCTGAAAACACCTAGAAGTGACGAGACGAGCTTCCCTGAGCTTTACTTACGGGGGAACCGTTTAGCAGGACTGAATAAGGCTCAAAATAGCTTCATTCTGTCACCTTATGAAGACCTCTACTTGCTCCAAGCTGAAGGGGGGAGTGTCAGCTACATGTACTATCAAGCGAACAATAGAAAATCTTAGACTTTTTACAGGGAGTATTGTCAGTGCAGTACTTTTTATATTTTACATGGTCCTACTAAAACACATTGTGCATTCAGCCGCATGTAAGTACAAATTATTTGGCATAACGTACGATGAATAAAAGGATGAATATTTCCCCTTCTTACATATGCCTAGCTTACGCATAGCCATTGAAAACACACATGGTGATAGGAATAGGGAAAGATAATGAGAGGAGGGAAAGAGAGAGAGAAATTGACCAACGAAAATTCCTACACGTATCAGTTACATAAAAGTTCACAAAGGACATTTATAAAATTACTTACAATTTTAAACATCTATGGATACACTTTTTTTGTAGAACACTGACACCGGGGTGGATACAGGAGTACACAGCACTTTCTTCCAGTTTACGTGTGCACATCTTTATAAAAAATCAATTTTTGTCCATGTCCTTCGCCTTTATTCTACACACCAATCCAAATGTTTAAAAAAGTTAATTTATATAGTTTTGCCTTCACAGTCTGAAAATACGTATCTGAACCAGTGCTTGTTCATCACGAAACCTTTTGTGTTCATACTTTCCATAAATGTTTCTAAAGAAGGCTGTACACACAGAACATTTGGCTTCCAGTGTGTACATGTGTTCTTCAGACATTTAATGAAGCTGAAACACAGTGTTCATGAAAAACATAGCACTTGGTGACTTGGTGATGGTGAAATATTTGGTGTTCCGAGGAACCCAAGGGCCGTACGTGCCTCGAGAGAGCATCAAGTGCCTGCACGTGCAGCTCAGGTTGGCGGAGGTGCTGGCAGGGTCTTGGAGACCCTATTCGGCTGCCAGCCTGGTGGTGGAGACCTCATGCCTTTTTTGTTTCCTACTTGTGTTGCAGCACCGCACAAGCATATGGTGTGGTGGTAACATCGTCATGGATGGTGGCAGACACGACAAACTCTCGCGTCATTGGCTTTACTTCCTCTGACGCAAGAGTCACGCCACGTGAGGGGAGCGAGCAGCGGGCGGCAAGGGATGTGTTGTCTAGCTCCCTGAGAAACACAGACACAAAAAACCTCCCTTCCTTAGGAGTGTAATTGTAGCTATATGTTAAGCAAAGTAGTTTTCTGACTGAAAAGTTGACATATATGGTTACCTTTAACCTCTAGTGTCAGGGTTTGAAGGTCACGTTACCTAACAGGAAAGGAACATTGTCTGCTGTTCCCCTATAAGAACTTCACCCGGGCCGAGAATAATAACTAACTTCTCTACCGATGGTTTCAGAGCCGCCAAGATATATTGCCATGCTATTTGAATTTCACAAACGCTCGATAGCGTGTCGAGGGGATGAATAACCACGAGTAGGATAGTTCGTGGTAATTGTTGGTGGTGGTGCGAGGCTCGGGGTACAGGTGACAAGGAACATTGATGGGAAGCAGTGTCCCGTCGCCCTGCTCCCTCACCTGCCGATACGCGTGTGGGGTCACTGGATCCTCATGTCATAAAGCTCTCGTGAGAAATAGCTACTAAATGATACCGTCTGGAGGTGGCTTTGCTAAAGAAAATTATATTCATTATCGTGATATTTGATGGAGGAGCATTTAATGAAAGGCAACTTCTTGCTTAAGAACAATTAAAGATAATGAATTCATGAAGGGAAGGTGGAGTTGAGGCGAAACAGTAAACTTTTCGTTAGTGGCAGCGTGTAAGGTATCGGCAGGTAAGCCCAAGGTAAGGCGCCGTGCACAAGTCATTCGCTCCGTTTCACTGCTGCCGAAGTGTTCTCTTCTCCATGTGCATCCAATATCTAATCAAGCAGACGTGTATCCATTCACATCATGGCCACTGAAGGGCTGGAAGAATAATAATTAAAACGATGAGAAGTAAAATTCTGAGGATTTCCATCAGAATAAACAAAGGAGAAAAAACTGCTCCGTTATAGTTGTCTCGAGGGAAAAAAAAAAAAAAAAAAAAAAAAGTAATTTGAAGGAAGATTATACTATCACGTTTCGCGCTCCACCGAAGAAAGGTTTACCGCGGCCATTGCTTTGTGTTGTCTTCCCGGCGAGGTGTTGGTGGTGGTGGTGGTGGTGGTGGTGGTGTGCGGCGCCCGGGGCTCTGTATCACACGAGTTAATTACGGCCACCATCATGCGGGTTCGCCATGTCTGAGTCACGTGCGTGGGCGGGGTCCCGCGTAAAGCTAGGGAGTATAATCTGTCGAATAGGAGTTATGTTTTTGTTGTTTAATGTAAATGTATGGTGTTGAAAGTTTCTTTTAACTCCCTGTCTAATCATGAAGGAGAGTATACACCAATTAAGTTTTTGCTCCACTTCGAACAGGTGATTGCGTTCACTGATAACCTTTACGTTTTTAGCTCAAGAGAAAATGTGTTGGTTGGGTTCGACACACGACCTTTATGTGTGTGTGAGTCACACCGAACCTGCAGCAGGCACACGAGGCGACGCGAGTGATCTATGGCTGAGACCCACGGCAGCCAGCCAGTCTCGCGTGATTGCTTTCTCTTCTCCCCAAGCCACGAGGGGCCGGCTTGTTTACGTGAAACGTCAAGTCTTGTGGCAGCCGATCACTCCGTGTCACACACAACACATATTGTTTTCCTTATTACCGTTGCTCCGTAACTACATATAATGTTAACATTATAACCTTTCCACTTTATAACAATACCGAAAGAAATGCATTACAAACCAGTCAGACATGTTCCACGGATTGAAAGAAAAGTTGATAAGATTTCTTCGTTGTATGTTTCGAAGACTAAATACTAAAAGAAAATATACATATAAGAATTACCCTTATGTATACGAAATAAAATTAAAATCCGATGAAAAACCTCCCATGAAGCCATGTCCAATGTTACCCTCGTGAGATCCTAACCCATTATCAAGTCACTAAGCCTGCTGACTCCCCTGACTTTCTGAAGTTTCTTGCTTTTACTATTAAATTTATCTTATTTGCCAATACAATCAATATTTTTTTTTGTTTCTCGGCATCAGAAACGCGGGGGAGGGCGTGGCCAACAACTTACACACTAAACACCCTGGCCTCATGTTGACACCTGGAGGAAGGAAGGGAGGAGGACGAAGCATGACCTTACCGGGGCATAGTAAGGCCACGAGGGTACCCGTGACCTTCTGACCTCCTGTAAGGCCTCGCACCAAACCTCCCTCCGCCTCGTGCCACACTAATCATGCACACTCCTTGGCCTCGGTAAACAGCTATTATGCATACACACATTATTACTATTAAAATAATTCGGAGGAGAGAGGTGTCATAAAATGGATCAGTAATCAATCCATCCTTATGATTTCCCTAAGCCTAGAAATTGATAGTTTCCAAAATAATATTTATCCACCTTTAAAGCTCTAATTTAGCATATCGGCTATTGCACTAATTCTTCCTCACTTTGTTGTCGCACCTTGAAACTCTCTGCTTCACCTGTGACGTCAGTGCTTTCCAGTCAAGCCAATGCAATACCGAACAGGAACAATGTTAGTATAGTGAGCAACACTGAGGAGTGCAGAGAGTTTCATTACAGTTCTCCTTCTTTGTACTTCGCCATGGCCGTTCTGGAACACATGCACTCAACGAACAAGGCTACATGTAGTCCTTCCGGTTACACCCGCCATGGCAGACAACCCTATAATCGAATCTCGAGACAAACATAACAATTAATAGAAATAAATATAATCCATTCACAATGTAACAACACTCAGTCACTGCGCTACCATCTTCCATATTCGTCAAACAAGTCGAAAAGAAACTACAGCGTTTAACCTTTGCAAGAACTTAAAGCTGGAATCATTGGTTAATATCTAATTTACAAAAAAAAGTGAAAGAAATACATTCCGATAAAGTAACATTTAGTTAACATGGAATACCCTAAAAAGGAAACAATAAGAAGGCATATCAGTGTTCTCTCAAAGTCGTGACTCATGCCCTACATTAATTCAGTTAAAAACTACTGTATAAGATCACTGCTGTTTCGTCCGCCGTGCTTACAGTAAGACGGGCCGGGTCGATTCTTAACAACATCCACTAGACTCGTACACTCGACAATGCGAATATCCCACAACCCTTGTCAGGCTGGTCTTGGTTCCTTGGGCAGGTGCTTTAGGGGTGCTGAAGCGTTGCATCCTCAATATAGATTTTTGGCAATGCTATCTGGTGGTCAGAGTTGCAGGGAATTCGCTTTTGTCATTCACGCATAAGAAGTCATGGGGCGGAGGTTGTGAGATTTACGGTGGGCGGTGTCTCCGTTGAGCTTTGTTTATTTCGTCACTCGTCTGCAACACCCCTCAAGCCCTGAGCGAGGAAGAGTGTGGTGAGGCCCGGGTGGTGAGGTGGCGCGTGAGGAAATTTCTCGGGGTCAAGTTCTGGAGGGGAGGAAAAGTCTTTAGGCATGTCTTGCGTACTTTCTGAACACCAGTACCGGGGGTGTTGGCCTAGCATCGGGAAACTGTTTCACGAGACCTAAGATGTTTTCTCGTTCTTTTGCACTAACTGGATATGGTTCTTTTTGTTGCGTTTGCTTTGTCTTTGATGGTCTAAGTGTTGTATGGGCTGGTTAATAATGATAGATTTTCTGTGTTCACTGTTACAGTAGAGGTTGGTGGTGAAGCATTCCAGCTCCTAGTTGTTACAAGCACAGAGACACTTGCTGGTTCATCTCCTGGAGTGCCCGCTGGTAGTGTCCACGCCCCGCACCTCAACACACAGCCTTCTAGACCGAGCAGCACCTCCTGGCGCCAAATTACCCACACGAGCAAACGCTTGCACATATTTTTTCAGTGTAGTAACTTTTCGCCAGGATATTACTTTTGTTTTTACTGTGTAATTTTACATCCTTAGCCAATGTGAATGTTCTTTTGGTATCAAATTTTCACCATCACTAAGAATCATAAAGCAGTAAGACTCGTAGGCTGGTCTTAAGCATTGAAGTGATGCTGAAGTAGGGTAAACAATGTCTCCTCGGTGAGCCCTCCAGAGTGAGGACGTGGCTGAGGGTCGGGGTCGGGGGGCGGAGCTTCTGCTGAAGGTGTGGACGTGAAAGTGGTTGGTTGGGCGTGCATGTCATTGGTTCTGGTAGCCGAGAAGTGAGGATTTTTGCTTACATATGCAGCAGCAGTATCAGCAGCAGCACGCCCTTGAGGGGAACAAGTACCTTGGCGTTAAGTTGCAGCCTTGGTGTCCCCGGTGCCACCTCCCGCTGACGATGAAGAGGTGCCGTTGGTGGCTGAGGCTGGCTGGCCGTTAGCTGTTGACGGCTGTTGTTCCTTGTTTGTCTTTTTGTCGTCTTGTTGCTGCTTGAGCTTATCCTGCTCCTCTCGTTCCCGTCGCACCTGTTCGTTGATTTCCTTCACCGCTCGCAGCTCCTTCTTCAGCTTCATGCGCCGGTTTTGGAACCAGATTTTCACCTGAAAAAATATCGCATGTTAGACACAAGTTGCAACGTATTATTGAACACCTGCCTATATGGATAACACTTTAATGTATCATGCATACCGGAAAACTTTCACCAATGATTGAGATGATAAGAAAAAATAACAGTAGCTGTGAGTTATGGAACATTAACATTAAATAAATGAGGAAAGATAACAGCTCAGTTGCATGCCTTTCAATATACATTTTAGTATGACACGTAGGGAGCAGACCAGGAAGTGTTTTAAGGAAGCCAGGCAGTGCAGGTGGAAAGTGAATGATCTAGACAAGTTCAGGTGGCTATTTCTTACTCTCACCCCACATCATGACTTGCAAAATATGAAACATAACGCCAACACAACTTCATTTGTAATATACATACATAATAATGTGTAGCCTTACATATACGTATTCAAAAAGGTATGGTTGTTAATTGCATATATACATCCTTCTAATTTATGGACCTGTTTGTGGTAGCTATGTGTATATTAACTTGAACATTAGTGGGATTAACTTTAGCGATAATTACCACTGGCACTCATTAACCAGCCCAGTGGACGACACAATAACACGCAATGGGTCGTTGGCAGCTAATCACCACCTTGACGACTCTCAACACACCTGTCTGCCGGGGGAACACCTGAGCCTGTGGTTCCTCCCGGAAAAGACTGACGTGTGGTGGGCGAGGCAATGAGGAACATGATAAAACTACCAGACGTGTACTGCTTTACAAAATTCCTCCCTCCCCCATGTTAAGATTGTATGGCTTAAGATGAATGTAATGTTAAATTGAATAAGTACCTTTGATCGATGAATATAATGCTGTATCAAGGAAAAAAAGTTCCCAATTTTGGCTTCTTCACTGTTATTATTTTTTGTAAGTCTGACTGAGCTCAGAGCCACGTCATTGAAACGGTTTAATCAGACACAGGAAGGTAAACGTTGCCGATTGGGTACAAAGGAAAACTTAGTCATAAAAGATTCTGAGAAAGATGGAAAAGCAATCGCTTTTTATAAAAACATTCGGGGATATTGGATCAAGATAATTAAAGAAGAGACAATTCAGCAAATCCGAAGCTCTGATGGCAGGACGAAGAGGGTCCAGACAGAGTAGGGAACGAATGGGTGGGAGGGACCAGAGGAAGGCAGACGAGTGGGAAACAGTTAAAGGGAAAAAAAAGAGGGGAAACTCAACCGTCCTTCATGTTACCTGGTCAAAAATGAGACCACCAATTACTAACCAGCAAGATTTTCACCAAATTATAGGACGTTTTGATGTAGCGTCGAGTCCCAACCCTCGTTAAGGGAATCCACCGCCGCCTTGACCACACGTTAAACATCCAGCTTATGACAGACAAAACAAACAGCAAGGACACGAGCCAGCTAAGCCTCCACGCTCTGCTGGGAGGGTGTTGTGTGTGTGCGTCACGCTGAAGGAGAAGCCAGACACCGTGGCGTGGGACTGACGTGAGGCGCGGCCCTCTCCACCACTGCTTATTAACACCCCCAACACAATAAAGTGACGGTCAAAGGGTGAGGCAGCAGCAACATGACCTTTATCGACGGACGGATTGTAAGTTCCTTCCCTGCCATGTGGAGGGAGAGACAGTCTTCTTGCATATGAATTTTAGGATGCAAACTTTGAAATGAAATGTATGGATTGTTACTTTCTGACGCCTCCTGTGATTCTCTTATTTATCTCAAACTGAAAAATAATAATCAGAGCCACGTGGAGTCTCATCTGCACTCCTTGAGTATAAAAAATAACACCTAGATCACGAAAATGTAACATTGAATGAACTTCAACCAGATTATCGGAAAAAAGGAAACGAATGAGCCAAGAAGGAATAAGGAAGTGGTGAGAATATAGAGAAGGAGATAAATGATAAAGAGGAAGAGGAAGAGGAACAAGAGAAATACAGGAATGGTAGACGTGAGTTGAGAGCTTCACAGGCGCCAACAACTGGCCATAACTTGTCTTCTTCAGAGTCGTTGAAGCCTCATTGCAGATGATGTGGGGGGCAAGGGGACGGCACGGAATTATTGTGATACTGGGGAAGGTGAAGGGCGAAGTATGGGTTAGAAGGGAAGATTGGTGGTTATAAAAGCAGCTTAGTGACTTTTCCCACAGAACTGATGAGGTGAAGTGATAAGGTGGGATAGACGGAGTGGCCACGTGGGATGTAAGTCATGATGAATGCGAGGAAAAGTGGAAATTGAGAGTAGTTCTATTAGGGTTCTGCACATGTCAATTGCGTGTTGGGTGAGTTGCGACGGAAGGGAATGGAATGCATACCTGTCTCACATTACTTGGGACTAGATTATTTTCTTACTCTTGTTGTTTATCGTTGCCAGAAGTCTGTGGAATGTGTTGCTGAAAATACTTTCTTTACTGACCACTCTTTTCTTAGCTAATTAAAGTGCTTCATGAAATTGACTGTTTGCAATGTTAAGAATAAAAACAAATGAACGAATAGACCAAGAAAATCATCGATCCAACAACAACAATGAGGTCATATGTATTTCGCGGTCAAAGGAATGAAAATTGTTTTAAATATAACCCAATGAAAGATAGATAAATAATTACAGGTCGAGTAGAAATCCACAGCAAAATGATCACTAGTGGTAAAAATTCCGGCCATCTTGTTTCCGTCTAAGTGAGGGACAAACAAAAGGCAGAGTTATACATAATTGTTTTCTAGTGAAGAGGCGGAAAGGTCTTGATGAGGAAGGACAAACAGCCAATCACAGACCAGAACCAAGTACACACAGGTAACCATCCTCATCATGTTTTTTAATGTATTCATGTCATGACTGTAATGGCATCAAGCGACACAGTGCTAAGAATTAAAACCCATAAGAGCTCATATATTAGTGCAATTACGTGTGACCAGCTTAGACGGCGGGCTTCTCTGTCTCTCTAATGGTGGTCGTATGTGTCAGTCTGCCTCCTGGCGTGGACCTAACAATTAGACATGGCCTCTACATCCCAAGGGAGGAGGAGGAACCACTAGCCATTTCCACTCCCTCTCTGAGAACGCGGTTAATGTTATATCTATTACTATGCAAAACATTACCAGGGTCTTTAGCCGCAGCGGACTCTTGTTAGGCGTCTGAGGGTTTCTTGTGTCCGTTGAGTTATTACCGTGGGTACGTCCCTCCCTCCCGCCCTTGTTTACCCCAGCCTGAGGTGAGGTGTAGGGGAGGCGGGAGACAGCCTTCCTCTTCGCCCCACCCCACCCAAACCAGGTACCGCCCAGGCAGTGCTAATAGTGGAGGTATTTACGTGAGGGAAGGTTTGAGGTGATGTACGAATGTTAGGGACGGATGTGTTTTGTTAATGTTGGAGTGTGTGTGTGTGTGGTGGTGGTGGTGGGGTGGATGAAGGTGTGTGTGTTGGTGTGTGGGTGAGGATGTGGGTGGGTGTGTGAGTGGATGGGTCTGTATGTGTATTTCTCTCTATCACTGCTGGCTTACCTTGTGTGTATATATATATATATATATTATATATATATATATATATATATATATTCGTATATGTGAAGTCTTGTGTATATATTTAAAAAATAATAAAATACTTGATTACACTGCAATTATTTGGTTTTACAGAATTCTTTTTTTCTTTCTCTTTTGGTTAGCGGAACTTTTCAAAACTCTTCCATGGGACTTCATTGAATTTCGTATTTTTATCCAGTCGTGAGGAATAAACATCATAAAATGGTAAAAATATTAAAACTACAAACGCATCGCAGCACAAATAAAACGACGTAACTGTCATATCATGAAACTCATTATCAAATTCTGCTGCATCAGGAGACAACCATCCTGGACGTTCACCTTTTTGTACTTCCACTTAATTTACAACAAGTTCTGTCTGACCCTCGCAACACCACCTGCCGACCACCTGCTCACTGTACTCCCGCACCCTCACCACTAACTAGTAGCATCTCCTATCATCAGTGGCGGACACACACGCACACACACACACACACACATACACACACGCACACGCACACGCACACGCACACACAAGACGGCTGACCATTACCAGATCGCCACGTACATTTCGTAATGGCCAAAATAGCTGATTCGATAGCAGTAGCAGCGCGTCCAGCCAACATCAACTCCACTAATGAAGCAACTTGGGCAATAAAGCAGCCTGGGATTATGGTTCCCGGTGGCCTGGGTGACTGTGCCTCCGGATCTATGGTACACTGGCAGCCTGTCTTTTTTTCTCTCTTTGTTAAACTGAGGGTCTACTTGGGTTTGCCTTAAACGTCGATATACCAATTGATGAATGACATTAAATATTTGTATTCAATAACTATCTTTTTCCATTAGAAAGAAAGATAAATTGTATTCACTGTTTTTTCAGAAAGTGTTAATGGCTCGTATTATAATATCATCCATATCATTCTTGTGATTATCATAAAGTAAATTCTTTATATACGTTAATCTATACTTTCCTACTTTTTTTCCCATAAAAGAAACATTCTGAATTTGATGTTTGAAGTCCAGGAGATGTAGACGACAAATGGGACCTCTTACATTAACGTAATGAAGTGTTCGGCAGCCCAGTGGTGAAGGTAATGGGGATTCGATAAGGGAAATGTAAAATGGTAGGAGCAGAGTGTGTCCCTCGCCGGTGGACTTAAAACAAAGGCTTGAGTCCCCGAGCAGGTGAGAGCAGCAAGTGGGAGCAGGACCACCACCACCACCACCACACACACCTTCCTCTCCCCCGCCCACCCCAGCCTTCTTAATCGGGTCTCCATCCTGCCTAAAAGAAACCGATACCCGATATAGACTGTGTGTCACGGAGGATCGGTAATGGTGCGCCTCTACTTCACACGCCCGATAAATCATTCTCGGAAACACACACACACGCCCGAACGAGAGGGGGGGGGGCGGGGCGTGTGGTCAGATATTGGTGTTTTAACTTTGGGGAGCTTTTGTTTTGTGTTGGTCTTTATGCGAATGTCTGTCCGTGGGTCGTTAGCGGTTGATAAGTCATATCTCATGGCTCCCTTCCCCTCCTCAACCCTGCCTCCTCCTCCCCTCCCCTCCCGTCCCCTCCCCTCCCAGGCCTCGGCGAACCCCTGGGCGTATATGCAGTGTTGCAATATCGGGGGAGGAATGTTGGCTCACCATCGTCCGAAACTCTTGGATGGCGGAATTTCAAATAGCTTCGTCGTTTCCGCTCAAATTTGCGTATTCCGAAGAGTTTAAAACGAGAGACACAAACATTGCCTGTCTTCCGTTCAGTGCAGTGTCTAATTACTTGTATCAGGTTCGTGCATCGTTCATCTGAATGTTGTTTTGCCGTGTGTAGTTTCTTTTTTTTTAAGCTGGATTAAAACATCACGGAAAGAGAACAACCTGCAACAATGGGGTGAGTAGTGATGAATGGGAGCGTGTCTCGTCAGTCAGCCTTCGATCGACGCCCCTCCCGATGCACCCTACCGGAAATTATCGGACAATTGAAGTACAATTTCACGGTGTTGGTTGACCACACTCCGCCCCCCTTCGCTTATCCGAGCCGTACAGGCCCAGCGTGGAGCGTAGCCGGATCGGGATTCGGTTTAGCGGGGCTTCCCGAAGTCTTGCGTCTGGCAGCACGGGCGCCATAATTAACCACGTTTCATAAATATGATTTATATCACCTATTGTTTACTACCGACTCTACGACCCAGTGAAAGCGGCTTTCCGATATTCTGGGTAAAAATAAGGTACTAGATGGCTATAGTTTGTCTAGCAAGTCTCCTCCGTGGTCGGTGGTTGGATGGGTGTTCAGTGTTCAGCATGCAGCAGCGGCAGGCGTGGCCAGGCGGGGTTACACTGGAACCTTCGAAATCCACCGTGACCCGCCCGAGTCGTGCCTTGTGTTCTGGCTGGCGGGAGTGGGCGGGGGTGTCCCTGAGCCTCGTGTTAGTGAGTCAGGCGGGGGATCGGTCTGCTGGGAGGGGAGGAGGGAGGGAGGACCAGCAGCTCCATTATATTCTACGTAACAAAAACAAATGGCTGCCTCAGGAGGAGACAGCGGTTGTGTTTTCTCACCAATTCCTGCTCTACTGTTACATTTGAGTTTAATTATTCAGTAAATATATATATTTAAGATCAATTCTATCGTAAGGAATGCATGTTTTCTTCTAGAAACATGTGTATTGGCTATCAATCCTCGCAGATATGAAGTGCAGAGAACAATAACATCGATAATAAAACAATACTTCACTCCTAACAAAATATGAGTAGCAGTATATAAAGCATAACCTGTATTCAATATACCATTCTAGAAATAAATACTAAATAGCATATGTAAACTATTTGTTCATCTCACAACAAAAAACAAACAGTAGCCTTGGAAAGTAGACGCGAGCACATGACTACCGTAAGACGAGGCTGAGGGCTCCCTGGAGGCATGTTAGGGACGGTAATATCCTAAGTTCTGACGCCACGAACGCCCATTAAGGGGAGTAACTATGAGTGACACCCTCATCTCCCTGTCCCCTTCAGTGTCACTAGCTCCTCTCTCACTCTCTCTCTCTCTCTCTCTCTCTCTCTCTCTCTCTCTCTCTCTCTCTCTCTCTCTCTCTCTCTCTCTCTCTCTCTCTCTCTCTCTCTCTCATAAAGCCATAGAAAGTCTACAAAACAACCATATCAATACATTAGGTTGCAGAATACTACATCTAATAATTAAATGTATTGATAAATGTCTTATACGTCACTAGAAACTCTCTCTTAAGAACGTATTTTCGAGATGTGTTTAAGAATGCATTGAATGTAAATGAAAACTGTCATAAAAAGTTAATCATGGCAATAAAAGTGATTTCCCAAAGCTATAAAATACAATTACTAGTTTCTTATCAATGCATTATTTTTTTGTCCTGTGAGTGACATCTGCCGCCAAGTTTTATCACTCCTCTTTCTTTCCGCCGATAAGAAATAGAAAAACTCGTATATTGAATTAATTGATTCCTTTGATGTCGCCAGGTGTATGTCTTGTCTCAGTCTGACTTGAAACTGGTATTTATCGGAGGACAGGTGAGGAAAGTGAGGCTAACGGTGTGAGGAGTTGTTTAATACCTGATATATTTCTAGCTATTTTGTTGATCAGCCATAGATAGTATGATTCTGTAATATGTTGTCATTAGATGCTTATTAAATAAAGACGTTTTTCGTATCGAATTGTATCGTTCAGCTTTTAAGTACGAATAAATAATAAAGTTTCTATGATGTATATAAATCATAGTATATTTTCGTTAACTTATCTACATATATATTATACGTATATCTAGTTTATCAGAAAGTTTAATCATCATTATAATTATACAAATAAGGAAGAAGGAAAAATAATAATGATCAAAAAGTGAATCGATCGTTTAAAACTACATTGATAACATTCCCATAACAATACAAAAAAGATACTACGTTCAGTGGAATTTTTAAGTTATCACAAATGGACGGTTCTATTTTCATGACAGTCAGGGAAGCAATTCACAGTTGATACGCGTCGAGCCATAAAGACAGGGAGTTGCCGCACCTCCCAGACGGCAGCGCGATCGATGGGGACAAGAAACATGGTCACAAGCTCCGTCTTCCTACATAACTCCAATTTACATCCTTAGATTTTTACGTCCTTCCTCCACGCCGCGTCCCCAGCCGCCCCCCAAAGGCAATGTCCCAATATTAGCCTCGTTCAGTTAGTGTCGTGGATTACCAAAGCGACTACCTCTCGCTTCCTTTCTCTTCTGTTTAGCCAAATGAAATAACTTGGAAAGGGTTCTGAGAGAGAGAGAGAGAGAGAGAGAGAGAGAGAGAGAGAGAGAGAGAGAGAGAGAGAGAGAGAGAGAGAGAGAGAGAGAGAGAGAGAGAGAGAACAAAACAACAAAAAAAGAGAGAGAAAGAGAGAGTATTGGTATTGTCAGTCTTATGTAGAGTGTAAGGAAGGAAGATGGTTATGCTCGGTGGTTTAAGTTAGAGTTAGTTTCGAGTTAGTAGGTTAGATCACTTAAGTTTATATTGCTTTTTATAGCTTGAACATTTTCGTTCCCGCGGAGGTAATGCTGCATCGCCATACGGTTGAGGTATGAAAAGATGTGTATGTGACTGCTTGAGAATGAAAACAATAGGAAATGCGGCTCATCCTGTAGTTATTTGGCAATTTGTGGGAATTTTTATGTCTTCTTAATCGCACTTTTCGTCCTCTTCTAATCTTCGTTTTCCTCCTTTAGTCTTCAAAAGCATTATATTTGCTCTCTCGCTTTCTCATTCTTGTCTTTGTCTGCTATTGTTTGCACCGAGGATAATGTAGCCTCTGCTGATTTTGCCTTTTACTTACTCATTAATCATAATATTTCTTTTTTATATCTTATATCTTCGTCTTCCATTATATTCTTCTTCTCATTCTCCGTCCACTTATTTTTCTTTTTTTCCTTTTATCCTCCTCCAGCTCTCACTCAAATATTTGTATATATTCTCCAGGTCTTTCCTCTCCTCTTATTCCTCCTCCTCAAACTCTTTAATTGTTCACTCCACCTCCTCCTCCTCCACTCACTCCTTCAAATATTGTATACTCCTCTCCACCATACGACCTGCAATTTTATATCAGATTTAAGTTCTCACGGGGATAATTCGCAGGATTTCCATCAGCTAGAATCCTCTCATGACTATATGTAACAGAAAACATCATACTGAAAGCGATCAGAGAATATTTGCAGGAGATTGAGTCGACGGCCGGGTCAGGATAAACATACAGGCACCCAAACGCGCCGCCTCTGATCCACGACTTCCTAATTTTGGTTCATGCACTAAGATTTCCTGGCCAGTCGGAGGGTACAGCCTAGCGGGATCAAGCTAACTAACTTGTAAGACATGTTAATCCATCTGTGGGGGGAAACTTGTTGTGGGAGTGAGATGGTAGGTAGGTAGGTAGGTTGGGATTCCAGTCCTTCTCCTCCTCCTCCTCCTCCTCCTCTTCCCTCTTATTATTTTGTCTGTCTGTTAGTCTTTCTGTTCACTTCTCTCTATAGCTACCCATCTTCTTTTCCTCTTCTCTTATTCTTTCTCCTTCTACTTCTCTTCTTCCTACTCCTCTTCCTCCTCCTTCTCCTCATCATTGTTCTCATCCACCTGCCTCGTCCCTATTATCTCTCTATTTATTAATTTATTTATTTGTATATATATTTATAGTCCCTTTTCTCTCCTTTCCTTCCCCCCTATCCCTCTCTCTCTTTCTCTTTCTCTCTCTCTGGAGGCGAGGCTTCCCGCTGTAGTGTAATTAGGGTGTGGGTTAATTAGCTTATGAAATAAGTTCTTCCCTGCCGTAGGATGGTAAGGGATTATGCCTCCTCTTGTTTCGCCTCGTACGTCTAGGAGTGAGTGAGAAATAAGATTTTTCTTACATAACAATGTAATGTATACAGAGGAGCTGAAGACATATAATCGAGATAGTGGGTTTAATACAAAGAGAGAGAGAAAGAAAAAAAAGTAATTCAGAAAAAAATAGTGAAAGGAATAAATATGATTGAATAAATAGATAAATAAATGAATAAACTAGTAATAGAAGTGACAAAACAACAATATCCAAGGAGACACAGGGATGAAAACCTGCATGATGTCATGTACACACTTGTCCTTCTTTGGCAACAGACTGAAGAGTGATTACTTAGAAGAAACACACACATTGATGCACACGTGGAATGAGAGAGAGAAAGAGAGAGAGAGAGAGAGAGAGAGAGAGAGAGAGAGAGAGAGAGAGAGAGAGAGAGAGAGAGAGAGAGAGAGAGAGAGAGAGAGAGAGAGAGAGAGGAGAGAGAGAGAGAGAGAGAGAGAGAGAGAGAGAGAGAGAGAGAGAGAGAGAGAGAGAGAGAGAGAGAGAGAGAGAGGAGAGAGAGAGAGAGAGAGAGAGAGAGAGAGAGAGAGAGAGAGATGAGGGGGGTAACTGGGGGTAAAAGAGGGAGAGAAAGGAATGTCCGTAATAGAGTTGTGTGCAGGTGAATCGGCTTGCTGAGTCAGGTGAGTGAGGCTCCCCAGCTAATGAGTGGGCAGATGGGTGTGGGTAGTGGAATGAGTAATTGTAAATAGATTGTGGAAGAGGTAGTAGTGGTGTTGTAGGTTAGGTTGATGCTGGAAGGGGAGTGGAGTGGGCGTAGCGAGGGTGGGAAAGGTTCAGTGAAGTTGTAATGATGTGCAGAGAGTTATGATGGCTGTGTTTACCAGCCTCAGGTGTTGACGATCGAGAGAAAGAGAATGACTTGTTCAAATCCAGCAGGATGTTACCTGGCACCACTTTCTAATATATAATGTTTTGATAAATGTAATATTTGATTTAGTATATGATTATTTTTTTTGGTATCATTATCCAACCTTGATATTAAAGAAAAAATGTGGTATGTTGTATTATTGATATCTGTTATTGTGTGGCGTGGCGTCGTATTTTTGTTAAGTTGAGATGCCGCGAAAAGTTATCTGGTGAGTCAGTCATTCGCCCGGCTCGAAAATCCCAGAAAACAACTTTATTTTCTCACCGAGGAACTCTTTGATGTCTGAAAAGTTTTTTGGTCGGGTGTTCAGGATGAGCAGCTTGTGCAGTGATCCTTGAATGTGGCTACTATCACGGTGAATAGCACCTTTACAATACATAAAAATCTTAAAATATAGGAGTTGAAATAATGACAAATATCACAATACCTAAAATGGAGACAGAGACTGCTGCCGCCTTGAGGAACTACGCCTGACTGACTGACATACAGTGACAAAAATCGTTTCGTAGATCTGTGAGTTTTTATTCACCTGCTGACTTGAGTTTGTCAGGGCCAAGACAGTAAGTCATCGTCAGGGGGAAGCTGGTGATGTGCAATCCATCTCCCTTAGCACTGTACTTAACGTGACAGATGGTAATGAAGTCCTTTAAAAATATTTCAAATCTTGAGTTGAGCAATAGAGACAGAAAATGATAAGCCATCTGTCCAGCACAATTCAAGGGGTAAGAGGTGACATTATCTGTAAATCGACTCCCTAAAATGGGCCTAAACTATGGGTTCCTTAGGTACTCAAAGGTAATATTTTTGTTCTGCTTCCGAATCATCATCTTTCTCGCGTTAGTACTTAAATATGAATAATGGTTTATATAAGGTCGACAAAAAAGCTCCCAGTTGTATATTTCTTCATATGATAGAAGAGAATAACTAACTTTAACACATTGGCACGTAATTCAGATCAAAACACCTCATCGTTTAAGCTTTATCGACTTACGTTTGCATCAAAAAGCATTGCAAGCAAGAAAAATTATACTAATTTTATCCCAACGCAACACAGCTATAAATGATTGCTTCACACTCCTTATACATTCTTTTTATTAATGTTGGAGAGTTAATAAAGTCATATTCACCAGACTGAGACCAACTAGGGAACGCCTTGAGCAATAAGAGACAAATGACAGAGACGAAACCACTCATTAATGTTTTTCTCTGTGTCATAATACAGGAATTTCCGTCTTCTTGCGCTTTTATTTGCGATACACTCCATCATATATTGTCTCTACTTAATATATTGAATACATAAATACTTAGCGTCAAAAAGTACTGACGTAATTGTAGTTTTACGTCTATTCAAGTTATGAATAAATAAGGTAATTGGTCATGTGTTAGACGAGGATAGATTATGATGAACAATGGCAATAGTTTTTCCGCCATGAATTATACAACGACACTGAATTAATGCAGGACACATCCATCTGATACAAACACGTCTTCTATTATCTCTACCTTATCTGTCTCCCATTAGTTAACTTCTTCCTGAGCGACTCATAAAAACCCTTTAGGTACTTGCATTAACGTTTCCCACCTTACATCACAAATCCTGTTGATACTATAAAGATAAAAGGTTATATGGAGACAAAACTGGCCTCCTTTCCTCCGTCTCACTTTCACTGTTCACACACGGGGGCAGCACCTCTCGCCAACACATACACACGCCCACACGCAAAAGTACACCCACCCTCATGTAGATACACACGCACACACAGATACAAAGAAGACAATGTGCAACAACAGTTCGTAGTTTCGCTTGACAAATTGATCATTCTAAATTCTGAGACCGTGATGTTGCACTTTGGAGGAAGAAGAGTAAGGGAACACCATCCGTGTTGCTTAAGTTGTGTGGATACTCATCATGTCTTACCTCACGACCGTGGCAAAGGAGAAATTTCGGGCTACAAAATCATCACTAAGCCAGGGGAAAAAAAAGAAATAATAACGTTAGAGAAGTTTGATGATAAAATGTTTTCTTCCCGATGATGCACGGTGTTGGTGAGGCCGGCTTGTCGAAAGGTGGCGGTAGAGGTGTTGTGAAAGCGAGGTGGGGAAGGTGTGGCAGCCCGCGGTGAGGAAGGGAGCGGGAGGGACGCACACACCACCACCTCACCTCCCTTCCAGACAACCCTCACACTCGCCAACTACATACGAATATGACTTCAGCACAATATCGTACAAAGTTTAATCACGTAAGCAAAGTCCGATTAATAGCGTACTTTGCGTTGAGGTGTTGAACCGTTACTTTTGCGGTACATTCTGGGTAAAATATGTTTGTTTGGCTGTATTTATTGAGTCTTTCCCTCATAGGATATTCTGGAGGTGTGTTCAGAACGATAATGTGCTACATGTATCGCCAATATAAAGCTTTAAGCATACCCACAACGGTTGATTCGGTAAAAGATGATTTTATATATTTTGCTTTATTTTTTTTTTATATATATACCCCATGGATACCTAAATATTTTCTTCAGCCTCTGACTTGCAGAACAACTTTTTGAGGCAACTCCTGAGGGCACGAGAAAGAGGCATTGGCTGGATGTGTAGCAAATAAATCATAGGAAGAAAAAAAGTGTTGTAAAGAATCCATGTTCTCTTTGTTCTCATAATAGCAAAGGTAGACATCACACATATTTTTTTCTCAGACCCTAAAGTTTTTTCCTTTCCTCATGCAATTCTCACCTTCCTTCTAATAGAATACGTTGGAATAGATAAAACGTTATTCTTTCCTAGTTGCATCTCTGTAATTTCGGTACATAATATTTTCTTTTTACACCTTGATATCTCAGATTGCAAAAGTTACCCAATAGTAAACGTTGCAGCCTCCCTCCCTCCCCCCCCCCACACCTTCTCCATCACGTCGGTTAGTTTTCCTCCTCACACCTGCCCTCAACACCTGCCTGTAATATGTGTCCTGGTAGAGCCACGTGTACCCTCACCTGGATGATCCCTTTCCTGTCTGTCCCCTGAAACCTGGAAACTTCAAACCGGCGACTGATTTTGGATAAGAATCGTGACTATTGATGGATTACCTAAGAGCAGTTTTCTTTCTTTTTGTTGCTCATTATTATTCGTCTTAATGTCTATTTATACAATTGATGAGTATAGTAATATGTAACGTACTACTATTTTTTGTTGTTATTACTGCCTAAGAGCAAGTTTCGTCCAAAACATTATAAACAATTTGCTTGTGGTTGCAATATAAAATAACATTAGTATCTATGTTATAACCCCATTAGTAACATAGGTTTGGTTATGTTCGTATGATCTATTCAGAGTAAGAAAACTAAAATATAATCGAAAATATTGGTTTTAAGAAGAAGCAATGAGTAAAAAGAAAACATTGAAGGTAATCAAGTTATAAACAGAAGAAAACATCAATGTGGAAGAAAATAAAGTAAAAAGAAGGCTGAAAATTATACTTTGAGACATTACAGACGATGAAGAGAAAATGTAATTATAAGCTAGAGAAGAAAAAAAAAATACAAGGAAAAAAGGGAAAACAGTGACGTGCGAGAGTCATGGCAGGAGGGCAAGAGGGAGGAAGAGAGAGGGAGCAAGAAGGGAGGGGCTGAGGAACCAGTCTTCTCAAGCCGGCCCGGCCTATAATTCTGAGTCAGGAGGTGAAAGTCGTAGTCCTGCCGGGTGATAGTCTGTGCCTCCTCCTCCTCCTCCTCCTCCTCCTCCTCCTCTTGCATCGCTCCATTACCAAGTCTTCATAAGGACAATTCTTGCAGTAAAATGATAAATGGGGAGTAACATTATTTCTAATGTTATTTAGGTCTTTAGTTATATAGTAAAGACTCCTGGTGGTCGTGGTGGCAAGGCAGGGTGTGAAGTATTACCACTTTAGAAGACGCGTGTTTATTTTCGAGTGTGCAACGCCACTAGGTTCATTGGAATGTTTACTGACTTGTTTTTGTCTTTCAATAATAATTGTTATTGTTGAAAGGTTGATGGCGAAGTATATAACGAACAGAAAATGTGTGTTTTATATTTAAAGAAAGATAAGCAAATTGTTTACTCAGTTTAATAGTTATAAACGAAATAATTATATATCCAATATGATATTTAGATATATTTGAAATACCAATGCAAATACAGGAATATAGTGAGTAAAGTTTGTTGGTACATGACCATCCAAACAGCACATTTGGCAGCTCTGTTAAACCATCAAAATATGAAGAAAATTACGTGATAAAATTGACACACTATCAAATAGAAGGTATATCAACCTTTTCGGGGAAATTGCCTATTCTTTGCAGCCCAAGATTAATGTCCTCATTATTATTTCAATATTAATAGACAAACATTTGCTTTTGTCACCAGCAGACGAGAAGCCATTTAAAAGGAGACGTTTTGTCGTCGTGATGATGAAGGAACACAAAATCAATGAAGATTTATTACCTAAGCTTAAAGGATTTTTTACAACGTTCACGAGTTGTAATTTCCACTTATAAAGGTATTTTAATGTCCTGGCTCATAAAATTCTTCAAATTTATTGAGGCAAACATTTACAAATGTAATTTTAACACATTTGTAACACGCAAAAGCTTTGATGGATTTAAAAAATGATCTTTTTTCCCCCGTTAGGTTCTGAATTCCAGTTTCATTCCAATATAGAGCAATACACAGCGAGAAGCAATGATACCTTTCCAACCCTTCCCTGACTACCACTCAGGAGACGAAAAGTAGAATTCAAACCATAACGGTGATGCATCGCCACTCAGTAACTCACCGGCAAGATACGGACATAAAGGAAAAATCGAGTAGACTGCTCAGTAAGTCTTCATCGCTGCGAAATATTAGTGTCCGCGGCAGCCCCGTGGCGGCCGCAGCGGTGGTGACGCCGCAGCTCCGTCAATACCTGGCCGCTATTCACCTATGTCGCGCACGGCGATGACGGATAGTGCTTGTCAAACGTTTGTAGCGGGCCTCCAGTATTGCCGAGCCTGACAATTTTATACGTGTGCTCGAGCATAACTCATACCACCTGCAATCAGGGGACAACGATAATGGAGCCGCGGGTATAATTCGGCCTTTCAGTGGTATTAACAGCGAAATACTTGACAAAATTGGCAATAGTGGCCTCTATAAAGCGATTATATAACGCTCAATAGGCTTTCAATGACGGGGAAAATGAAGCTCCAGTACTGGTGAGCGCAAGAGTCAAACTCGTGACGCGGCTTCGTGCTGGCGAGAAGGACCTTTAGCGCCACCCTCTCGCTGGAGAATTGATAGTCCCACAAGTTGGTATTCTGGACCAGCTAGGGTCGGCAGAAGCCCTCGAACATTTGCATAACTTTGATTGGTATTCGAAGATTTCCTCAAAGCAATAACTGATCCAAGGTAAATGCAGGGCAAGTTCCTCTCTCTGGGGCTGCTAATGGAACCCGACCAACCAGGAGGGAAGCGAAAACACCATCCCGTTCCAACTGTGGTCACTATGAGGAACCTGCCTCGACCACCACCTTCACACCCCTGACATGGATATATATTTTTATATAAATCTGACTCTCGATCGTGGGGTGAGTGTGCCTGCTGGGTGTGCACGTGACCTGACCACAAATTATTATATTCACGTAGAGGAGGCACGTGTTTGATGCCCACTGCGTTGCGAGTCACTGCCATGTGACCTCTGCTGGTGGTACGTGGGTAGTTTGAGTTGCAGAATATAAACTCACTATCAGAGTCACATCATGGAACATTGGTGTAAAAATAAAGATGATGGATGTCTTAGGATCCTTTGCCGGCCATGTGTTAAACTGTGTTTCAACCTCGAGGAGAACGGATGATTCGTACCATCTTGTTCTGAGTAAATTTATTGTTAGCGAGCTGGTGGACCCAATATAAAGGGACACAAACTTTGCTTGTGTTCAATCCTTATCCAGTACAGCGAGAGGCGCACTGCTTCTCAAAACTCGACTTTATACGAAGAAAAAAAGGCCAAATTCTTACACCTAACAGTACAGAAGCGCCGTGATGGTTGGGCGGCCTGACAGAGAGTCACATATGTCAGCCCAACAAGATGTGGTGGCGACCTGACCTAGAAAAATCGTTCGAGGATCAGCATTAGCCTTGATTATGTTGTCAGCAAAGTGTGGCTTAGCAGGTTATCACCCCCAAAACCCGACCGGACAGAGATGGGCGAGTCCACCTGAGTCCCGAGCCCTCAGCGGGAGAGTCTTGGGCCCCGTTATGGGTGCACGGGGGAGACGAGGCCGGGGAGTGTCGTGAGGGAGCCCCACCGCGGCCCTTTGTTCCCTCTTATTACTCCTCCCCCGCCTCTCTGCTGAGGTGTTGGCCGAGGGAGGGAGAGGAGAGAGGAAGGATTATCTTACTTGGTGTGTCTGTGTGTGTCTGTGTGTGTGTGTGTGTGTGTGTGTGTGTGTGTGTGTGTGTGTGTGTGTGTGTGTGTGTGTGTGTGTGTGTGTGTGTGTGTGTGTGTGTGTGTGTGTGTGTGTGTATGTGTGTGTGTGTGTGTGTGTGAGTGTGTGTGTGTGTGTGTGTGTGTGTGTGTGTGTGAGAGTGTGTGTGTGTGTGTGTGTGCGTGTGTGTGCGTGTGTGTTCTCATTGTTTTCATGTGCATGCCTATGTGCCAGTCTGCAAGTACCAATTGTTGAGAAAATATCGTCTTAATGGTTAACATTGATCAAGATTTATATATAAAACAACGCTGTGGTCACCCTGCCAACCTCAAAATATGCAAACTATGTCGCCCATCTCATGGATCCAATAATGCTTCGCTGCACAACTCTTCACTGCCGAAAAACTCCAACATATTTAAGATAATGATAAAATCTGAATCTTGCCATTGTCTTTTACTCATCAACTTCCTCCACTTCTTTCTTAATGAAGCTATTTGTCTATATTTTGTATAGTTATTAGCAGTGAACGAGAAACAATTATCCATAGCTTCATAAATTTCTTTAATTTTCCAAAAGCACCAACACGATCTATCAATTGTTGGGAGTTGTGAAGGTAAAAGTCATATTTTGGGAGGGTAATTGCATTTTTCTTGTCAAATTAGGTAGTAACCACGAAGTATCTCAAACTGGTCTGTGCCTCCGCGAAGAAACTGGCGGCTTAATGTATAGTGAGAATCCAGAAAATATCAGTTCTTAATGTTGGATTAATAGCTCGGTTGTCACAATAAACTGGCCGCTCAACAGGGTGGCGTCTCTGATAGCACTGCCCACAAAATAACCTTGCAATGTTGATTACAATTTATATATCATTTTCTGCTGGAGTCAGCCGATAACGAGGCTTGATAAATGAAACGGGGGTGTAATCTCCCTCTTTATGCATCACTCTGGACTGCAATTTGCAAAGAGAAGCTTGGTCTTGCTGTGGTGTGATTGGAGAACTTCTGTCTTGCAGTCTAAGCACTATGATCAGGCATCCGAGCCGTACACTTATTCCGTCTTAAATATACTAATTGGTAAACGCACGTGTAGAGGATTTTATATATACGTATATAATGTCCCTCTCCCCTACCTGTAGTTAGGGGACATGGAACCCGTAACTTGGTAAATAAAATGCGTCTGACTACCTGCAGTTAATTCTAATGATAAACAATTACTAAATATGCCATTACATTTTTTCGTTTTTTTGTGTGTGATTTTTTTGTGTCTGTCGTTGATAAATTTACGACAGAAGTTAGTTAACATGTAATTTACTTATCGTTTATTGTCGCTATTATTTGTCAGCTGCCTACTGTCCAGCAACAACAACAACAACAACAGTGGTAGTAGCACATTAAAGTCAGTGATTCAGTGTTAATGTTCATGTTGATGCTGTTGAACATGATGCAAATGATGCTGCTTATGATCTCGACTCTTTAATTACGAGCCATTTTAAGTCAGATTGTGAAAATTTACTGCTGTTTTTTGTTGACATTATTGACCCGATGCACCTTCGTGTAAAAAAAAAATTCATATTTATTACAATCGCCTTTTCAGACTTGCTTTTTTTTTTACCTCAGTATCAACAAATAAACACAAATATCAAAGTTTATAAAGCAATCACGGACAATTAACAGAGGTAAGTTTGTTGTTTCAGCACGAGTGAACAGCAAATATTGAATTAATTGTAGCTTTAATTGGAAACATCCTCTGTTTTTGTACTCATGGAATTTTTTTTTCCTGCTATGAAGAGGATGAACATAAATTGCAAGTTGAAATGAGAATATCACGTGGCATCACAACGTCACATTCCCTTCACACTCCCCCTGCAACATCCTGCCACTGCATGACCTGATGCATTATCTTTAAAGTAATATTAATATCACGTCCATTTCAGTATTTCTTCTTTAAGACGTTGTGTGGTGAACTAATTACCTCAACAGTCAAAACCCATCAAACGGTCACCTCGCTGGCAACTGCTCCTAAATTGTCTAATTGGCCCGTCTCATTGGTTGCCTGGGGAGGAGCGCGGTTCTAATAGGTGGTTACACAGGGAAGGTGTTTTTTCAAGCGAAATTTATTACGGCTGAGGAGAATAAGGGTGATGGAGGGAGGCAGGAGGCTGAAGTGTAGGTGGTGGAGGAAGGAGTCCAGGAGGAAAAACAGTGAAGAAAAAGGAGAAGGATGAGGAAGACATTGAAAATAGTATATGTGAGAGAAAACAAGTTGTGGAGGAGGAGGAGGAGGAGGAGGAGGAGGAGGAGGAAGAGGGGGTGGAGGTGGAGAAAGTTATGGTGGTATACGAGTGGCAAATGATGTATTTAAGTAGAATTTAATGGCAAATAAGTTTCATTATTTAGATAAGCAGGATGTTATCCCCTAATAATTTTTGATGATTTGAAAATAAAAATCAAACATATATATATGATCAAAAACAATTACCGCTTGCACTTCGCACATATAAATTCATGAAAACAAATAATGAACGACAAAGATGGGCAGTGATTCACCAAAAAAATATAAGTTCGTTCCCACGTTCATCAGATCGACCTTTCTTGGCCCAGACCTCCCCTGCCAGGTGCCGGCTGGGGAGACAGGGAGGCAGCAGGGAGGGAGGAGCGAGGAGCGAGGCGGGACGGGCGAGGGGTAAGGCAAAAGATATATAATTTTAGTCTTTACGGTGACCACGTGTACATGCCTCGCAGGGTTCGTCTGAAGGAGAGGAGGAGGAGTAAGAGGAGGAGAAGGAGGAGGAGGAGGAGGAGGAGGTTGTGGTGGTGGTGGCAGAGGGTAGATGTGAGCGAACAACGGGTGAGGATTGGTAAGCTAAAGAAAACAGAGTGTACATAAGAGAATAGTTGTGAACAAAAGTTAAACATTGTGAGAAACTAATAAGGAAGGCAATAGAGGTCAGTGGTGGGTCGGGAGTAAGTAGGAAATTGTGGAGGAGGAGGAGAAGGAGTAGGAGGAGGAATCAGAGAAAGAGGATGATGGGGAATGAAAAAAAAATAAGAGGGTGAAAAAGAGGAATGAAAGAAAGAGGAGGAATAAGATAAGTAGGAGGAAGAGGGGAAGAAAGAGGAAGAGGAGGAGGAGTAGGATGTGAGGGTGGTGGTGATGGAAAGTTGTATTGGTGGCTGAGGTTGTGAAGTAAGGAATGTGACGAAACACATAACTCAGAAAATTGTGAAACCTTTAATCGAGGAAAAAATATATATCATAGAGAGAGAAAGAAAAAGAGAGAGAGAGAGAGAGAGAGAGAGAGAGAGAGAGAGAGAGAGAGAGAGAGAGAGAGAGAGAGAGAGAGAGAGAGAGAGAGAGAGAGAGAGAGAGAGAGAGAGAGAGAGAGAGAGAGAGAGAGAGAGAGAGAGAGAGAGAGAGAGAGAGAGAGAGAGAGAGAGAGAGAGAGAGAGAGAGAGAGAGAGAGAGAGAGAAACAGACATACAGACAGGCAAAAAGAACAATGGTGACTGTGAACTTTGATTTAACGTTTGGTAATACAACAGAGAGAAGTTTTTGCTCCTGTGTGATACTGAAAAAATTATCATCATCACTATTATTATTATAATTATTGTTATTATTATTATTATGATTACAATTATTATTATTATTTTTATTATTATTACTATTATTATTATTATTATTGCATTTTTGTATTATTTTACTCGTCTTATAGGACCCAAATGTAAGAAAAGAGTAATATAAAATGTGCCTAAGTAACATTATATACATTAAATTTTCAATCAATATATTTCTTTTCGACATTCATATTTTTACCTGTTAACCAATAGTTGTTACTGTTATTGTGACTTGTAGCAGCTACTGTTCTTCTATTTCATGCGTGTCAGCTCACAATAATAATACCAACCAATTCAGTTACTTTTTTTTCCCCTTCTTCTTTTTTGTTCACATACGAGTATATTAGTGGGGTGGTCCTAAGCAGCCCCTGAAAGTGGTCTTATTTACGACTCACCGTTGCGAGAGGAAAGTAAGGGAGGCCACGGAATTAGGCGCTTCAAACGACTTGCAAATGTAAAGTAAGTGGAATTGCGTGTTGGTATTTATGGTATCAATGGTTCCCTGATTGTCGACACTTAACCTATTATTCTATCACCTCTTTGTCTGATACCGAGATAGAAAGCTAATGGCTGGCATCATCCCACGGCGCCAAAGTATGTCTGATCAATGTTACGCGCAAGGGTGTTATTTACAATTGCAATTTAAGATTAAGAGAATGCGAGCCCCTCACGAAGGCCTCTCCCTCGCTGTATATATAAGGAAAAGAAATAGGGAACTGGTAAAAATATTCCAAAAAAAATTTACTAATGATCCCACGAGCGAATAAAAAAAGAAAAGATAAATAACAGGGACGGGAAGTTGTGTTGATGTATGTATCCTGGTCTGGTGGTTAGGGCGGCGCGGTGCGGGACGCCACTCAGGTACCTCCACTTTCCTAGACGAAAATCCTTCCCCAAGGACATCTCCGTGGAGGGCGATACAGGCCCGTAAGGCACCTCCTCCAACTCAATAGAAACAAGAGGGCGTTTAGCTAATCTTTCACCATGACTATTTCTTTTTCTACCCTTTTTTTTAAGTCACTCCTACTGAACTGTCTACAACTGTTTCCAAGATTCAATTATAACACGCGGGAGGAACAAGTTTACGAATGATTGTCTCCGGCGGCAATGAACATGACTCTTACACGCGAGCTTATAACCTTCTGATGTTTATGGGATTCGTTTGGTGGTCGTCTAAGACAGTGGAGGAAGCGTGGGGGTGTTAGGGCCACTACGAGGGAAGACCCACCCGGTTTTCAACAAGAACGGCTTCCGGAATTATTGGCTCTGCTTGTTTCCTGAGTGAGAGAAAGAGAAAGAGAAAGAGAGAGAGAGAGAGAGAGAGAGAGAGAGAGAGAGAGAGAGAGAGAAAAGAGAGTGAGAGAGAAAAGAGAGAGAAATGTGGGTGGAGACTAAAAAGGTGATGATCTCAGTTCGGTTAGGATTGAGCGTTGAGTTTTGATCCTTTGACAGGATTATATTTAAAGCGATAATGCACACTGTTCATGCATATTACATCCACTTCTCATATGCATTTAATGATATACATCAGACGTAAATTATGAACAAAAGTATGCATTTGCATGGTAATATCGGCAGGTGATTAGAAGCCATTTTGCTTATTTTTTTACTCAAGCCCGCCAGAGTATATCATGGACACTGACTTCCTGTTCTCATAAGCCAAATGGACGAAAGTGGAAAATGGCAAAAATGGACGAAACTTGAACCTTGAAATTTATAAAGAAAACGCAAGCTTCCGACAAGGAGACTCGCTCTGTCTGGAGGCAAAAGGCGACACAGGGTGAAGGGGAGTAATAGGTACTGGCAGGTAAGTCTTTAGTCATCTCTTCCCGACGTGTCTATATCTGCGTGACAGCGTGTATTTGGGGGCGACGTCCCCGGCGGGAGCTGCCGTATCATCCCCGCCGCTTCGGGAGTTTTATGAGCAATATGGGCAACGTCAAGCACAACCCGAGATCTTTTTACGATCTATAACGATTCATGTTATTGCTCGGGCGACACTTGGGTCTGCATACGCGCCCCGTCGCCTGAGTTATGTGGCCACACACCCCTTATGTCAACAGTATGGCCATAGACACCGTGCTATTTGATGTTTTTATTATTTTTGCTGGTGTAGACGATCCTGGGTGAAGGGGGCAATAATTTTATGAAATTTGCCTTTGACACAGTGACTTTGGAGAATATTGTTACTTTTATCGTGTATCATAAATCTGAGAGAGAGAGACAGAGACCGGAAATTTCTCTCTCATGTGGCGTTGTCTCCTTTTTTTTTGGTGGGGGGACGACCGTGGGGTGGGAGGGATGAACTTCCAGGAAATTTATTGCAGTGTAATATATGTGATGTAATTATTAAATGAGTTGATGATTATCTAGTTCAGACCAGATTAAACTTATTTTAATCTGAGGTTAAGCAATATGTTTAGTTTATAATTCCTAGAAATAACTGAGGCGGCCGTGACATCATAGCCTTTAAACTGTAGAGACAATAAATATGCTTCTGTTATATCATAAAGTAATGGACATAACCTGCAATTACAATTACGTGCTCGTATGATGATAAAGCGTCCTTCCAAATGTTCGCCCTAAGCTATTACATCTATTACTGATCCTACTTCAGAAGCAAATGAGACTCATGTACTGATAGTCACTAATAATTTTTACAGCAGGATTTGTATAATTTACGAGTAATTAAGAGAATAAAAGATTTTAAAGTGGTAATTGCAACACTGACAATTATTTATAACTCTCTTTTTCTTTCTCTCTTCACTATATATCTCCATGTATACCCCATGCGTTTGACAAATGCTGCCACTTCTCTCTCTCTCTCTCTCTCTCTCTCTCTCTCTCTCTCTCTCTCTCTCTCTCTCTCTCTCTCTCTCTCTCTCTCTCTCTCTCTCTCTCTCTCTCTCTCTCTCTCTCTCTCTCTCTCTCTCTCTCTCTTTTTTTTTCTCTCTCTTTCTTTCTCTGTGTGCTTGTGTTGGATTTAAACGTATTCGAACTAGTAATATTGTGCAAGTAATGTGCATTTAATATTTATGACACTTGACTCAAACAACACAACCAGTTTCTCTGCGACGTGTCCTTGCCAACGCCTGCTGCTTGCCATTATTCCTCTTATTGCCGCCACACACACAGCTCCTCAAGGGCAAAGTGCCTTCACTACACCACAAAAGGAAGGACGGAACACGTAAAGTAACAACGGATGTTTCTGGTAACTTAATGTACAGGTTTTCCAGGAAGAAAGGCAACAATGGTTAAGATGAGTAAGGATTTCTTCATTGGAATGCAGCTTCAAGCTATTCTGTGTGCCGTGAAGTTAAGCATCTCTCTTTTTTTTCTCTCTTTTTTTTTTCTCTCACTTCGTCTTTTCTTCTGTACATAAGTAACTGGCATCGCCTGGTAGCCCTTCTAATGGACACGTTATCAAGGATCAACAAAGGTGCGAAATTATCAATAGTTCAGGCTATCATCTAATTTATTGATGCTCGGTAGTAGTTTCGTGTCTGGCTTTTTAATGCTCAGATCACAAAATTTCGCTTCCTCACTGTCAGCATCAGAAGATTCACGATTCATAATGGAGAAGGTGGGAATTTCGACTCACTCAAACACTAATTCCAACTAGTGAGGAAACTTATAGAAACTTCTCTCTTGCTTTCGAGGGTAGATACCAATTACTTGGTCTTGAACTCGATGAGAATTATTCATCGCATCTTTTTTTATCTTTTTTTTTGTTTACCTAACAAGGAGATAACTTTCTAGGTCACACATATTTCATTAATTAATGGAGCGTGTGGTTGACTTAATCAATTAACGCTGAATTCGTTAACAGGTAACGGATAGCAAGACAGGAAGGTAACAAAACATAACAGTAACTTGACAAAACAGAACCACACTCACACAAGGAAAAACACATGCCAATAATCTCTCCGGCAGCCTTGAGCGAGCGCTGCCGCGGACCTGCTTGCTGACCGAGAAACAACTTCTGAGGGAGAGAACAGCTTTCTATCCTATCAGCAGCTTGGGTGGGTCATCCTGTTTAGTGATGTGTGTGTGTGTGTGTGTGTGTGTGTGTGTGTGTGTGTGTGTGTGTGTGTGTGTGTGTGTGTGTGTGTGTGTGTGTGTGTGTGTGTGTGTGTGTGTGTGTGTGTGTGTGTGTGTGTCTGTGTGTGTCTGTGTGTGTGTGTGTGTGTGTGTGGTCGGTCCTTGCAATCCTTGCCCTTCGCACCCCACACGACTCACTCTTTTTTATAGACTGAGGAAATATTTTATGGCGAAAATTTGACCACCCTGATCTTCGACCTTTGTTGTCTTTTAGCCGAGGAGACCATGGCTCAGATTCCTTTGTTTTACGTTCACTTATTTACATGCTGCCTTTCGCTCCCTAAATTATGACACTTTACGTCCAATTGAAATCATCTACGTATGAATATATAAATAAATAACCCATTCAGAAGATGCAGTGTAATGAAGCGAAGTGGCGAAGTGAGGGAGAAGAAATATATAAAGGTAACATTCCTTGACAATAATTATGAGTTGAAACCTTAAACTTGCCCTTCAAGGTAACTCCCACACCCTCGCACAAGGACACCCGCGCCCCTAACACTCCTCCACCAGAGACACGACGCAGGACACTGTATTAACGCTAAACCAAACTCATGTAAGTGGAGGTGGAGTGAAAAAAATTGAGGTTTACTACCAGCTGGTTCTTAATGGCAACTAAATTTTGCCGTGTGAGAGAAACAGCGAGGGAAAAAATGTAATAGCACGTCATTATTAACATTATTCAGTCCATGTAATTTCCGCGTCTTCGTCTGCTGCTCTCCATTTCCCTGGCCTTTAGAGGTGAATGTTGACCTCATGTACTACTAAGCTTTATTTCCCTCTATCATAAAGCGGATACCCTCGCCTCATATTTGAACATGCTGAAAACTTAGTATAACATGGATAAACATTCCCTCTCGCAACACGCCACGGCATACGCATTAAAATAATTCCATCCTCTCTCCCTTTCTTCCCTCTGTACCCCCCACGATCTAAAGGTAAAATATACTTCATTTAGAACTTAGCTTAAACTGCTCCAGTCAGAACATCCCGGAAAGGCTGTCTGAGAGACGTAGTATGTGGGAAACGCCACTTAAATGCCCACTCATCTCTGGCTACATTTCCTGCCTCATGTCCCTCACAGGCGAGCGGTCATTAGTAGCTGGACTTCGGGCCAATTACGGGCGCTGGTGGGTAATTAACGATCTGTTTGTTTCGAACTGAGATGCTTTGTACCGCCATGCCCGTGGATGTTAGCAGTGAAGGGAAAGAAGAGAAAGAGAGAGAGAGAGAGAGAGAGAGAGAGAGAGAGAGAGAGAGAGAGAGAGAGAGAGAGAGAGAGAGAGAGAGAGAGAGAGAGAGAGAGAGAGAGAGAGAGAAAGAAAGAAAGAGAGAGAGAGAACTTGAATGTGTGCATGTGTTTGTGTTATCATTGACGGTGGTCGCGAGATAGAACAGAAAGATAGAGCGAGATTAAACCCCCAAAAAAAAGAAAAAAAAGCAATACAGGATACATACATTTCCACCTGACTTATTCAATGTTGTATTTATCGCATTTAAAACATGAATATTCCTACGTCCGAACTTTACGATCCACACGAACCGTTCCATCCAATGAGGCGAAAAATACGCAACACCTCGCTCGAATTATCATTATGTATTCAGCAAAATTATGGCCGACAATTTATTTTATGGCTTTCCTGTTTTGATTCACCTATCGTAAGTAAAATCGTGGTCCACTGAGACAAGGAAACCCAGGCGGACGCGGAGGCCAGATGGTGGGTGTGGGAGGAGGAGGAGGAGGAGGAGGAGGAGGAGGGGGAGGAGAGGGTGATGTGAGGAGGAGGGGATGATATACAGAGGAGGCAAAGAAGCGAGGGAGAGATAGAGGAAAGTGGGATGGCGTTTGAGAGGAGAAGAAGAAGGAAGAGGAGGATGAGGATGAGAGGAGAGTTAGTGATGAGAGGATGAAAAAAGGGAGACTCAGAGAGGGAGGACGATAGAAAGGTAGGCAGGGAAGTGGAGGCGGCCTAAGTCAGCACCAAGTCACGCACACCCGATAAATATACCCTTAGCAGGGGCCCCCCATACGATCTCATTACCGTAGCTCAGTCTAACCCTCATTCACCTCGGCTGTGTTTATACCCCACATTTAGGCCTCTAATAAGTAGGAATTAACCTGTTTTCTACACATTAATGACCTCCTTCCTGTAGACTGCAATGGTTGACGTACGTACATACATACATACATACTCACGAGACATGATTTGGCGTCGAGAGAGAGGAAAAGAGAGAGTGAGAGAGAGAGAGAGAGAGAGAAAAAAAAAGTACCGTCAGATATTTTCAGGTGTATTCAACTTCCACTAAAAAAAAAGATAAGGACCTTTGCGCGGTGCCTCGGGTCTGGCCAAGCACACAGTACACCCACAAACACCAAGTTCCACAACCTGCTCATGGAACGTGTTATATATCACACTTATAATAGGTATCCGTTCCTTTTATCACCCACCTCATCGTCCAGTCCGGAACGTGCATCACAATAGGTACCAGATTCACCCAACAGGAGAGAGGAAGGCAGGTAGAGTGAGGGAGTAGGGATTGAAAAGGAGTGGGTGGTGAAGCTCTTTACACACACACGCACACACGTACACGCATGCACGCACATACACCAAAAAGCAACTTATCATTTAATTTTGTCATAATGTTGAAAAGTGGAGAACATTCTCTGACCAAAAATGGAAGTGGATGCATGCAATGTGGAGTGCTTGTGTGTATCATACTTTGTGCGATTGGATTTTAAACTGAAAATATAGCGATTTAGTTTTTTTTTAAGAGGATGTAAGGCCGCGAAGTGATTTACTTGCATCAAAAAAGCTGCTTTATATGAATTATTATTGGCCGCAGCAAATGCATCGCGACATTTGTATTTTTTCTTATTTTGTAATACTGGAAAACTATTCTTAATATAAGTCATGGAGTATCTTTGCTTCTCTGGTTTTCGTTCAAACTCCACTTCTTATACGCTGACAAAATGTTAATCAACCCATTTAGAATAAAAATATATAACTTGATGTAATGACCTCAGTTCCTGTTACGTTACATTAAAGACACACTTTATCTAGACAATAGTAATAATAATAATAATAATAATAATGAAAAAAACACTAAATTAGGCAGAATAATATTAATGCGTATATATAGAAAAGTTAATATATACAATGAAAATATTATATACAATTTAAGCTAATGATGCTTGTCCCTGGAAAAGATATTTACATTAGAATAAGCTTAATGATCGAGGGGGAAGTAAGCTCCTAGACATTCCGTGGTGTGGGAACTAATCTTGGCTGTGCAGTAAGAAGTTTCCCCGTACCGCCCTGAGCCAGCGGGAGGGGGAAGTGTGAGAGAGAGAGGGTGCGAGGGGTGAGTGAGCAGTAGTAGGAGTCACCAAAGTTCACCTGTCTCTCTGTTAAGCATAGGGCGTGGGCGATCTCTATCCTCCGTCGTCGTGTTAGGTAATGGTTGAAGTGGAATTCCTTCTCCAGTTCCAGGGTTTGGAAACGCGTGTATGTCTGCCTCCCTCGCCGACGGGGGCAGCCGTTTGGACCTGGAAGACAGGGACGGTATGAGTATTGAGAGCTGAAGGTAGCTGAGGGCATAGTGAGGACCCGTAATGGAGGTAGTAGTGGTGTGGTAGTGGTAGTGGTGATGATGGTGGTGGTGTTGCTACGTCAGCCGGCGGGAGGAGGGAGTAAACGGGTTGGTGAGTGGTGATTAAGGGAAGGAACTCACCCAGCTTGTGGTCGGGAAGTGGAGGTGTTGTGAATTACCGAGGAAGTCGTACTTATTATTATTCCTTTGATGTATTTGTGATGGTGACGACAATTGCACTTTTATGGCGTTGACCCTAAGTTAAATGCGTGTTATCATTGTGTGTTGAGGGTAAGATTGTTGAATGGAGAAAGGGCTGGAAGAGCGGGAGTAGGGGCCAAGGTCAGAGTAGAGTGAGTAAGGGGGTACTATTGTAAGACTGGAGTTTAAGGGATAAATCTGTATATTTGTCTGTGGTCATAGATGAATAGCTTGTTTTTCATAATTCACACACAATAATGTAAATGAAATTATCAAATTATCAAGGATTTATGTGTAATGTGGAAGGCATCACTTGGTAAAAAAAATGAATTAATGTAAGTAATAACACTGAACATTTGTATATTAATAAATGAAAGATATTAGGCAAAGGTGTAGCACGAAGTACGTACATTATTGACTGAAGGAAGAAACAAGTAATTTTTAAGAGTAGCCAAAAAAATATCTTGGCACTACAAATATACAGGTAGAGTCGACGCCATCTTTGTGTGTAAGTGCAGCAGTAAGTTATAAACACTGTGTACTAGAAATACGACCAAGGTGGAGGTGTGGAGTTTGATGTTGGTGGCGGGGCGGCGTTTGAGGACTGCCATGTGGGGTGGGAGGGGGGGGAGGATAATGGTGACGGCCAACCAAAATTACAGGAATTAGGGAAGGTAGAAGACCGTGGGAAGCAACATCTTGACTTAGGAGCAGGAAGGAAAAAGGACACGCTACCAGGTAATGTAGGAAGAGGAGAGGGGGTGAGTGCGTGAGTAAGTATGTAAGTGAGTGAGTGAGTGAGTGGGTGGATGAGTTAGTGAGTGAATGGGTACAAGTGGATGGATGGATGGGAAAGCAAGGTGGAGGGAGGTATGAAAAAATTAGTTACAAAATGAATATTGGTGATTTCAACCCAAAAAAATTAAATAGAGAGGGAAGACGCTATACCTACACAAGTTGCCTGTAAAGAAGGATGTTGTTAGTTTCATGACCTGTATCAAAAGAACCACTAATACAACTACAGTAACCATTATTCGAGTAAACATCTATTAATTTCAGACGTCAACAGGTTAAATAAGGTGATAATTTTCAAGTACAGGTGACAGAATGTGCTCATTTACCTGTGCATCAAGTGTAATCCATTGAAAAGTAATTAATTAGTAATCTTGAGTGAAATTCATGCACAGTTACTTAGTTGGAAAGTTATATGTATATGAAGTAAGGTTTGTGCATGTATGGTTTTGTATGGTGGTATGTCTTGCATGTATCTTGTTCGTGCCAATGACTGTTTGTTGTACGTACGTGATGAGCTTTTTGAGGCAACAATACATAGAGGGAATGACTGACCTTTGGAGAAAAAAGTGGAACAAGAAGTTGAGATTTATATAGAGAGATAAGAATAAAAATAAACAGCATATATATAAAAGATTAACAGATGATAGATAGATAGATAGATAGATAGATAGATAGACAAATAGACAGACAGAAAGGTAGGCAGTTAAAAAGACACAAAGGCAGGTTAACTAAGTGACAAGTGACTAAACAATCATACTAATTAGACTATAAGGTTATAAATAAAAGTGTTTAGAGACAAATACAAGTCAATACAAAATCTACAAACAAAACATGGGGAACATACCAACACTTGTCAAATATAGAAACTAAATAAAGTAATAATAATAATAATAATAATAATAATAATATGCCACATACACTGCAGGACTAAACTATGAAATTTAAGGGTAGCAAAGGACACACACACCCACACACACACACACACACACACACACACACACACACACACACACACACACACACACACACACACACGCACACACACACACACACACACACCCACACACACACACACACACACACACACACACACACACTAAAAGATGACATAAATTCTAATTCAACGGGCAAGACTTAAGTATCGTAAGGGTGAATGAAACACAAAAGCATCATAACCATGTGCTGTACAAGGCTACATAAAGTGATTCTAAAGCAACACTTAGTCTCAAATAGCTTGAAAAAAAATAAGATATATAAAGCTTCATGGAGAGAGATAGATATAGATAGATAGATAGAGAGAAAAAAACTAGGTAGACAGAAAGATACTGAGACACAGACAGACTGAGAGACAGAAAGATACAGACAGAGATAGGAGAAAGAGAGAACGAGGAAAAGTCAGTAAAACAGGTCTTTTTGTTATCCCTTATATGCTCTGGTGTTAGTGTGGAGAAGGAAAACTATCTGATGGTCAAGGCAATTTAAGTGTGACATAAAAGTTGATATCTCAAAGGTAAACTGGGTGGAAGATATAAAGAATTACACTAAAATACACAAAGAAAAGAGAAAAATACATGGAAACTCTTTATATATATGTATATTGAGGAATTAATTAACACTTGAAAATGAAAACAAAATAACATGAAATTTAATCACAGAAACATAGAACACGTAGCAGATGTATGCAAATTACTTTTTTTTGTTGTGTGTTGTTGAATTATTGCCGCTAAAGTAATTATGAAAACATTGATATATGTAAAGTAAGATGAATGAGAGGTGGAGCAGGACGAGGAAGAATGGATGAAATGCAGGAATTAAATGGGATGTGTAACGAATACTAAGGAAATTCAATAAAGTTTTAGATGTCATAGAGTGAGGAGAAGGAGGAGGAGGAGGAGGAGGAGGAGGAGGTGGTGATAGCAGTGCATGGTGGGTGGTTATGACACTGTGATTGTAATGATGATAATAATGGATTGTATGTGATGATGATGAGGTGGTGGTGGTGGTGGTGGTGGTCGCGTGGTGAAAGAAGAGGAGGAGGAGGAGAATGGAGGAGGGGTGTGAGGGCAAAGGGAGAGGAAGAAAAGGGGAACGTGTGAGGCGGATGTTAATAATTATAGTCTACATAGGGTCGATGTGTCACCTTTATCGTCTTATAACTCTTAAACATTAAACGTCTTATTTAAAAACCTAATGGTACAGCAGGGAGATAGACGTTCTTTTAGCATCACCGTTCTGCAAAGGATGATATTTACGCTTCTTTATGCGTACAGTGTCTTTATTTTTAACGGAAGATATATTCAGAGTAATCAGTTGTATAGAGTCAATTGTTATAATGTTATCGCAAGTGGAAGAAATAGTATAATCCTAACAAGTGTAATTAGGTATTATGATAAAACAAAAAAATTATATATGCTTATTATATATATTTATTTTTGTTTCTTTAGTGTAATGAAGAGTATTTCCGGATGTTAAAAATAGAATGGCAATGACAATTTCTTGAAACAAAACGACTTTTTTTTTCCGCCAGGTGTCTCACGCAGGTGGTCTCTTTGTATACTTTCTGTACATTTTTCAATGTTCTCTCGTAAAATATTGCATCCCTCATATAGGTCCATGCGTATTGTTTGTGGAAGGCAGCAGGTGTGAGCTCTGCGGTGTCGAGCTGGCAAGTTGATCACTGTCATGCAACACACCGACTCGGAAACCATTTATTTGCCTTGCTTATACTCTTATTTTTGGGTGGAAATGATTACAGTGTTTAGTTTGCTTTTTGTAATGACTCGTATCCTATAGTTATGTGTATATGTGTGAGTTTTTCCATCATAGTGGGTTTTTATTTATGTGTGTGTGGGTGTGTGTGTGTGTGTGTGTGTGGGTGTTTGTGTGTGTGTGTGTGTGTGTGTGTGTGTGTGTGTGAAAGTTACTAGTATGCTAACGAAAAAATATGCAAAAAGTGCTATCATAACCTTCGTTGTCGTTGTTGTCGTAGTTGTTATTGTTGGTATTATTATAATTATCATCATTATTATTGTTAACATTTTTATTATTATCATTATTATCATTATTATTATTATTATCATTATTATTTTTATTATCAATAGTATTATGGCACACACTATAACATCTTGCTAATACCGGATATTTTTACTAAAACAAAACTTTCTACTTTAATATGCGTCCCGGATCTTCCACTTCCCCGTAGTCATCGGTGTGGGAGGACAGAAAGTTTACAATGCGAGAGGTAGTTTAAGACTTTGCCACGCCCCCAGAACACGTGCAGCGACCTGAGCGTGCAGAGTAGACGGTAGGTGGAGGCGATGACATGAATAAAGGCGTGTGTGTGTGTGTGTGTGTGTGTGTGTGTGTGTGTGTGTGTGTGTGTGTGTGGTGAGAACGTTATTGGGTTCTACATTTATGACTATATAATCAACACTCATCATGTCAGATATCATGGTATTATCCCTTCCCTAAGCTTGTACTTTTTTGAGGGGAGACAAACGTAAAAAAGAGTAGTTTGTTCCTACACTAACAAGAAACTGTTCAAGATTCCGCTCAGCTATTAAATGCAAGTTGACATTCACTGCAATTGTGTTATAATCAAGCTTAGTTGAAATTCCTCTACTATGCAATTGTACTGTTATGTATGGCTCTGCATTGGTAATTCGTGACTAGTGCGCCTCCCAACATGAACCTGAGTAAGCTACACCAAAGCGCACTATAATGATCGGACTCTTGCCGCTGTCTGTGGTTCCTTCAAATTGTCTGTGTCAGGTGAAAGGGAAATTTTGAGATTATGCAATTGAGAAAGTCTCATATATCAATCCCGGCTGAAAATTAACGTGAATCGTGGTTCCCTAGCAGCGTAAGAAGTGGCATTTAGGAAATTATACTTTCCTGCAATACACCACAGGGATGTACGTTACTACACCTCTGGGGTAATGTTTGATAAAGAGAAGTTTGCTGGTGGTGGGTTAATGTCCTAGTCAGTTCTCTCTTCCTCTTGACATGAAAACTATGTCTACACCACAGGAGAATCGCTTGTAATATGTGTTCTAGACTGTACCTATCCTGGTTTTACCGTGAAATATGTATATGTTGATGTCTAGTTAAGCTTTACCCACTAAGCAGCTTTTGATGTTAATCATAATCAACTCATAAGGATCGCTAAGAATACTGAATAGCTAATACATCAGTAGTAGACCCATCAAGGAAGAAAACGAGTCATTTATCACCATCGTCCCCTAGATGGGGGGGACAGCCTGATCACGTGGGTAGGTGAAGCCAGGGTTACCAACTGCTATATTTATTGATTTATGTAACTCATTCTAAACAAATATATCAGCAAATACAGGAAGGATATTCTTAATTTGTGTCTTTGTTTCCTTTTTGACAGCATAAGGGACGACAAGATACTTCTAAACTCATAATAGACATACATATATGTTTGTTTGTATTATTTACGTATTGTGTTAACGATTATCCCTTTAAAGATTACGCATTTCTAAGCCAACCATTACATTCACGTACTACAAATGTATATTGAATCCCATGTTTATTTTTAATGTCCACACATATCAAATTAACTTCAATTTACGAGAATAAATAATTGTTTAAGATTACGTTTTCGTGGCCTTGATATACCATTAGTACTGTCACTCCTAGCAAGCTTTAGTAGGCCTCGTAATGGCGGGCACGTGTGGTAGTTGGACGGATTAAGAGCTAATAAACTCATTTTCAAAGCTCCCAGAGGACTTAGGCAATACTGACACTCTCTGAACTACTAGTGCTCAACCGCCTGCTGCTAGAATTAGTAAAGTGGAAGCAAGACTCGTTACCGGGATACAATTAGGACGATTTGAGTGATAGTTTAGTAGAGTGAGTGGTAAGATAGCCTACCAGCGCGTAGAGGACAGTAGGCTAGTGTTTTCAGACGTCCCCTGTACTCTAATTTCATGTTTGTGTTTCACTGCGTTAGAAAGGGACAGCATTAAGAAAGAAAAGTTTGATGAAATAGTTAACGTCATTGTGAAAG
>JAPQNM010000008.1:11204769-11244769 GCA_029783475.1 Metacarcinus magister
CTGCTTATATTGTGTATCTGATCCATACTTCAGCGAATAGAAAAACTGTTTCTGCACGCACTGATAGTTTTTCGCAGGAAGAAATCGAAGGGGTATCCTTAATACTCTCAGCGACCAGCCGAAGGAGAGGCAGATTTTAGTTGGAGCGGCGTGTCTGTGGTTGGCAACATTGTTTGTTCACTGGTGAGACACACGTTGTATTCGCCTGGCTGTTATATGCAACCCCTCGCAAAGTCCCGCTGCTTGAGGTTCTCCTGACGGAGGACAGCACTCTAGAACGAGCAGTCTATGTGACACTGCACGAGCTTGGATCACCCCAGCTTCAACACTGAAACCAGTCCTGGATTCCCCCATCTCTCTCCCCTGACACAAGCTCGAATTCGATCGCAAAAAATGCCCTCGCCATTGCCGCTAGGTACTGAGTACGACCCACCCCCCGGCTTCCACCCCCCCGGCTCCCCCCAGCCGGCCACACGCTACTTCATCACGCCGCACCTGCTCTCAGCTCTCCCACGGCTCATAATTATTCCTTACGCCAAACTATGATAAATATTTTTTTTCTGAGGTAATCTCGGTGGAAAGAATAGGGCGTGTCATGTGATCCCCGCTCGTCAATATATTTATTTTGTGTATCGGCCACCCGGTTATTGCTATTCTTATACCTGCGCTGCCGTCTCTATTACCCCCGTAGACGGCGTGCTTGGCTGCCCCTGGGTGGTGGTGGGCCTCGTTGTGATGCCAGACACTCCCTCATTGCCAGTCGGGCGGCGTCTGCTACCCCAGCTCATGCTAGTTATTTGTAACACATTACCATCTCCATGAAGTCTCGGCTTTTTCTGATCCTTCCGGCGACGAGGATAATCTGGTCTGACCTTTCCATAGGGAGTTTGTTAGTCGTTGAAGTCTCTCGTCCCGTCTCGGCTGGCCCGGGTGATTATTAAGGACCAGGCTGGCGATGCTGCCGTCACTACGTCACTCGAATAAATTTTCCTCCTCCCTCTTTTAGTAGCTCTTAGAACCCTCGTCTTTGTGTCCGCCCTGCTGTGAGGTGAATATCCTCCTTCGCCTCACCGCACTTAGCTACTTGTGGATTATTCATCTTTTATAGTGACGTTATGATTTATTTGCCCATTGTTGTCTTTTGAATGCTTTCTCATACATTCGTGACATGGATTGTGGCTTTAACATATATATTGTTAATTATCTTGGCTATGATTAAGGGTTTTATTCTTCTTCTTACCCATTGTTTCTGTGATGCTCTTATAACTTTCATGTGAGTCTTCCCTTGAGGTAACGTGTATTTCTTTTCTTTATTTCAGGTACTGTATCCCATCCTGGTTGTTTGGTTGAGGGGAATCACACTTGGTTGTCCAAAAGAGGCTTCAGGGTCTTCGTGGTGCAACACTTGAACGTCACGGAAAGATAAATAATAACTTTTCTGTCACTATCACATCACTGGCATCACACACTCTTCACTACCTTGCTTCAACTTGCTGACTAAGAGCCTTCGTTATACTACACAAAGCTGCTTTATGTTGCAAAAACGTATAGCATTAATGAGCGTAGTATTATACACGTACCTCTGCTGAAACCTCGTGTTCCGGAAACGGATCTGCCATTATACCCTGCAGGAAGTCTATAAAACCCCAAATGCACTTTCATTTTCATTCATGCAAGAGATAAGCTTTGGGATCGAATACGTCATTGTGTTCTCCTTGATGTGTCTTCTTTAACAATCGTGCGAGTGTCCTTGTCAGTCCCTGGAGCCAGTGTTGAGGTGCACTGCAGTATAACTTGTCTTTACGACCCTTGCTGTGGATGTTCTTAATATTCCCCACGAGGTTGAGGAGGAAGAGGCAGCGTTTGTATGTTTGTTTGTATGTGTGAGTGCATCCCTGTGATTTTTTATAGTCACTATTTCAATCTGTGTATTTTAATTATATACCTTATGTAAGCATATATGAATGGTAATTTGTATGCATGTGCGTTGCTCCATTTCTATTAATGATAATGTATACGTATGTGAACGGACTGAATCATGAGCAAACAGTCTCATTCATATGTATGCCGGCGGGCCATTCAAACGCACTGATGGATACACAAAGGCCTTGGCGGGAGTGATGCGCGTCATACAAATTTTCAAACTTCGCGCCTCGTAATAGGTGGTTCCTTGTCAGTCAAGGGTGGCGGTGGTGGTGTTGGCGGTGGTGATGGTGATGGTGGTGGTGGTCAGTCTCCACAGGGTGTTCAACATCGATTAGGTGACAGGTGCCTGGCTACCACCTTTTATGAGAGACGCACGTGGTCCGTTTTATGACTTCGCTATCCTATGTAATTCATGAGTTGTACCTCCACTTCCATGTGACTCGCAGCCCCGCCTCCCGCTAGTCTCACTGGAATCCCAAAGACTGGTTGAGAGCTAAGTAATGTAAAACAACCATTCATTAAGCCTGCCTCAGATGTTTGATGTTAATGGACTTTTTTGATTGGGTTAATAAGGCTTTCATTCCTCTCTTGATAGGGAGGATCACTCGATGTTTGGCAGATAATGCGCCGGAATATCGCACCTTAATGCATGTATAATTTAATCATAAGTTCTGCGACACGAGGCGGTGGCTGAGTTACCAGTTAACTCTAAATAAGAACGACAGTCAATATATTGTAAGTTATGTCAGAATGAAAAAATTTAGTTGTATATTTATGTTTTAAGAATACAATACTTTTGATTTAGAATATTTTGAACCATTGTATTGGTGACTGTAGAACATCTCACCATGCAAGGGTTTTTCGACCTTGTGTGGAGCAGGTTTTTCTTGCTATAAATGTATCTCATGATTCACCGTCACAGTGACTGATTCCGTTGCTACATCTGCTGCAGGCAGGAAAAGCCATCAGGACACACGCACTATACGAGTTGTGTAAATGAGTCGTAAAGCTGGATTTTCCTGCGTCATCAAATCGAACGCTATTATATCGACAAGACGCCCTTCAAAGTTGAATAATTAAGATAGGGAAAGAGTTATTAGTTTGTGTTTTTATGAGACAGCATCTTGATTTATGAGGTGATTGTTGCCTGACGTACGTAGTAGTGTGTTGCGAGAACGTGCTTGTGTGGGAGTCGTCGCAAAGATACGTATGCATATATGTATCATGCTTACCTTATACACTAAATGTCAACATCATACATACCACATAGGAAAGAACACACACACACACACACACATACACACACACACACACACACACACACACACACACACACACACACACACACACACACACACACACACACACACACACACATACACATAAACACACATACACATAAACACACATACACACGTACACTTAAACACACAAGCAAACAAACAAACAAACAAACAAACAGTCATATATTACATAAGGTATAAATAACATCAAAAATTCGAAGAAAATTACTCAGGCAGACATAAGAGCAATAACACACACCATTATGACGTGCTGAACCAGGCAAGCATAAGTAGCACAAGCGAACACTGAGTCTAGCTGGGGTACGAGAGAGAGAGAGAGAGAGAGAGAGAGAGAGAGAGAGAGAGAGAGAGAGAGAGAGAGAGAGAGAGAGAGAGAGAGAGAGAGAGAGAGAGAGAGAGAGAAAGAGAGAGAGAGAGAGAGAGATGGGTGTTTACATAGCTACATTTATATATATACATTGCACACGAAGAGGCAAATTAAAAACATGCACAGAGAGAATAGGTTTAAGAATATGTCGTTTAGAAAATGGATTTATATATCAATACCAACGAGAGAGAGAGAGAGAGAGAGAGAGAGAGAGAGAGAGAGAGAGAGAGAGAGAGAGAGAGAGAGAGAGAAAGAGAGAAAGAGAAAGAGAGAGAGGGAGGCATTTCTAAATCAAGACAATAGGCTGCGAACTAATCCATTTAGAGTGGTATCGAGTCGTCCTTTGGGTCCCTTGAACAGCGCTTCAACTGTTAGTGTAACGACGCCGCGACGCGAGAAATAGAGACAAGGGTTCCCGAGGCCTCCTGCTCACCTCCTCCCGAAGGCACCGAAGGAGGATGACGCGAATTGATACTGTCGAGACGGATGCCCTCTAAGGACATCTTGATTTTGCTGCTTTGTAGAGTGAGGATGGAGTGAGCGAGCGAGCGAGTGAGGGGGCGCGGGTAAGGGGGAGCTAGATCATATATTAAATGGAGCCTTGGTGTGTGGAGGTGGGGTAACGGTTTAAATGGTGGTGTGTGGGGGTAAGGGGAAGGGAGTGCCACGTGTGAAAGGGAGGAGTATAAGACGCCATTATTCTATGGTAAGGCACGTAGTGAAAGTAAGAATGTAACTATAGGAGTCCAAGCAAAAAAATGAGACTTTAGATATACTTAATTCACGTTAAGATTAATTACGTTATATATTACTTTTATGCAAAATATATATAAATACACCTTTTGGGGAGTGAGAACATTTTATAGAAACACTGTGAAGTTTACATAGGCTTGAAGGCACGTGGTGAAAACATTGAAGGCCAGGCATCCGAGACACAGCGTACGAGTATTCCACTTGTGTGCCGCCACCCACAATGCAAACTAGCGACTGTTGTAGCTGCAAACGGAGCGTGAGGGTGTGTAGTGGCCAGTGTGGTGCTTTGCCTGTGAGGTTTGAGTTATTAAATATTGTTCTGACTGTTTTATCTCTTAACTGTTTCCTCCCCTCTGCACCGGGATTGGAAAACGTATACACACTAAGATTTATGCGACAGTTTCTATTTTTTGTGTGCGCGATATCTTCTCTCGGTTATAGTGTACTGAATGATTTTTGTGCTAAATGGCTGGTGTGTGTGTGTGTGTGTGTGTGTGTGTGTGTGTGTGTGTGTGTGTGTGTGTGTGTGTGTGTGTGTGTGTGTGTGTGTGTGTGTGTGTGTGTGTTTCAAGTCACGTTATGTGATTTGTTGGTTTGATGATGTATTTTAATGATGCAGCATATTAGGATGAGTTAGAGACCCTTGCCACGCGGTTACACAAGGAAAGTTTTCCATTCATTTCGACTTATAAACCCTTATCATGCAGTATTTCATTTTCATTATTGTTAATTGAATTACGGAACGTTCGTTCGGTCGAGTTTGGTGTGGGAGAGAGAGAGAGAGAGAGAGAGAGAGAGAGAGAGAGAGAGAGAGAGAGAGAGAGAGAGAGAGAGAGAGAGAGAGAGAGAGAGGTCATCAATGTATTGGGAACTATAAAGCTGACCGCCAAAAGTCAGTCACGCAAACAGGCACTTAACGCCCGCAAATGCATGCACGCAAGAGCAGGTGCACAGACATGTGTACACAGCCGTACATACACGTGCATACTCCATACACATATATGCACCATATAGAGTTGTGAACTATTGATATAGCTATACATTGTTAATATTCTAAAATGACCTGGACGCTTCATATACAAATATATATATATATATATATATATATATATATATATATATATATATATATATATATATATATTAAAGTAATTTGGTTTGTTATATAGCCCTTAACCCACACTCATACTCACAGACGTGCGCGCACGCACATAGTATCGCGTGTGGCTGTCATGTGTTACGAAAAAAACGGAAAATGGATGCGCGATATTTTCAGGTGATATAAGGTAATGATACCAATTACGAGGTAATTATTAATAATTAAGCTTGACAGTCTCGTAATTGTACCTTAAAATCAAAGACGGGCAGAAGTGATTACGCCTCACATTACATAAGAAAACCAAGCCCCATTATGTTATTTACCGCAGCTCTCCTTCACAACGTGCGGGCTATTTTCTCAAAAAAATTTAAGATCAGTCTGTGTGTAATTTAATTTTCAGAATTTTCTACGAAGGTGTTAAAAACAGGAACCTTCACCTCACAGTTCACTGCAACACGTATGCGTCATCTGACACATTGTTCATTACCACGTTCTTTCTCCTTCCTACTGTCGTAAGTTTTAAAAAAAAAATCTCCTTTCCACGAAGTATGCCTCGAACACCTTCCTTACTCACATTGGTGAATCGAGCGTTGAAAAATGCATTGAAACAGGAAACAATGAATTATGTAAGAATAGAACGCTAGCAGAGACACTCCCATGTACTATGGAGTCTTGCTTCCAGAGTCACACAGTAAAGCTTCCAAAAGCAATATAACGGTAAAGCTTTTAGGGGGACGACAGTTTAAAGAAGACAATATGGTTCTCGGCTCGTTAAATTAAAGACTCTCTACTTTTAATCACAATGAAAGCTTCAGAGCCTTAAAGAAACAGCGCCCGATAAGAAGACTCGTTTTGTTGAGTCTTTAGAACGCATAAATTTCCCCGAGGATTCTTTTTATATGTTGGTTTCTCTCTATCTTCTGTTTTGTTTTCCTCCTCTTCTATTTTGCCATCTGGCTTGGCTAACTCTTTCCTTAAGCCGATAAGAAAACGCGATAGAAAAATACGTTTACGATTTCTTTCCCCATATTTTTTTTTCTCTCTCTCTCTCTCTCTCTCTCTCTCTCTCTCTCTCTCTCTCTCTCTCTCTCTCTCTCTCTCTCTCTCTCTCTCTCTTTCTCTTTCTCTTTCTCTTTCTCTTTTGTCGGCTGGTCTGTCTGCCCGGGTCTGGATGTTTGGTCAATGCAGCGTGACGAATTTACACCCATAAAACAGGTCTCCCAGTGTCTTGGGTGCTAGAAGGGTTGGGGGCTTGAGTGATCACCTGGGCCTCGTTCCGCTCACCTCTTGCCTCGCCTCGCAAAGCATCGTCTCTATCAACACCCTAATAGAAAGCAGATTTTTTGCTTCCCATGTAAATACACATCGCAAAGTTGTTATGTGGTTGTGTGTTGGTGTAAAAGATAAGTTAATCTTGCCTCCCTATGCTGACTGGCGTGTTTAATTTTTTTGAATTTTTTTGTGTGGTGCTCGCTGAAGAGTTACGGAATTCGATGTATTCTGGGAAAGGATGTGGTTTTAGTGCTGTCGTCGGTATGAAGAGCGACGTACATCCACCACGCTGAGCTCAGAGGGGGAGAAGGGGAGAGGAAGGGGAGAGGAAAGAAAGAAAAGTTTGCTGACGCTTCAGGGTTGACTTAACGCTTGAAAAAATACAATAACAAAAATGAAGTATATATATATTCAGACCTAAATATGTATGTGAAGTTTCTACCGCCAACGCTTCTCTTTCTGCTTTGAGAGGATGTAATTACTTGGTGCTGGTGGAGTGGAATTATAATGAATATATATTAAATGCACGTTACTCAAGTCTGCTGGAGGGCGAGGGTGGAGGTGTTGCCTCAGATACAAGGGGGAAATTTTAATAAAACATCATCTCATCGGAATGCCAGTCAGCTGTGATTGTATCTCATTGTTTGATTGATTTGATAGATCATCACGCATGCTTAGACTACGTTACACGGATGTTATTCTATTGGCATTCGGTCATTAGTCTCGTCTATGTTTTATGTATAAAGTATTGACGTGTTCCCTTGGTAGGTATACTTATGCGTGTATGAGGAGAAGCTTTCCTCTCCCACACTAATAGACGGAGATGCGTAGAAAGTGAAATGTTTGACCCTGAGACGCCTTAAGTAAAACCACATGTAGGGAAGGGGAAAAAAAATCGAAAGCCCAACCCTTTTCCTCCGTATAGCCACAAAAAAAAGCAATGCAGCTGTAAGCCTTTAGGACCGATGCTGTGCTTTTCCCTTTCCCTCCCTCTAACCCCTTACCATCCACTCCCACATCTCCTCCCCGTTCCCCTTCCCCTCCCCTTCCTACCGTCTCCCCCACCACTCCTATACTGTCCGTGCGAGCGTTTTTATTCCTCCCACATCCGACACGGTTGACAAGAGTATATTACCGGCTTTTTCCACTTTTTTTCCCCTCCTTTCGTCTTGCTACACATGCAGAATCCAGAAGTTGTCATATTTCTTTGGATTTAGAGAGGAGTTCAGTTCACAGGTGTAACGAAAGATAAATTAGAGTTCGGAAAACCTGTATTATTAGCTTTCTTTCTCCTGACCGCTTTACTTTTAACCCTTCCCTCTCCTTTTTTTTTGTGCTTGCCCACGTGAAAAAAGCTTTACCACGAGGATGACAAAAAATAAAGGGGTCGGTGAAACTCTTGGCCTGGCTGGTGTCGTCTCATGAATATTCAAATCTGTGTCCTGATTGGTTGTTTTCTGAGTAATGGATGGAAGGAGAGTGTCTAGTGTCCTGTGTGTCCAGTCTGTGTGTGTGTGGGAGAAGGACTGTCGGAGGTGTGGCTCTACCTTTCTCTGTCTCTCTCTTTCCAGGTGAGTCGCCTTGTAGGGAAGTAACTGCAGTGAGAGAATAACTAAGTGTGTCTTGATGGTACTGGATTATGAATGGTGATTTTATGCTAAGTGTGGGCGTGGGAATCAGTCTGTGTGTATATGTGTGTATGTGTGTGTGTGCAGGTGTGTGTAGGAGTGCGGTTGCGTGCCTAGCCCAAAGAGAGTATCGGGTGTGGTAATCTAGGAACGTGTGGTGTGTTCCGAGTATGTATGAACCTTGAACATCGTTTTCTATGTATGTTGAGGTACTGTGTTACCTGACGGATGTAATAAGTGGACAGTAGGGTATTATACTGTGCCGCCTAATGTGCTGTGTATATTCAATCAGCACACATCACTCTTTGAGCACATAACACACGTAGGACATACAACCTTCATAAAAAAATGATAAGAAATAGTAACACATACTCACTCACATCTCTCATTGCACCTTGTATGTTTCTCATCACTCATACACACTTACACACACACACACACACACACACACACACACACACACACACACACACACACACACACACACACACACACACACACACACACACACACACACACACACACACACACACATTGAACTAACACCTTCAGCATCCCTCCCGCCTTTCCTTCTTCCACCATTAACATGCACAAGCACACATCGTCTCCCCGGCACCTGCTTCTCTTCCATGCGTGTCTCCGTGGAAATGTATTTGTTGTCTTCAGTGTGTATAGATCCTGCCGCACCTTTACGCGCTAGAGTTCGTACAGCATCTAGGGGAAAGGGAGGCGTTCTAGGGCAAGCCGTTCATCGTGGCTGGCATATAGTCCCTGACATCAAACAACGCTCCCTGGCAATCGATCCCGGGCAGAGAGCCAAAACCCATCGATTTGGGTGTGTGCTCAGACCAAGCATGCCTTATTCACACTCACAGGAACAACTACACACTCCCACACACTATTACAGACAAACTAACTGACTGCAACGCAACCACACACACCCACACCCACATGCACGCACACACACACACACACACGTACATACATACACACACATACACACACGCACACACGCACACACAGAGGGCACTGACATGTTGAGAAAGAGTCAGGAATGAGTTAGGTGGTTTCTCCTTTGTACATTCTATCCGTTATACACATAGTGGTTTGACACCTGCAATTACGAAGCTACTGAACACTAGTATACAAAGAACAAACTTATATATGTACGCGTGTGTGTGTGTATGTGTCTGTGTGTGCTTTATCCTATATACACTGTGCAAACACACTTTCATCAGCAAATAAAAGTACACTTAAACAAACACACAAACAAGTAAGTGGAATAGTTTAAATGTCATGACAAATATTTGCTGAGGAAATTCGTATGTAGCGCGCGTACACACACATACACACACACACACACACACACACACACACACACACACACACACATACATACACACACATACACACACACACACACACATCTGTAGCACATGTGAGGTACGTTTAGCTCCTGTTCCTTTCGCTACTAAATGTCTCGAGAAAGTTATATATATCGCACTTTTTTTTTCAGTCCAACATGTTCATTACCAAAGTTTCGTTTACTCGCCTTGTCGTATAAAAGGGACATATACATCTTCGATATTTATGCACTTCCTCCTCCTCCTCCTCCTCCTCCTCCTCCTCCTCCTCTTCCTCATGTACCTGGATAGTTTTGATACCGTAGCATATAAAGAAACATTCATACACACATATACACACACGAAAAAAAAAAAAACTGAAAAAAAAACTGCTAAATATATACAAAAATACTAAACGCATATATCCATTGTTCCCTTTACCCCCAATCCTCCACCCCTTAACCCACCCACCCACCCACCCACCCACTAGCAGCATGGCGGCTAGGGCGTGTGGGCGTGTGTGTCTCCCAGGGGTAGTGGGCGCATTAGACACACCTAATTAGCCCGTCCTTTGATAAGAAGAACGGAGGCAATTGGTCTTGTATAATGGTGAAAATGTGCCCCGAGGGAGAAGCCCCGTCTGCCAGGGTAATGGAAGGTGTGTTTTCAATGGTGAGGCAATTATGACCGTCACCCTGTGCTTGTATATATGTATGTATCCATGTGTGTATGTATGTATGTATTTCCTTTTATTTTCTACGCTGAGTGATGTGATATGCTTTGGGAATACTAAATCTCTCTAAGTATTTTATAAACTTCCGTGTTATTCGATGGAGTTTTTGTCTTGTTACCGATATTTTTTGTTAGCATTCACTTATATACATTGATTAGATTATTAATTCTTAGCGTGTCTCCAATCGGTGTTGTGTCGGGAGTGCTTGAGGAGAAGCAGCAGGTGATGGGATGGTGTCACCTCCTCTAGACATGTCTCATCCCATCCCTCCTGTCCCGTATGAAGTGCAAATTACACGCCATTAATACACGCAATCCACGTCTACGTTCCTCGAATCATTAATGTGGATGCAGACAAGTCATAAAAAATCATCATAATTATCAACCTTTGTCCACCGGAAGATCCCCCTTTTATGGCGATTAATGGAACAGACGACACATGACGAGGAATAAACGGGGTCTAGTTAACTTAATGGGTGAGTGGCGGTGTGACCTCGCGTACTGCCCACCTGCGCGGCTTTGTTTGGTCACTGGCTGAGGTATTCGGAAGTCATTAAGGGTTCTGGTGGCGCTGTAATCGATGGTGACGTGACGCGGTATCGAATGAGTGGCTGTATTTGCGCCTTCAAGATTTATAGTGATGACAAGGGAGCCGTTTTAGTTTTACCCTGGGTGCTGTCGGTCTTCAGATGTTTTTTTTTTTTCCCCTATACTCATTTTTTCCTACTAGTTGAGGATTATTTGTGAAGATGAAATTCTAACGAGGCTTCTCCCGGGATTAATGACCGCCGCACACGTTACGGAAGCGCTAATCTGCCTCCCACATACGCTGAGTCTCATAAAAATTTAATGATGGTACTTAACTGTGGAGAGAAGCTTAGAACTGAGGGCAGCGCTGGCCTCTCCTTGCATCGTTTGGCCCACTGAAAAGACGTATTGTTTGTTGATTCCTTGCAATGCTGTGTGAAGTACGTTATCATTTTACAATACTTTTATCAGCAATTTTTTTGGTTAGGGTCGTGAATCGTGTATATACAGTTACAACAAGAAAGAATCGACAGTGTGGTGTAATAAAAAGGCTTCGGAATCAAAATCAAATCACATGTAACTTTAAAACAGCAAACACAGATAGAATATAACCTTTCACCCACTCACTCACGCACTGCCACGCCACTAATCCATCATTAAGTCACTAAGAAACAATTCCACGGCATAAAAACAAGTGATAGATACACTAAAACCTGTACGAGGAACGCATATTTGAGACACATTTAATCTATAACTGATATTTCGGTTTGGTGGTACTAATGGGATTCAGATGGTTGTGCTAATTTGGCGGTGGTATTAGCGGCCTGCTGGAGGGAAGGAGGGAGGGAGGTAAGGGAGAAGGAACCAAGGCCATGGGGGACGAGGAAGGCCAAGGGAGAGGTAGGAAGGGCAGGGGAGGCATGAAGGGTGGCTCTCCCCAGGCTGTCACGAGGGAGGGAGGCAAGACTTGTGTGGCTGGAATACCTCGTGACCTTTCGTGTTCTTAGACTGTCACCTGCACTCGATTTGTGGTTCGTTCATGCCCTTCAGACGCGTGATTTTTTTTTCTTCTGTAATTTGTTTCGGAAGAGGTTCATGAAAAAATGTTGATTACACGATGATGATGATTAGGATAATGACGTGTTGGTGAAAATAATGATGGCAGAAAAGATAAGGGTCATTAATCATACTATGATTGGAAATATGAAAGTGAGAGGAGTGAATCACCATAGACGGAAGTATTTAGGCATCATAATTGTGCACTAATTATGTACTGTACCTCATTATATCGGTTTAATACTGTAGAAAAGATAACAGTCAAATATTTCTTACATAGTTTAGTCCTCGAACAGGTTTTCATCAAATAATTTTCCCACGTTGACTCAAATTCGTGAATATTTACGTTTGAATTTTAAGTTTATTGCAATATATATATATATATTTTATTTCTTTTATACCAATTAATTGCGCAGATCACGCTATGTGAGTTGATGTTTCATTTTATTTTGTTTTTAACTTAAGAATATTTGTTTATATATATTTGTATAATTCAGAACTGTCTTGGCCTCTCTTTCCTTATAAGTCCCTCTATGCATTGACAACATTATTATTTATATGCTAAAACTAATAGGTTTTGTGTATAATCATCTTCCTTTTCATCACCATATACTTTTTTCAGTGTATTCTCCGTTATATCTTACCTTACTTAGCTACTGTGTTCATTTATGCTATTCTACTTTTATGCTCAAGGACCTGTTCTTCCCGCCACCCCCCCTGCGCTGCTAAGGCCTCGACCTCACTACCTGACCGCAATCTTCTCTCACCCTTCCTCCTCGCCAACCAGTGATAACGTTAATAAGTTGTTGCTTCAGAAGGTCAAGATACTGGCCTGGCAAGAAAGGAAGGGAGGGAGGGAGGGAGGGAGGGAAGAGGGAGAGAAGGTGGGGTTGGGTAGGAGGAAGGAAGGAAGGGAGAAGTGGAGGTACTACTACTACTACTACATAGGAACTTCTTACCCACTTCTTGATGCATTGTTTCCTATTTTTTTTTTCCTGCTCCATGTAATTCCCAAGCAAAGAAAAAAAAAATCTTTACTTGCTTTAAGTAGACGCAAATTATGTTGATGTATTCATATGTATGTTGATAGAATAATGAAGGATAATACTTTCTTGGATATTATTACTTCAACGTATTTGCGAAAATGACCTTGGATTTATGGAGATAAGAAATTATAGTGTATGTTTTATGAGATCAAGTCTTGGCCAGTGGGTAAAAGTTGGAAAAGGAAGAGAGGGAGGACGGGAGGACGGGAGAGGGAAGACGAGGGAGGGAGGGAGGACGGGAGGGAGGGAGAAGGAAGAAGAGGGGAGCGAGTGAGGGGAGAGAGAGAGAGAGAGAGAGAGAGAGAGAGAGAGAGAGAGAGAGAGAGAGAGAGAGAGAGAGAGAGAGAGAGAGAGAGAGAGAGAGAGAGGCGTGCTTGAGACCCCATAATCAGCGTCATAGGTGGCAGGACGTCGCTGGAAATGGGGGTCGTGACTTTTTTCTTTTTCTTTCTCTCCTTGTTAAATCTAATTTTCCATTATCTTTGGTGTCCCTGGATCTTTGATAAGTCCTTACTCCCTTTATTATTAATCCTTATATGAAGAATTTATAAAAGTTTCTCCTCGTAATTGAGTATTTCAGTATTTACTTCCATACCGTTTGAAGACTTAATTATTTAATGTGTGTGTGAGATTCTAGAGAAGCTTTGAATTGGTTATGTAATGCGTTTTCGTTTGTTATTCATGTTTTTCCTCCAATTATTATAATAAAAAACGTCAAGTGGACTGCCTCCCCGCCGGGCCCTTTCACTAGTCAACCATCATAACGTTAAGACAGTCACCACCACCACTACCCAATCTAGCTCACCTACTTATGTAAATTTTTACGTATTAGTAACGGAATATATCATCGGCCCCATTTATCCATAATTACTATTAGTAATCACCTGCAATTACTATTAATTATTGGTATAAAATTGTGGTACTTTACATTGTCAGGGACTTAATAAGTACGTATTTATAGGCATATATTTCACATAAAAATAAAGATTTATTTATAGGCTTGTATATATATATATATACTTTTACCATATCATTGCCTTATGTTTGTATGAGATTTAAAGCGGAATTATAGTGACCTACAAGTGAAACTTCCAATAGATTGATAATAACATCGTTTGAGAGAACTAAACAATCATTATGAAGCCTCTGAAGCACAATACCACATACAGTCTTCCAAATCTTAACATAGATTCCTGGTGGGGAAAAATTCAGTATTCCCATGGGTCCAACGCTGCCAAATTTCGTTAAAGCATTTTATATGCCTTTTATTTATGTACATCAAGTTCTAAGTGACTAGTTCACGTAGACAGGCAGCGTTGGACCCATGGAACTTCTGGATTCTACCCCACCAGGAATCTATGTTAAGATTTGGAAGACTATAGTACATCTAACAATACTTATATCAATGCTAAGGTAATGCACTTTAACGCTATGGAGGATACACACAGGTAACCAGCCTTTAACCAGGTGGATGGCCTGAAGCTTTCTCTCCCACCAGTTTATCAAATCATCTCTTAATAGACAGTAAAACCATCTTTAGTTTTAGAGGTTCACGATAGCAGTGAACAATTAAATATAAAGAACTATTCACTGATCCTAAATATATGAAACGCATTATTTGAGAACCCCGAGCCTACAAATGACGGGCCATACGAGTATATATAATTTGATTACTTTGTGGAGATAAGGCTGCAAGTTTTTATTAAGACTGGTTTCTTTTCTGTCTTATTATTTTTCGGTCGAGACTTGAAAGGTTGCTCGGAATCAAGATTATAGTTTTCCCTCGGTGTGTGTGTGTGTGTAAGTGTATGTGTGTGTGTGTGTGTATATGTGTATGTGTGTGTGTGTATTCCTCAGTTCAACCTCTACGTATATACCTGTTTCTGCTTACTTTTGCACAGCTAGTTATGTTTGTATCAGCGAATCTTTATCTCTGTCTATGTATGTTTTCACTTTTGTTTATGTTCTTATCCATCCACTGCTTTAACTTTTCTATTTTTCCCCCTGTCCGTACACATGTAATTCTCTTCTCACCTGTAGTTATTTCCTTCGTGTTCATGCGTTTAATTTTGATTTTTTCCCCCTTTTTTCGCTTTCGTATTTTTTTACTTTGCCTAAATTTTCACGTTCCATCGGCGCGGGAATATGTACACATTTCCTCTCCCCTTGTCATTACCAAAGGACGTGGGAATTACAAGTTTCAACATTTTCTTTATTAATTTTCTTATTTCAGCCTCTTTCCAAAATATTCTGTTACCAGTGAAATTCTCGATACAGACTTGCTTGTATTTAAGACTCACAGGCCTGGAAATATTTAGAAGCATCAGGCCTGGAAGGTGGGAATGGCGAGATAACAAAGATACGGATCCTGGGGCCTGAATTAACCGGGAATTTTTTTGGCTAAAGTATTAACTCGGCTTATGGAGTACGTTTCACGGTCTTTCTGGTTCGCCCCTCCCCCTCTTTCTCTCTTTTTTTTTTTTTTTATCAATGGTGCAAGTTTTATATACTTTTACATATATTTTTGGTGTGCATTGCTAATTTTAATATGGCGGTAGCTAGCTATGTATGTTATTTCACTGATTAAGTTTTCATCAATGCGCTGTCATGTTACTCTCCCCCAAAATGACCCTTTTTTTATATATTATATTTTCACTTACTTTCGATTATTTTATGCTGACCACTTTTAACAAATTTTTACCCTCCCTCCCTCTCACTCTCTCTCTCTCTCTGTGACTAGTCTTTATCCTTCCCTCCCATGTACTTCCTACGTTTTTGCTTCCTCCCACATTCCTCCTTCTTTCCTCCCCACTGCACACTCACCTATATATTACATGGTACCAAGCCTTTGCAATCCCTCCTCCAATCCTCCTTCCACCTCTCCATCCCTCTCTCTCTCTCCCTCCCTTCAAACTTTTAACAAGGCAGCAAGGGGGAAAGCTGAGCGAGACGGGAGCTTTCCATACTGTTGCATTGTTTATGGCACTGCGTTATTGGGGAGGAAGGGAGGAAGGGCGGGAGAGAAGGAGGAAGGGAGTAGGAGAGAGAAGGAAAGTAAGGGAAAGGGAAAAAGGAGATAGGCAATAGAGAGGGAGTGAGGGAAAGAGAAATGGGAGACAAGTGAAAAATAAGTGAGAGAGAGAGAGAGAGAGAGAGAGAGAGAGAGAGAGAGAGAGAGAGAGAGAGAGAGAGAGAGAGAGAGAGAGAGAGAGAGAGAGAGAGAGAGAGAGAGAGAGAGAGAGAGAGAGAGAGAGAGAGAGAGAAGGGGATTAAAAGCATGCAGAATTGAATATAAAAGGTTAGGGTGAGGAGGTAAAGAGGGAAAGAGAGAGAGGGGAAGGAAAGAAAGGGAGGTTTAAGTGTGCTGGCAGGGAGGGACAGGTAAACGAAATGGGTAGTTGGCAACAGAGGTTTTAAAAGGCATTGAAGGGAGAGAATAGTGGGAAAAAAATGAAGAATATTGAGAGAGGAAGAAGAAGAAATATAAAGAAAACTCGCATTGTTGTGTAAAAAAAATATATAGAAAAATGTTATACGTAATGGACCAAGATACGTTTGTGGTAAAAAATATGTGTGGTTTAAATGAATAAATATGAGAAAACTTAAAGAATAAATCAGAGGCTAAAACATTGTACAAAGAGAGAGAGAGAGAGAGAGAGAGAGAAAGAGAGAGAGAGAGAGAGAGAGAGAGAAGATAGAGAGAGAGAAAGAGCAAGAGAGAGAGAAAGAAAAAAAATATATATACAAAGAGTAAACACGATATGCATTGATTCAAACACAATTATTTATTCAAAACACTCTTGTAAGTCGTATAATAATTTCCATAACTGAAAATCATGTTTGTTTTGTGAATAGATAAAATAATGATATAGCCATGATGGACGTTCTATTACGGATGAAAAATGCATTGTGTCTGAAATTTGTTGGTAAAGAATAGAAGTTTTGTAAGCTGCAAATTTGAGAGAGAGAGAGAGAGAGAGAGAGAGAGAGAGAGAGAGAGAGAGAGAGAGAGAGAGAGAGAGAGAGAGAGAGAGAGAGAGAGAGAGAGAGAGATAATTAAGTAGACACGAATACTTAAGGACGCGCTGTGTAGTAGACAGGACCACCACCGTCTCTCCTTCAGGTTCTGTGGTGGTCGTTGGAACCTAAGAGACATCCGCTCCCATTTGCAAGCATTAATTAACTAGCGACGTGTGAACCTTCTTTATGCGTCTTTGTGGCAGGACTGATAGCGAACGTAATGAAGGTTGGCTACAAAGAGTCTTCCTTCTTTGAACAAAATCTTAAATAATCGTCTTATCTCGTATTCCCAATTTCATCTTAATTGCTATTTTTTTGCATCGCTTCTTCCTTCCAACACACGAACTCGCAGTCAAGTTAAATTGCTCTCTAAGTAAAAAGATGAGCAAGATTTGAGCTCTGAATTAAATGCATTGATTCTACTTAATACAGGTGTGAAAACGACGCTGTAGTTGGTCTTAGTAATGCAGATGTGAATGTGTGTATACTTTATATGTATAGCGCGTGAGCCCACACTCGCATTCAATACAGATACAACATAACAATCATCCTTCCTCGCACAGAAATATCACTGGAATCAGCTCGAGTCGTTTAAAGGAAAGTACTCCGGCGTGAATGGCTATTGGTGGCATCCGACCGTAACGCAACTCAATCATCGGTGACAGACAGGACAGGTAAACAAATAAAAGAGAAAGAGAGAAAGAGAGAGTAACGTAAAGAGTCACACACACAAAAAAACATGAGGTGATTTGATGCCTAAAACCACTTAATATATCCTACAGTTAACCGTAAAGCTCCTTCACCTCACTTATAAGGAATGACAAAGTGCAAAACTAAAAAAAATAATAATAAAATAATAAAAATATGACAATTCCCTCGTATGACAATTCCTATGTAATATAATATGGTGCATATATGTGTTGCTCGAGTAGCCTTGGAGTGTCACTTGATGGTCTCCCAGAGAATAGTTATCCATTAAAGATTCAAGTTCTAGAGAAGCATAATACCGAACAGGAATTCTACATCTACAAGTCATCAACAGATACAATGCAAAACAGATTACACGGCCATGCAGGAGTTTCTAGGTGCAGAGAATGAAAGAAAGAGAGAGAGAGAGAGAGAGAGAGAGAGAGAGAGAGAGAGAGAGAGAGAGAGAGAGAGAGAGAGAGAGAGAGAGAGAGAGAGAGAGAGAGAGAGTATTGATTAAAGTGAGATAGATGAAAGGAGATCAATAGAGTTGGAAATATTGGAAATTACTGTATATGGTCGACACAGTTGAAGGATGAACTTAAGGACAAAGAAAGAAAATGATAAGACTAAATAAGGAAAGACGAAAGGAAAACAGTAGCAAGTTGTGATGTCCAGAAATAGAGTAACTTGGTCCGTAAAGAGAAAAGAACTAAGCAACTTTAAAGACGGAAGGACGAGGAATGTGAAAAATGTGTCAAATAAATGTGAAATAAAATGTTATTCGTTGAGGCAGGTAGATAAAGTTATTGAGAAAGAGAGAGAAAGAGAGCGGAAGAGAAAGTGAAAAAGAGACAGAGAAAAAGAGGAAAAGTTACAGTGGAAGAGAAAGAGGGAAATAGGGAAAAGAAATAATTATGACTTACCTGATGCCAACGAATTAATCGTGTCTATCATCGCCGCTGTTAAAACATGTGAGGTCATTGTGGTGCTTGATCACTACATGAGGAGATTATAATAACACAATAACTATTTCAACAACTGGTATACCATGAACAACACACTAGACCTTACACTAATGGCACCTCAGCTTGTGTGTGGGTGTGTGTGTGTGTGTGTGTGTGTGTGCGTGTGCGTGTGTGTGTGTCTTTTTGGAGGCAATATGTATGAGAGCGAAAGAGAGCGAGAGATATAGATAAATAGATATATAGAGATAGATAGATAGATAGATAGATTGATAGATAGATAGATAACGAGAGAGAGAGAGAGAGAGAGAGAGAGAGAGAGAGAGAGAGAGAGAGAGAGAGAGAGAGAGAGAGAGAGAGAGAGAGAGAGAGAGAGAAAGAGAATGATTGAACCATACTTAAGTTCGTTAGAGTCAGTATCGAGGCAGGTGTTAGGAAAGTTATTACTGTTCTGTTATCTGACTATGTTTTTATATATTCCTTGCAGTTAATATTACTAACATAAAAATTATCAATGGTATATGTATTATCTTCATTAAGTATGTTTAAATGTACTTGTAAACAGGATTTAAAGAATAGCAAACAGCATTACAATTAGAACTTAAGGAGGTACCTATAATGATTCTTTTTTAATTCCTTAATTTTCAAAACATTAAGGATCCAGAGGCCGTAGAATTGCCTACAATAATGACTTCTTAATATCCATGCAGCTTAGAGTTCTTTGTTGTAGTCTTGTTGTGTGTTGTGTGTTAGAGTGTAATGTAAGAATGGGAGATGAAGCTAGAATGAAGAGACTAGACAGTACCTCGAAGTTGTGCAGTGATACAGGCAATGTAGCATTCTTTATGTACACTGTGGAAGCACGTGTTGTTGATTAGTGCGTGAGAGTGTGTCATCAGGTACCGTTCTCACTACGGCTGCATCTCTACAAAGCGTCTCCACCTCTTGATGCTAAAGAACTTAACACCTTCTACATATAAATTAATAGTCATGAACCATATGTAAACATCAGAGGTGGAGGCAGCTTTGAGTGAATAGTAGAAGTTCAAAGCCATAGGGATATTGGAAAAGAAAGGATGTGATGGTTGGAGAAATAAAGGAAAGGACACCACTACATAGGGCAGGTTTTCATGTGCCTGAGTGCTGTGTCCCCCCACAGTGCCTCCCTGTGCCTAAACAAAGCATGCCGGTGAGGTTCTCGCCGTGGGACCCGCTAGCAGGACCCACGTGCGAGAAGTGGTGGTGTAAAGGAGGGGAGGTGAGGGGAAAGGGAGAGGGAGCCGGCCACCACCAGCTCCTAAAACCTCCCTTACCCCACCCCTCACCCTCCCTAACCCGTGTCAACCCATGCTCTGCTCTCTGTTGGAAGCCAAGCGTGGGCCAGCGTGAGGGAGTGTTTGCTCTGTGGGCGGGGAGCCTCTCGTCGGCCCAGCTGAGAACACACACACTCACTCTGGCAACATTCACTAAAATAATACTTACTCCATGGCAGGCCGTTCCAATTGGCTGTCAGACCCCGCCATTGGTTTTCTGAAACAATAATTAAGGAAGGTTAGTTTAGGGAATATGTATGTTGATATCGTTAAACACCTCATTAGTAAAGATAGTCCTATCAATCATACTTATCTCATGTAGTTTGGCCAGAATATATATGCATCACCGTAATGTCCATCCGGAATCTATTATAGGAAGCCTTAATTGCGCTCTTCTCGATATCTGGTCCTAATGATGGCCGTAACTTCCATATTATTTTTTTTAAGCATTTTGAAATCTGACCCACACTGTCTCGTAAAGATGAAATAGGACGCCCGTTCTCAGTCAGCCACTTCCCCTTCGGTGATAACGCCTCGGTAATATCAGTCGTGGTGTTTGCACAACCAACACACCGAGTGGGCAAGGAGCAGTGGACAGCAAAATGTTTCCGTGTTTTTAGAGTAAACTTAATTTTGTCTCCAGAGCGTGAGTGTACCGTCGTGCTGTCAGGGTTCGTGCCTCGTTCTCACCTGCACGGGAATAGCAGCAGTAAATTAATCACAGGATCGATTGGCTAAGAGCAAGTTAGACCCTCCTGGTATGCTGCAGCGGAGTACTGTGCTATTTCCTATCACTCAACTTGGCTTTTAACAGTAAAAATGTAAAAAATGTTCACCGTAAATAGATTGAAATCCTGGCTGGCAACACTTTTTACTCTAATAAAAAAGAAAGAACGTGGTGTGAAATTCGTCTGCATCGTAAGTCTGCGTGGATGGTGCAGGTGATAAATATGCAACATTCGTCTCCCTTAACCTGTACTTAGTCGAAGCGGAGGACCCGCCTTCCAGTCTCTCTTCCTTTAACCCCTCACGTACGGTGCCCCATAACGTGACCTTGTAATCACCTCAGATCCCTCCCGATGCCGGCGTTTTATTTCTTATATACGTTACTTAATTGGTATGTTTTTTTTATATAATTTACATCTAAATGTTTGCATATTTTCAATTTCCTAACTCTGTTCCGGACATTCTCAGGGTTGCTTGGGATGAGTGTCTTTTGCATAATTTCATCTGATTTACATCGCTGATTATCCATTCATTTTCCAGCCTTCTTACTGTGTTTGATAATTTTTCTTTCTCACGCAGCCAGCCTCCCGCGGCCCGACACTTTACTGATCACACGGCGTCAAGAATCAATAAATCGCTCAGAAAGAGGCGAATTCTGAACACGTTAACGTTAAACCTTTTGTCCTTGGCTCGGCTCTCCTGCTTGGTGTTGAAGTGGGTCCTCTCCACGGCCTAGAGTGGCTCGTATCCCTTGATGTAGAGGCTCGTAAGGCGCTATGCTCGACTATGCTAAACGGACTGTATTAAACGGTATATGAGTGAACAGTGACTTTGTGGTGTATACGTGAAGGCTCGCCAATATGTGTACTGAAGGTGGCGGTGTAGAAGGCCGTCACGTGTTGTCTCTGTAATAAGGTTAAGTGTTTCATAAAAAAAGGAAGGAAAAAAAGTGTTTCAAAAAGAAGGGGTATATCCTTTAAGCATGGGTGTGGGCCTTATGTGTGAATAATGCGTTGGGCGTGATGTTTTATACCATGTGTAAGCGTCGTTGTAGTGTGGTGCAGCGCCTTAATAATAGCCCCGTCACCGCCACAGCATCTGACCACCATCACCACTATTAATACCGCCACAACGATTATAGCTACCACTTTCAGCTCCAGTCATATACATCTATGAGTATAATTTCGAAACAATTTCCTTTCCCTTCCCCCCCCCCACCCATCATCCACCCTAACGAATATATGCATTAATATCTTACAGCGTCTCACTAAGTTTTGTGTATGTACTTTTTAATAACAGGAATTGCTCGCTGCGTGATAGCCTTACGGATGACTCTCGAACACAGGGAAATGCCTATTGAAACTGACCCGTATTGAGAAGTGTCCCCTAAACCCTCTTGCATCAGGTGAGAGTGGCAGCGTTAACAGGTAATGTGGCAAAGGACGAGAGATATTGCAAGTTAAGCTCGTGTTGTGGTGACGTCACTATATTTCCGGCGTGGTAGTGGCGCTGATTGGCCGAGGGACGTGTATTGTGGGCCAACCTGGTAAAAAATGTTTTGTTCAATCATTCTCCGGATTTTTATGAGGCAAGTTTGTCCCATTTTTCGCGTTCATGGTTCATAATTTATATTTATGTCCCTCTGGAAGTTGAATATAAACGCCTTCATAGTTTGGGAATTCTATCTTTTCTCATACGTCTCTCGAGGACTAAAGCCTCATTGGTTCTATAGCCTGGGCCGGCACACAAAACGGTCTCGCCACACGACACCCTCACGCAACGCACGGCCCACGCGTAAAACACACACGCAACTTTATATTATTTTCCATTCCATATCGAGAACACACCAAATAAAAGATGAAGCGGATGATACATTGCTGATCGACTCGTCATTAAAACTACATGTGTGCAGTTGCAAATCGTGAAAGTAATATTTATGCAGTTCTAAGTACGCGTTGATATGCAAATAGGTATGTAAAATTTATCGCTGCAGATGCGGCGTGGATCCTCGTACTAGAGGCTCTTACCTCAGCTTCTGTTACGTCGGTATTAAAACTGCTGACAGCTTTGGCAAGTGGAGCGAGGCGTGGCAGTAAACAAGGCCAAATCTAGGCCAGACTGGCCCAGAAAACTCGGATCCTGATATTCACATTGTCTTCAGCACGTAGCCAATAGACATGCATTCAGCGGGTCAGTAAGGATGGCGAAAGTAATTTTATGTATCTACTGAACGTGTGTGTGTGTGTGTGTGTGTGTGTGTGTGTGTGTGTGTGTGTGTGTGTATGTGTGTATGTGTTTGTGTGTGTAAATGTAGGGCTTTAAATCTCTCATATGTTTACGAATTGACACAAATTATCTGTTTCTTCATGTCTGCTTGGCTGCTTCAGTGAAGGTAGTGATGAACGACCTCACTTCTGGTGGCGTAAGATCGATACTTTAGACTGGGCTGAGTAGTAGCATTGGGGTCGGGGGTAAAGAGGTGGAGGAGGAGGGGGTGCATGGAGTGAGTGCTACTGAGTACACAATACCTGTACTCCCCTCCCTCCCTCCCTCCCTCCCTCCCCCTGCTTACATTTCTCGTCATCTCAATCCCTGTATCACTATTCATATTCCTCGCTCCCAATAATCCTTTCCCTCCTCGTTTCTCTCGTCGTTTCATATATCTTCCCTTCCCTGTTTATGCATAACTTCCTGTCTCTTTAGTCTTTCTCTCTCTTATCCCTCCCACCTCTATATCTTCTTCTCCAACCCTCTCCCTCTTTCCCTTTATCTCCCTCTCACTCATAACACACATCAGGCATCGACAACCTGACGTCCAGGAGAGGAACGGAAGACTAGAGATCAGACGGACATGGTTTTCCTCTGCCTGACTCTCCTTGCACAAGCTGCCTCACCTTGCTACAATAAGGACGTTTTTGCCTGCCACTTACACCCCAATACAACCCTTACCGACGTAGGCAGAACCTGTATTCGCTTGTAATGTAAAGCCTACGAGCGGCCGGTAAGGAAAAAAAAGGCTGAACAATGGATGAAACACCTCATGACTTCTAACAATGGAGAAATGTGAAGGAATGAAGACTTGTGCAAAAGGATGATATGAGTGATGGCGTCAAGGTACACTAAATCTCTGGGTCATGGTTGATCCGTTAATACTAATTATATAAAAAAAAATTGGTTATGTGTGTGATTTAATTGCTTACTCGTGTGTGGGGGGGTGTGGGTGTGTATATGTTTAAAAAAAATAACACTTGCATACGTTTTTTTATTCAATGAGAGAAATAAAAATCGTAAAAAAGCCAAAAAATATATAGAGGAGAGTCATTCCCTCACCGCAGGCTTGATTACAATGAACAAAACAGTCATTGCTGAAGGATGAAGGGAAGGGAGGAAGGTAAGGTAAGAGAAGGGAAGGGAACGGAAGGGAAGGGAAGGGAATAGAGGAATTAAGAAGAGAGGAAGAAATGTTAGTGGGAAGCCAATAGAAAGCACGTAAAGAACAAGGGTGTTTCAGATTAATTTTACTTCTAAATTGAAATAGAATGTTAAAAAAAAGAAAAGTATGATACGTAGCACATTGAGAGAGAGAGAGAGAGAGAGAGAGAGAGAGAGAGAGAGAGAGAGAGAGAGAGAGAGAGAGAGAGAGAGAGAGAGAGAGAGAGAGAGAGAGAGAGAAGGAAGGAAGAGTGACTGTGAGAGCGAGTAAAAGTGAGTGAGTGAGGGAAGAAGGTTGGCAGGAGAGTGATGTGAACGTCAGAATGAGTCGTGGGTGTTGACGCTGTTCCTGTGGTCTTCAAGTAGGCCTTCCATTCCCCCTTCCTCTTCCCTCCTCCTCCTCCTCCTCCTCCTCCTCCTCCTCCTCCTCCTCCTCCTCCTCCTCCTCCTCCTCCTCCTCCTCCTCTCCGTTAGTGAAGGTCCAGCCCCATCCTTTAGCCTGTAGAGTAGCACCTTATTCCTCCTGCTCGTGCCAACATCCTCCCTCGTTTCTCCTCCATTTCGTACCTCCTCCACTCTTTATTTCCTCCATCCTTCAATTCTTCCTCCATCCCTTTTCTCTTCATCTTTAACTCTCTTTTTTTTGTTCTCTCTTATGATCACTCCATTGCGTATTGCTTTTTTATCTTACTGCGTTTCATAGCACTTACAAGCCATATTTTTTATTCTATCATCTCAGCTTGTCGACTATTTCATCCATCGTTGTAATTTCCACGCGATCTTCCATTCTCGAAATCACATGCCATCCCATCCTTCCCTTCCTCCCGCTCTTCCTTCTCTCCTTCCCTGCAATCAGAGTAGTACTACCAATTATACTATTATCACTGTGACTACTCTACATTTTCTTTCTACAACAGTATAAACCATTGATCGTCATCTGAATCACTCGTATGTAGACTTGACTTTCCTCCACCACAACCACAACCACTACCACTACCACCACAGGCAGGGTTTATTTAGAGGCGTCACCTTCCTGGGTTCCCTCCTGCTGGCGTCTTACCACAAGGGCCGCAACGGGGACTGAAGTGATCCTTTCTTAGGGTGACTTAGGAGGGCGAGAGTTGCGTTATCTAAGGCTGACTTGGGCTGAGGGTTGAATGTAGTGATGTGAAGCAATCTATCGTCTCGTCTTTGTACTTTTTTTTTTCTATCATGTCTTGTAATTTTGTGATTTATTAGTGGGTAAAGTTTGTAACCTCGCACACCTGCTTCCCTCCCTCTTGTTTATCATAATTTGGAATTCCCGGAACACTAACCCTTTAAGCTCTATACATAGATTAATTTGTTCATTAACTTTAATCCGTATATTGATTCTCATTAGAACTGGATATTTATGAGGCTGTGGTAGCTCACTCACACACACACACACACACACACACACACACACACACACACACACACACACACACTCACTCAGACAGACCTACATAAGGGTACGTTTTGAGGTTTCTGGAGGGTCTGGAAGCTTCCTGGGACACTAAAATAGCTCCTGGAACTGAGAATTGAGTTACAGACTATTGGCAAAGACTAGCCCTTACCAGCGCTTCCTCACGACACCAACACCACCACCCCTTCCCCCCGCCACACACACGCAGGTAAATCTTCCAGTTGTCAGGTAATTGAGGTGTCCCAGAAGTTGTGTAACACGGTGCTCTCAATAGGCGATCACAGGCCGTAGAGGACAGGTAGGCTCTCCACCCTTTGCCCCATAGGGTGAAAGGTCCGAAGGGTGACAGGGCAAGATGATAATGTTGTAGTTGTGATTCATTAACGCGGCAACGACTATGTTTGTGTTGGTTGATAATAAGTGTACCCTGATGATTCTTATATGTTAATGAGGAGGATTCTTCTATAATTGTTTGATAAAGATGGTTCTTGAGCAAGGGCAAGAGAGAGTGAAAGAGAGAGGGAGAGAGAGAGAGAGAGAGAGAGAGAGAGAGAGAGAGAGAGAGAGAGAGAGAGAGAGAGAGAGAGAGAGAGAAAAAAAAAGAGAGAGAGAAGAAAGAGAGAAAGGAAGGGGAACATTCACTACTATGCATGGGCGTAATAAATATGAGAGAGCAATCCTGGCTGGTCACAGAGACACAGGGAGGCAGGGAGCGGGTCACCGGATGGCTGTCCCACACGCCACCTTCCGCCCTTCCTTCCTCCTCACCCTTCCTCCCTCCCTCCCTCCCTCACCTGACACATGTCACCTGCGCCTCCCCGCCACCGCCCACCCCTGGTCAGTGCTCCTTCTGGTAGGGTCACTATTCAAAAGTTGGTTATTAAAGGTGAACGGAACATACATCACAGATTTTGCTGTGGGGGAATTTTGTACAAGGTGTGTGTTTTTTTTTGGGGGGGGAGGTGATGGTATTTAAAGAGCTTGGGCAGGACAGTGTTGTATGTTGTTGTTGTTGTTGTTGTTATTGTTATTATTATCATCATTACTATTGCTATTTTACTGTCATTATACATCTCACATTGTCACCAACGCACAAATTAATTATCTCAGACACATTACTAGCTATACATTCTATTATCTGACAACTATATGTGAGAACGAAATCCTTGCTATTCATATTCCTTCCTCAACCCGAGCTGTACCTTTTGTGTTATCAACTTGCATCTGTCTTCACCACGACACTCACTTTTGCACTGCTTAATGAGGCCCACGCACATGTGCAGCGTGCGTCTATAAGCAAAGGAATACTAAACGGCGCTGCGACGGGACTATGTATGCAAAGACTGACGCGAGGTTGTCTTCAGCTTCCCTTTATATACTGACTTGAGTACTCACAACCAACTCGGGAAGACAACCTGCCCTCCGGGTCGTCAGGGTCCTTAGGGTGTATACTGACGCCCCGGGGACCTGCCGTGTATGAGTGACCTGCAGGTGGCTAAGGTAGACGCATGTGGGTGGGCCTGTCCCCTGTAGCCTGCCCCTAAGCTAGTCCGGTTGGAGGGGAGGAGGTAAGGGGTTTCCACAACATGACCTAAGGCGGTGCATCGTCACTACTACTAATCACTTGTCTGCTCCTGCTTCCCTTACATGTATGCTGCACATTTATACATATTAAGACAGTGTAGACTTAGTATATAAAATAGTCTGCCTTTTTCATAGGTATATATACACACACACACACACACACACACACACCACACACACACACACACACACACACACACACACACACACACACACACACATTCCTAGAAACAAGGATTCACTACTTTGCCGTTCAAATGCATATCTATAAATGCCTGCTATTATTCACGCTTAGCACATTTTCACAAGTGCGACGGACTGGCCTGCCAAGACACCACCTATTAAGTCAAGATCACTGGCAATTACCGGCCGGACGAGGGCACTTATCGGCCATTGACCTACGAACAGTCGAACCAATAACTACCGTGGCTGCCTTCACTAACACCTGGATTACCTAGGTATCGGGAGATCACCATTAACACCACCGTGGAGTATCTGGTATCTGTTTTTTGGTAATTAGAGTGGTTGGTAGCGAGCACTGGATGACTGGAGAACTGCCTCCCTCCATCGCCTATGGATTACGGGGGAAACGCCGTTCAAACCCGTAAACAAAGGGCAGAAATATGGCTTTGAATCGACAGTATGTACGACTAATGCACTCATATTTCGCTGCCAGAGTTACAGCCTAATTGTTCACCCAGACGGAGTAATTTTGATGTTTTTAACGCACATTTTTATGGACCATTGCGTGTTGAAGTCTGTGTGCGTTGGGTTCAGGTTGCATGTGCGTGTGTATGTATGTGTGTGTGTGTTTTTGTGTATGTGTGTGTTTTTGTGTATGTGTGTGTGTGTGTGTGTGTGTGTGTGTGTGTGTGTGTGTGTGTGTGTGTGTGTGTGTGTGTGTGTGTGTGTGGGTGTGTGTGTGTGGAAGTGCGTGTCTCCGTATTTCAGAAAGTATGAGAGAGAGAGAGAGAGAGAGAGAGAGAGAGAGAGAGAGAGAGAGAGAGAGAGAGAGAGAGAGAGAGAGAGAGAGAGAGAGAGAGAGAGAGAGTGAGAGAGTATAGTTGTTAAGCTCGCATAGACCAAATATTTACTAAGTGCACATGTGATTGCATTATAGTGAGCAGCGTTATTATGTCTGAATATTTTTGAGGACATTTGTTTTATGGTTATCGAGCATACCTAAACCAAAGCTCCCGCTGTACAGGCTAAAAAACACACACACACAAACCCTCACTCTATGTTGTCAATATCATACAAATTGTTATAGATTATCAAACGAAAACACTGATAGCTACATACCCTTTCTATTCTTTCTATCGTACTATCTTAAACTCATTCTGAAGAGTTAAAATAGAGTCTTAAACCATTTTCATAACTATAATAACTCCTTCCCTAACGCTCTCATGTATCTAAATGTAAATAAAAAAGAGTATTAATACGAGACTAACCCGAGTCTCCGAGTACCCGTTCCTTCCCTTCTTTAAACACGTGACAACCCTTTCAGCCGTGTCGTTTCCTTTCACCAAGATTGTCACCTTCCTAATAAAGTCACCCGAACACGTGTCGGGCTGGGGCGCCGCCTGAGGCACCCCAGACCCGTTAATGCCTTGTACAGACGCCACAAGTTATGTACCTTTTATGGAAGACCCGATGCTAAACAGGTTTCCATCACACTTGAATACTTTTAGCGGTTTATTATCACTTTTAAGTCAACACATTAATGTCCTGCAAACCGGTCACTGATGCTAACAAGTGTAAGAGAGATAGATCTATAGATAGAGAGAGAGAGAGAGAGAGCGTGTGTGTGTGTGTGTGTGAGAGAGAGAGAGAGAGAGAGAGAGAGAGAGAGAGAGAGAGAGAGAGAGAGAGAGAGAGAGAGAGAGAGAGAGAGAGAGAGAGAGATTTGAAAGGTGTTATCTAACAAATGAACTGTCCAATTCATCAATGTATGTCTGTGTGTGGGTGTGTGTGTGTGTGTGTGTGTGTGTGTGTGTGTGTGTGTGTGTGTGTGTGTGTGTGTGTGTGTGTGTGTGTGTGTGTGTGTCTGTGTGTGTGTGTGTGTGTGTGTCTGTACATACGACAAAAGGAAAGGTTTAATTAAATTTAAGTAATTGAATATACATAGAAAAGGTATAAAGAATAAAGAGAGATAATATGAACAAAATGAACAAAGGAAATGGAGCAGGGAAGGGAAGAGAAAACAATGGAGAGAGGAGGGAAAAGAAAAGCAAGGCAAGGAAGGGAAAGGAAAAATAGGAGGAGGAGGAGAACTGAGAGGTGGTAGAGAAAGTATTGGGGATAGTCTTGGGGAAGAAGGACTCGCTGGGGACAGAGGGAGCAGCTAGAAGGAAGGGATAGGGAGGAGGAGGAGGGGTAAGGAGGGGCAAGGAGGGGCAAGGAGGGGCTACCACAGTAAATTTTTTGTTGTCCTCCTCGTGGCCAAAATTAAAGTCCACCCAAGGAATGCCTTATAACTTTTGTGGAGGAAGCGAGGAGGAAGTTGGGTTTTCATTCTCGCCTTCCCATCATTGTTCCTCATCGGTGGGGGTCGTGAGGGAAGGGAACGGTGGATTCTTTCGCAGCAGGAAAGTTATTGATTAAACAGTTCGTTTCGTGTTAATGAAGTTCGGTGTCGATAGTTTTTAGTCATGTATAACGAACGTACTGTATGTATACTGAACATGGATGTGGATACGGTTTTTGGGGTACTTAATGGTTTGTGTGTGTTTGTGTGGTTTTTTTTTAGGTGAAAGTGTGTTTGTTTTGTTATCTATTTGAAATCCTGTTTTTACTTTCATCTTCAATCTTCGTAACGATTTTTATATCAATTTTCCGTTATATAATCCTCATATGGTCTCTTCAGCCCCGTCATCTTTTCGCTATCCCTGCTTCTTCTTCTTCTGCTTCTTCTTCTTCCTAACCTTCTTTTTTCCTCCTCCACTCCTCCTCTCCCTTCCGTTCCTCTCTCTTCTCTCCCTCATACCTCACCTCCCGCCGTTTGTTTCCTCCATCTTACGCCTCCCTCTCACGCTCTCACTACTCTCCTCGGTGCTCGGTTTTAGCTTTCCTCCTTTTCCCACTTTCCTGCTTGCACTGCTTACCTTTTATTTTCATTCTTCGTTTTCAGGAAAATGAATCAAGGAATATCGGAGTTTTCGCTTCATTTTTGGAAGTCAAATTTGTCTTGTTCTCCCTTTTTTTCTCTTTTCTTTTCGTTTCTTTGCGGTTTCTATTTGGGAATTGTTGCAGTAGTGGCTGTTCCCTCTTCCTTGTCCTCCCGACATTTATATATATCTTTCTCCTCCTATTTTTCTCATCAGTTTCCTCCGCCACGTCTTTCCACCCTCGCATCTCTCCTCTCTCTCCTACTCTCTCGAGGCTCCTCTCTCTCACCATCTGTCTCTCTCCTTCTTTCCTCTCATTTGTACCCTGCCTCTCCTCGTCCCTCCTCTCCCTCCTCTCCTTGACAGGCCATCCATCTTCTTGAAGGGGTTGACCAATATCTTGCTCCTCACCCGAGACAATAGAAGCTTCGTCGTGTGTTTAATCTCGCTCTCAAGTTCTCCGTCGCCTTCACTTAACAAGGTAGAAATCCGTCTGTAGTTTTCGCTGATCCACCTCAAGGGACCGCCACCCAGACGCAGCCTCAGATAACAGACGGATGTGCGCCTAATTGGGAACGACAGTCTGTTAAGTAGTGTCGCGAGGAGGTATCTTTGACGGTCCAGCGATGTTAATAAGTAGCGACTACCGAATACAAACTTATATTTACTAAGCCGTGTGGCCGGTACTCCCTTTTTTATATTCCTCAGGTCTTGCCGTTGATTAACTACTATTTGCATTGTTCTCAGTGGGGATAAATCATGTGTTCCTTTGCCTACTGGATTGACAGGGTTTAGCAAAGGAAGGGGAGGAATCCGCTAGTATAGGGACGTGAGAAGAAGGGCGATGATAAAGGGCTATAGGTAGGACGGTACAAGAAGTCAAAGGGGGAGTTTCACTGATCAGAGAGTCACCATCTCAGTCCTCACCGTCCATCACAATGCGTCAGAAATCACTCATGGGTGTTGTCTGTAAGGAGAAGGAGGTGGAGGAGGAGAGAAAGAAGAAGAAGAAGCAGGAGGAACAGAAGTAATAGAAGCAGGAGATGTAGGGGAAGGAATAGAAGGATTAAGACGAGGAGAACGAAAAGAAGAAGAGATAAGAGAACGAGGAACAGAAGAGATAAGGAGAGAAGAAAAAGGAGTACTAAGAGAAAACAGGAAGAGGATAAGGATAGTAAAGAGCAGGAGGATAAGATCACGTGAGGTGCTACATTAAATAGTACTCGTCCTTCCGCTGTAGTAGTCGTTACAAACAGAATTGGTCGTTAATCGTCAAGAGTCGTTTGTTAGGTAGGCTCTTGGCTTTATCTTGGACAAGTCGTTCATGGGGACGAATCTGTAAATCAGGCAGAGGTCGTGCATCAAAGGGACCAGTCTATTGAGGCTCGTCGTTCGTCATGAAGTTTTCGCTGCTCTCGGCTGGTTTATCACGAGGGTGGGAAAGAGAAACTAGCGAGGTAAAGGGAGGGGAGGAGGTAGGGTCGTATGCGAAAAAGGCGTCCGTCATAGACCCTTCTCTCGTTTTCCTCCTCAACCTTACAACTGAGGAACTGGTGTAGCGCAGACTTCTTCTTTTTTTTCCCTCCAGTGATTTATTTATGTATAGATTCAGGACTCAAACAAAGATAGAAACACCGGTAAATGAAGACATAGAAAAGAAAGCAAAAGATATTCAAATAGAAAACAAAACGAAGGAGGAAAAAAAACATAAACACATGCATAACACCATTCTACAAACACCAAGAGAGGGAAAACCAGTGAATCATTAGCTAGTTTCCGTCCATCAGATAAGGACAATGAAGTCTATGCCACCAGCTAGCAAGTGTTCAAGTTACTCACGAGTCCTCGGGGCCTCATTAGCTACGGGTATTGGGCGACGATGGCATCTACCGGTAACTGGCTGCTATTCAAAACAAAGATGTGTGGCCCGGAGCGATGGCAGCGAGATAGCAGCTTATGCAGATGTGTTGTGCGGAAAGAGAGAGAGAGAGAGAGAGAGAGAGAGAGAGAGAGAGAGAGAGAGAGAGAGAGAGAGAGAGAGAGAGAGAGAGAGAGAGAGAGAGAGAGAGAGATATCACACGTACACATAAGAACACACAATATTTTCATCATTACTCATTCCTCACCAGTGCTCAGCTTGCCCCCAGCGATTCATTTACCCACCACACCGTTCTGTCCGCATCCGCCACCGCCGGCCATCAGGGATAATTTACTCCCTGCTAATGACTTTTATTCATTTGCACGGTCGGGAGGCGGGTGACGCGCTTGGAGGAAGACTACCATACTTCTCCCTTATTTGGATGGTCGAGCCCTATAGTAATGATGGTCGGCTGGGGCGTTGCTGAGGGCTTAACTTTAGTGGGTGTTAGGCGTCTCTCTCTCTCTCTCTCTCTCTCTCTCTCTCTCTCTCTCTCTCTCTCTCTCTCTCTCTCTCTCTCTCTCTCTCTCTCTCTCTCTCTCTCTCTCTCTCTCTCTCTCTCTCTCTCTCTCCTACGTGTGTATCTTTATCTCTATATTTTCTATTAAATATTCATATGATAACGTTATGATGATCTTTTTTCCACGTTTTGTTTACCATCTATCTCCGTATCTTGCTCTTCCTTCTATTCCTATTCTTTATAATGTGCCTCTTTGCCGCTCCTCTTCCTCTTCTTCCTCCTCTTCCTTCTTCCACAACTGCCCATTGTTCTATCTCCTTCAATAACTTTTGTTTCCACTTTATTAAATTTTAACTTACTATTTTCTTTATTGTATTCTTGCCCCTTCCCTAAGAGTCCTCCTCCCTTGCATCACCTCAATTTTCTCTCCTTCTTTACCGCCCTTTTCAGGTCCTCCTCTTCCTCAATGCCACCACCTTTCCCTTCCCCCCTACTACCCTTCCTTGCCTCCCTCCGTCCCTCCACGCCTCCTTCCTTCCCTCCTCACTGCTCCTCCACACCTCGCATACGTCACCTTCGAGTAGGCTAGTATTTACGAGTAGGACCTTAACAAGTCTGTCGAGGTGTTCTCTCTCTCTTTCTCTCTCCCTCTCTCCCTCTCTCTTTCTCTTTCTCTCTACCCCTGTGAAGGATATTAAGAAGCAAGGAAAGAGGAAAGTTATTATTTTTTTATAGAGGAGAAATAAAATGACCTAAAAGTGAGAGAAAATAGCAAAAGTAAATAGAGAAGGAATGAAGGAAGAAAGGAGGTAAAGGGAGATAAAAATGTGAGCTTTTGTGGTTCTTCCAACATAGTGTTAAATTAAGTTACTCTTGTTTAGACTCATTGTGTTTATCTCCCTGATGAGTCCCAGGCGACGACCTCACTCTGGGCGGAGCTTGTTATTGGAGTAATGGTCGGCGGAGACACGAAGGAACACAGAGAAAAGGACCCGAGAATGTGAGGGAGTAAGGATAGAGAAGGATATGCAAGATGGTGCTATGCCACTTCCACACTGATGTACGAATTGTTGTTGTTGTTGTTGTTGTTGTTGGTGGTGTGAGTGAAGCAGTGTGTTAAAGTATACAGTTTATATATGTGTTATTATATTGTACTTACATGACGTTCTCGTGTACCTAAATGAATGACATGACATATACTTAACTTCTTCATTGCCCCTTTTTTGTTCTTCTTGTCATAGTCACTCGCGTAAAGTAAAAGTAAGTTAGGTGCGACGTGTGCTCCTTTTTAAGTTTCATTTGAGATGAGGATAAATAGAGCGACTTAAGGGGAGACTTACCAAGACACACAAACTATGTAACACCAGGGCTGAGGGAATGCAATTAGAGTGCTCTGCTGCAGTTGTGTTCTAGGACAGGCGTTCCGGGGGGTAGGGAGGAGGGAGAGGAGGAGGAAAAGAAGGAAGAGGAAGAGGAAGAGGAGAAAGAAAAGGAGGAGGAGATAGAAGAGATGGTACTGGTCGTGGTGGTGGTTGTGCTCTGGAAGGGAGGATAGCGGCCACGAAAGAGACTTATTGATGGGGATGGTGGTCGAGATAGTGATGATGGTTGTTATGTATGTATGGTTGGGTGGCTGGTAGAAGGGTAATGGTGGTGAGGGGCGAATGTGCTGCAAATGGTTGGTGAAGATGGTATAAGGATTTCCGCGTCTTCATCTTAGTATGTTAACTGCTCTCTCTAATGGGCGTTACGTGGCTCCTCCCTTAGACAATGAGAGAGAGAGAGAGAGAGAGAGAGAGAGAGAGAGAGAGAGAGAGAGAGAGAGAGAGAGAGAGAGAGAGAGAGAGAGAAGAGAGAGAAGAGAGAGAAGAGAGAGAAAATCCAAATCAACTTCTCCTCCATCCAGGAAATTAATCCCGTTCATCGTTTGTCCCTCGGTGGGTGGCGTCGAGGGTCCTTCCTTCTTCCTCCTCCTCCTCTTCCTCCTCCTCCTTCCTCCTCCTCCTCCTCCTTCAGCGGCTCAGCAATGCATTTCTCGAGGGTCGTTTCTCCAGCATGCCAGTAATTAACAGTCGTGGCAAGCATGTGAATTTCGCCATTGCAACCATTGGGACGAGTAGCCATTTTGGTTTCCCATGTCTGTTTCTCTCTCCTTCTTCCTTCGGCTGGGTCTGTATGTCTTTGTCTCTTTATGTCTGTGTAATTGTCCAGTTTTTATATTTTCTTTTTTCTTGTGTGTTATTTCTGTGTATGTGTTGGGTAGTATCACTCTGCTAATGTTTTTGTCTCTCTTTCTTTTTGTTCTCTCTCTCTCTCTCTCTCTCTCTCTCTCTCTCTCTCTCTCTCTCTCTCTCTCTCTCTCTCTCTTTCTCTCTTACTCAGTACTTAAAGAGCATCCTACGGTTGACTATTCTTAAAGCTAAAAGAGAAACGGTAAAAGTACGGACGGGTGCAAGACATAGCTTTTGAGGAGGTGGAAGGAAGGAAACAGTGGAGTTAAACAAAAAGGAAATAGGATGAAGTACAAAGGAAGGAGAGTGTGAGTTTGTGTGGCGAAGGAGAAGAAAAACAAAGGAAGGAAGGATGGAGGGAAGAAGATATAAAGAAAGAGAGAAAAAATGTCCATCTCATTAGGCAAGTATCTTCTTTTTTTTCTTTTTTTAGACGAAGACAAACACCTCAGGCTGAAACCTCCTCCTAAGACTCTCTGGGACTCCTCTTCATTTTTCTTCTCTTCCTCCCTTTCTCTCTCTTTCTCTCTCTCTTCTTCATTTTAACTCCGCTCATTCTCTGCATCTCTTCCCGCTTTATCTCCCCTCCTCAGCTCTTGCCCTCAGTTCTCCCCTTCCTGTATATTTTTTTTCTTTCTCCACATCTCCCCTCTGGTCTTAACTTCCTCCCTTTTCTCATCCTATGTCCCGCGTCCCTTTCCTTCCCTTTCTATATCTATTTCGTGTCCTCTTCTTTGTCTCTTTCCTTTCAGGTTCATCACTTTCTTATTCATTTAAACGTTTATTTCGGTTGTCTTGTGTTTCCTGTCGCGATATATTCCCTGTTCCTCTTTTCATTATCCTTTTCTCTCTTCCTTCCATTCACCACCTTCCTTCTTCTATGCTGCCCTTCCCTCTCCCTCCTCCCGGTGCCGACACTTTCTACACTAGCTCGAGGGTTATGGAAGTAAGGCTCTTCAGAGTACACCTTTAACAAAAAGAGTAGCTACTCTCTTTATTTGCTTTCTCTTTTTCAGTTCTTTTTTTTTTTGCCTGGGTCTATTTCCACCTTTGACGAGAAGAGTATACACAACTTCCCTTTAGTACCGTAGAGTGTAGTCAAGAAAATACCAACATTATTATAGAGGGTTTAGCTGACATGCAAAGAAGTATTAAAACAACCCTTTGGAAATATATACATCCCAAAGGACAACAATAATGGGAGTCTTACCATTGCTTCACTAAGGTATATCATTACCCTTTCACCTTCCTCTGTAATGCATCAGACCTCCTCACGATACCTATACACACTGCTATGAGAAAAAAAGGACCTTCTGAAGACTATTACTAAAGAACAAGTATTATTTTTTGTGCTCTATACATTTTTCACCCTTGTAGTTAAAGGGATTACACCGGAAACTCGTGTAATCGTTACGGGGAATCAAAACATAATTCCTCATCGTATTTTGCGTTGAGATTGCCTCGTTTCATTATCTAAATGCGGCTTAGTGGTGGAGGCAGGCCGTCCGTCACCCTCCAGTAACCTAAAAGGCAGCTTGGGTCCGGCTATATCGCTTATTTACGAAACAAAACTGATGGCAGATGAACGAGACGGAAGGCGGCAAGGAAGCCCATAGTTAAACAATAGCCTTGTGATGGACGGACTTGTAGGGAAAGGCAAGGGGGACACGCTACTGGGCCAGATTGTGTGCTGGAAGTGTTAGCTCGGGTGCAAAGAAGACAGTAGGGAAAAAAAATAGGCTGAGTTTGTTGATACACGCGAGTTAGAACTGAAATTAATAAGTGCAAAGTAGATATAAAGGAATTGAATGGGGATAAAAAGGAGGTATACGTATGAGGTGTTGAGCAGAAAAAACAATAAGGAGAAACGGTTATTTTCCAACTCCTATTTACCTTCTGAAATATTACATCCTTCTCAGAATAGTGGAATGATAACACATGTATTTCTTGCCCATGTTTTACTGTTAAGGATCTAAATTCAACCAAAAAATCATTAGTAAACTCAAATATTAACATTAGAAGATAAGTCTGTAATGCAAGTTGACAACACGAAAACGAGATGTACTTGTAACTGTGTTTTATATCGTCATTTAGGGACGAAACGTAACATTATCCCGTAGAAGGTGACATTAAGGGAGATAAATCAAGGCAAGAGGCAAGGCTCCTCCTGATGCGGATCCGGAAGTAAGCAATCATGTACATCTGTGATCAGGCTCCGAGAACACACGGTCTCTCTCTCTCTCTCTCTCTCTCTCTCTCTCTCTCTCTCTCTCTCTCTCTCTCTCTCTCTCTCTCTCTCTCTCTCTCTCTCTCTCTCTCTCTCTCTCTCTCCTGCACCCTTTTGGAAGAGAGAGAGAGAGAGAGAGAGAGAGAGAGAGAGAGAGAGAGAGAGAGAGAGAGAGAGAGAGAGAGAGAGAGACAAAAAAAAGTGTGTGGTAGTCAGGATACGAGGTGGGTAAGAGGGAGGGGAAAGAAGACCCATCCACATCCACCTACCCACTCGTCCTCCTATCAGCCCACCACCCACCTACCCACCCACCCACCCACACCCTTTATCCACCCAGGACCCACCAACCCATCCTGTCTCTCTAGTGGATGTATTTTCTCAGAATTACGTTCATGTCTAACTTTTAATTACTTTGGGGGATTCTTGCACAGGCTTAACAGACGCAGGAATTCGTTGTGTGACGCACCGACAACACACAGGGGCGCCGCCTTCCCTCGAGCTCCTCTGAGGCAAGCGTTCAATGCGTGTTTTATTCCCGCGACGGAGGAAGGGGTGAGGTATTGCGCTTTGTTTCGATCAATACAACGTAATGGGGTTCCAGCGCCATTGGCCTGATGAATACTGGGTAATTGAGGAAGGTGGAAGCAGAGAGAGGGTGGAGGACGAGGACGTGGAGGAAAAGTAGGGGGAAGAGGAGCAAGGGAGGGGAAGAGGAGGAGGATGAAGAAGAGGAGATGGATTGGAATAACGCGGCGAGAACTTCGTGAATGTGTTACGTGAACGCGTGACATCAGAGTAAAAGTTAGGCTGGGAGAGCTTTGAGAGAGAGAGAGAGAGAGAGAGAGAGAGAGAGAGAGAGAGAGAGAGAGAGAGAGAGAAAGAGAGAAAGAGAGAGAGAGAAGAAAAAGTTGCCAGCGGTTCGGTTAGGTTGTGGCCTCGGGAACCTTGGCGGATAATTGCGGTGTAATTCCTTCCCTTCTTCCCGACCACGCTGCCGCCGACTTGCCAGAAGTGATGGTGATTGCGGTTGATTTTCTCGAGAGCGCTGGTGGTCTCGTAAACCCAGTTTGTTTTGATGCCCGGTAAGTCTCGCCGGAAGCACTCGCCGCCCGCCTAACTCGTCCGGAACCCCCGTTCTTGTCTCAGGGAAGCCGGACGGTGGGATTCGGACGCGACGGCGGTCACGTAAATTCCCGGCTCCTGTCGCCAATCCCATGATTTGGTAGGTTTGAATTGTTGTCATGGAAGCCACATTTCCTCTTTTCAAGCTCCCCTTTTTACCCCTCTGTATGGCACCTCTCGACCACGCCGACACTCTCAAAAGCAAAAAAAAAGAGGGAACTACAAGCAGGGTGACCGACGTCGGATGGAAGTGTAGCTTCTCTTGGGCGAAAATTAAGCTATTTAAGCGTCAATGTGGAATCCGATACTGTCTAGACTCTTAACAATGGCCGACTCGGGAGGCGCCCAGACTCCTAGAGAATCAGTGGGATGCTTGAGGAGGAAATAAAATTTCAGTTGCTTCCTTTGAGAGAATCAAGGTACTGCACCCCGTCAGGGAGGCGAGGCATGAGGAACTATCAAGGGCAGTGTAACAAGGTTCTTTCCGATACTCTGCGCATATGCATAATGAGAAAGATAAACGAAGCTGAAGACAAGCTCTGCGAAAATTGATATACAATTGAGGAAGTGTAAGAAGCATTAGGCAAGATATATAAAATTATCTATGTACACACACACACACACACACACACACACACACACACACACACACACACACACACACACACACACACACACACACACACACACACACACACACACACACACACACACACACACACACACACACACACACACACACACACACACACACCTGTTTGGTGCCATAACTAACAATCACGGAGACAAGAACAATAAGTTCCACCCAACGAGCATGGAGCGAGAGATGCACCAGCTTTGAGTGAGGTATTTACTGACGTCAGCTTCCGCCCGGCATCTCCTTGGTTTTGTCTTATATTATAAAATCGCAGTTTGTCAAGCGTCTGATAAACACGGCTGTCAGACACCTCCCATTATTCAGCTCGTAAACCCACAGACCTCCTCTGTTTATGGTATCAAGGTGAACCACAACCTGGACAGGCACACACGACCAGTCAGACAGACCTTGAGGAATACCTCAGGGTTGTGTATCACGTTCGTCTTAATGTCACATATATATATATATATATATATATATATATATATATATATATATATATATATATATATATAACTATATATATATATATATATATATATATATATATATATATTTATATAATATATATATATATATATATTTATATATATATATATATATATATATATATATATATATATAGTTATATATATATATATATATATATATATATATATATATATTTTATATATATATATATATATATATATATATATATATATATATATATATGTATATATATATATATATTCATGTGTAAATGTGTATTTTCCTATTTATTTATAAGTGCCAGTTTCTACGCTAATTGGATTTTTTTTATGTACTAGCTTCTTCCTCTCTAAGTAGCCGCCTTGTGTGCCTCTCAATGTTTGTAGTTTTGTTGTGGTTAACCAAGTAAGTAATTAGTGTTGATAGTATTATTTTTAATGCGGAATTACTACTAGTACCTCTGTTGTATATATTATTGTATACATCATCTTAGGTTGCCATGCTGCTCGATATATTTCCACATATACGAGTATACATAATTGTCCAACATCCTCCTTTCCCTTTGTGTTCTCTCCGACCCTCGCCACGACTTGAGGCGA
>JAPQNM010000008.1:11249769-11277269 GCA_029783475.1 Metacarcinus magister
CTTTGTTTATTCAAAAATATTATTTTACTTTATATGTAATGTATCTAGAAATTGTAAGAGTTATAATTCTCTTAATACAGCATGAAAAGCTCATTGGTAGGCCTATTGAGCAGCCAGAGCCATCTATTGGTACCCTGGTGAACCTCGGGATCAATGGTTGGGGAACCGCGGCGATTACCTGACGCTTTCTCTTATCACGAGACCGCATCTAGAAGGCCTCAGCGGCGCCGGCAAGCTATGTTGCCTGCCGAGGGTTGTGTCGCCTCGTGTACACGCGATGAAACAGAACACTTGGTTGCTGCTGAGAAAGAGAGAATGCCACTTCCCGTGAACACTTCCATATAAATGCAAGTCTTCTACCTCTGGCACCTCGTCTTCCACCTCAATATTTGATTTCCGATTCTGGTGTCGGAGGAAAATCTTTCATGTTTCTAAGTAGAATAATCTACTACATGCAGATCCATCAGACATATTGAAGATGAAGCATCATTGTATAACCTTGCTGTGAGTCAGGCTCTGTGTTGGTCACGTAGCGAAGGAGTGAGATGATAAGAAGCGTTGAGTGATTTTGGACCCAGTGAAGGCAGCTTCTTCATTCATGCCACTAACCACTGTTCCTTGAGACTACTGCTTGAAAAATTCACACCACTTTTCAGCTGGGTGGGCTGTGTTATAGTGATGTGGATGTTTAAAACAGAGTGCTCGCAGAGGTACACATGCGTGCTTGCCACTCGCTATTTCCGTGAGGTTGGGTGTCGAGTTGCCAGTAGTTGCAAGAGTTTAGTGAAGAAATAAGCATACAGGCCATGTGATGAGGAGACGGAGTTATAGTTTGCTTTCAGATCAAAGTTGTTTAGTTATTCAGTCTTTTGTATCCTCAGCGGGAAGAGAGCTGCTGGGAGCGTGGCTCTCACGACACACCATGTTGCACAGTGTTGACTAACGGCATTCTTGTCAACAATTTCCTTGGAAGCAACCTTTTAGCGCACCTCGACTTGTATGATAATTTCCAGTAATATATGGAATTGTTCAGGAAGCTATAACTCAAAAGTTTTTAAGATATCAATGTAGCAATTATAATTCTAGATTTCCTAGTGACCAGAATGGCCTATATATATATATATATATATATATATATATATATATATATATATATATATATATATATATATATATATGTATATATATATATATATATATATATATATATATATATATATATATATATATATATGTATATCTTAAGGTGCTTTTGACGCTACAAGTGCATATTGTAGTTTTCCATCTGTGTAGTTAATGCACGCTTCATATCGAACCTGTTACACCCTTGTTAATGATAATGAGCTCGATAGTTAGCATCTTAACTAAGACAGCAGGCAAAGGACATTCCTTAGTTATACTCACCCATGGTAGTCTTTATCAGGTAAGCTGTATATCTCACTCAAATATATATACTTAATAACTTCCCCTGAACAGCAGTCACGGAAAAAGTTTACGTTTAGCGTGACGTAGATAGGACCAAACGGCACACCGTCCCGCCAGTGTTTGTTCTAGGGAAGTGACTCTTGATGTGACGTCATAAAGGAATGATGAAATCCCGAGCTCTCTGTCACACAACACGAAACTCTACCACCACCACCACCACCACCACCACCACCACCACCACTACCACCACCACCACCACCACCACCACCACCACCACAACTACATCCACCCTGTGCCTCCCTAACACAAGGGCGGGTTTGGTGACCTTCCAACCCCAGGCTTCTGACGCAGCAGCAAGCAACGGTAAACAAACAGCTGTCGTTACCTGAGCCCGTAAACATATATTTACCTTACCTTGTGGGGTTTGAGGAGAATTTAAAAGCCCAGTTTGGTGAACGATGCATTGACGGGGCGCGGCGGACAGGTTAGGCATGTTGCTTGCTGTTCCCTGATAAGACTGTTAATGAAGGTTGCCCTTCACCACGGCATGCATGGATTACCGGCCGATTTATGGCTATTGAGGTGAGCCATCAAGGGGCTGGTGACAACGATAATTAGCCGGAGGTTAATGACACGAGCCAATGACACTGACGTCGTGGTTGATGGTGGTGGTTGTCGAGGGTGTACTAGTACGTAGAAGCGAGAGGCAGTAAAGGTGTTCATTTGTTTATATGAAGCCGTAGAAGGTAAGGCTATCATGCTTATATCGAATAGATTAATTTTAATTGACAAGAGAAAGAGACTCGTGAATTAAGGTGAAAGTTGCAAGCAATTACATATAATGATGAATGCAAAGACAAGAACACCAACACAAATGGAAGTCATAACTCATATCATAACAAAAGACTGAAACATGTGATTATAATTCCAAATATGAAAATGTGTTCAAAGCCGTATTCGTATTGGATATTAACACTACATAAACGCCGTACACGTAACATTACCTTCAGTTATCGAGATAGTTACCAAACTGATGCAACATTCACTAAATCCTCAAAGCCATAGCCGTACATGATGAGCTTAAAGCTTGCGTGATGTCACTGTGTCACCTGCAGTCACCCATCCCTTGGAGTTTCACTAAATGCTCATAATGATAGAAATTATTGTTAAAAGCGGCTTCGACTCTACCTTCCTTATAATCAGGCTATTAATACAGGCTATTACTTTAAACGCATTACTGACAGAGCATTAACCCTTCATATGTGTGTGTGTGTGTGTGTGTGTGTGTGTGTGTGTGTGTGTGTGTGTGTGTGTGTGTGTGTGTGTGTGTGTGTGTGTGTGTATATATATTTATATATATATATATATATATATATATATATATATATATATATATAAATAAACTCAATATTTCTTTAGTGAATTTACGACATAATCGATATTTGCTTTGTGCTTGGCCGTGGTGCTTTTAACGTCATGTGAAGGTGAATGACTCAACGGTGACTCACGATACTTCTGTAAGGGAGTAATATTTCAGCAACTTACTTGTACTTCCGGCAGGTCGATGGCGTAAAACCGTGGAGTAATTTTAGCAAACCGGTTTATGGTCCAACCTCGTTAGAATTTCATGGAACTGGTGAATGCATGAATTATTGCTGTCATCATATTGTTGAAGAGACATAATCGTCATGACCTTGCATCTACAAGTGACGCATAACTCCCATGTACACCTGAGCATTCCGTCCCCACACTCGCTCTTCCCTTTACCTCACACTGTGTAGTGCGTGCAATTACCACATAGACACACTTGTGCCTGATCCAGCTCTACACATACTACCATCTACAAAGGAGTACAAAGCAAGAGCAGACAGCAACAGTCCTATTGGACCTAACGAGGCTATATGAGTCGTTACACTCTACTACTATTGTATATATATATGTTAAGAGACAAAAGGACAGCAAAATGGAAGGCTTCCCTCCACCCACCCACCCCTCCAGCCGAATCCTAAAACACACACACACACACACACACACACACACACACACACACACACACACACACACACACACACACACATGCGGACGTGAACTACAAATCAGACCCAAGACTAACGGCCTGAGTGAGGGAGTCAGTGGGTGGAGGGAGAGACGAGCCATTCATCAACGTTACTTTCCCTAAGACTTATGGTCGTCCCGGGTTGTCACCGAGGAAGGGAGTGCAACAGACGGCACAGACCCAGCAGCATTACGGGCCTCAGCTGCAGTCGAGGACGCCGGGAGAGTCGCACAAGCCACGCACACCACGCAAGGGCTTCCATAAATCACCAGGCTTACCAACACATTAATCATAGCAAGAGTGGGACCAACACAGGGATACCAACTGAGGATATGTAAAGCTGACACACACGCACACACATACACACACGTATACACACGCAAACACGCGTTCAGGTGCACGTCATCTATTCTCTTTCTCCAGTCAATTGATTTTCAGTGCGAGTAACCACGGAATAGGGAGAGTTAGTTTTTATATGAGGGAGAATGACGTTAGTGGATGGAGGGAATCATGAGGGGAAGTAACGTTCGTAAGGAGGAGGATTGCAAGGCTGGGAGTCTCCGGGAACAAGTCTGTGTCTCGATACTCATTTATTATCAATTGCGTGCATCTGAACGGAGTAGAAGTGTATTGTTCACGCTCTTACCCTCCCGCGTCTCTCTCTCTCTCTCTCTCTCTCTCTCTCTCTCTCTCTCTCTCTCTCTCTCTCTCTCTCTCTCTCTCTCTCTCTCTCTCTTTCTCTCATCAACAGCAGTAATTTAGAAGATTATTCCTTCGACGTCAACAATTTTTTTTTGTTTTATCAAGAGATTAACTCGAACGATTATAAATACTTAAACAATGACTCAACATCGCAATAAACACACGTACCTCTCTTACATCACCGTCTCTATTGTTTTAAGACTCGGAAGAAAACAAGAAAACAAAAGACGAACGGGCTACGCAGTCGAGTCACCAGTTAGGGTTAAATTTAAGTACAATTTCCACGCTGGTACTTGACTGGGTTGTGACGTCACTAGAGGGAGGAGAGAGAGAGGAAGAAGGGAGAGAGAAGGGAAGAGGAGGAGGAGGAGGAGGAAGGGTGATAGGGAGGGGAGTGGAGGGGTAGAGGGACACAGGTGGGTGGGCCATTACATCAGCAGTCACTTATCTCCCACACTTGCCTATTTATATTTACTGGAATATATTAGTTCAGTTCCTATTTCCAGATGATTAAGTTAACCATTGGAAAAACAACAACATAAGTGTAATCTATTGCTCTTTCATGATTGTATACTAAGAAAAAAAAAAAAGTGAGTATATTGAGGGTGTATATTCCTGTTTGTCACCACATGAGCAATGAATAAGAAAAATTCCCCATAAAGTTTTCCTCTTTCTGTCTGGTGATGGTAATTTGATTGGTCTTATAGATACTAGATGTCTGTGTTAAGTTTCCTCTTTCATACTTACGCAAGCCAATGACGGGCATATGTTCCAGTTTGTGAGTATACGTGATATAAATAAGAGAATATGAATGTTTGGATTCTTGGCTAGCTGAGGTAACGTGTGTGTGTGTGTGTGTGTGTGTGTGTGTGTGTGTGTGTGTGTGTGTGTGTGTGTGTGTGTGTGTGTGTTGAAGGGTGTTAATATGATTGGACAGGGGAAGGGGGTGCGTGGGAGGAAGAGTGAGGGAAATGGGTGAGGGGAGAGGGTATGGATGGGGACATGCAGTGAGCGAGGAGCTGAAGGGCGTGGCGGGAAAAAGGGAGAAAGAGAGCGGCGAGTTTTGTCAAGTATTCGTAGAGCAAACACAACAAGACTAATAAAATATGTAAGCCAACACTGAGGCTTTATGGCGTCCACACAAACTCAATAATGGACTCACAAACGTACACGCGCACGCACATAAACCACACACGCTCTCCTCCCTCTCTCAAAAGCACACACACACATACACACACACACGCACACGTACACACATCCACACACAACACACACACACGCACCTATTTTTGTTACATGTAAATAATAAAAAACAGATATTCTACAGTGCCAGACAAGGTTATCTTAGGCTGGTTTGCACCTCCCGACTTTCCTGCCTCGGGCGTGATAGTCTACCATAGAGCGTGTGGGAGAACCAGGCCCCACGCTACGGAAAATTCGAGCCCACCAGACTAGTGTAAATCACGGATGTCGTGCAAACCGCAACTCCATGGCCCACGCTGAAGGTCATGTACATTCTCGAGGTCATTTTCACGTCATGCAACTGAGTCGACGGAAAGTGGTACGCAACCAGTCGCCTGAGGAGTGAATGCATGGGCTCAGAGGTGAATTGGTGCGCAGTTGGCGTGTTGCGATATCCTGTGCCTGACAGCCCATGGGTGCACTGTGGCTCAGGGGTGGATGGTCTTCCTAGAAATATGACGTGTAAAAGAAAAATAAACGGAAAAGCCGCAGCTAAAGCTTGATGAAGACCGACAGAGTGAAAAGAGTTAAATAGAAAACGAGGGACGCAAATAGATATCAAACCAGGAGGATAAAGCAGACGTGAAATCGGACACGAATAGACCCTTACCTCTTTGCCCGATATCCCCAAGTAGTGTGGCATTATTAGAACAGATATTTTCTTTCATCACGACATAAACTGGGCTCCTGCTTCCCTGCCTCGGAGACTCAAGACGTGCTCCTTTTTCACCACAACACAAGAGCAGACAAGTTGGGCGAGCTGCTGATGTGACTTATGATACTTTGCCTGAACGCTTTGGCATGTGGTGTTTCAATCGATACTGTGAAGCGATAGGATAGTGGGAGGAGGGAGAGGAGAACGTTTGGGATGGGAAGGGTCCGTATTGGGGATTAAGGAAAGGAGGAAGGGAAAGAGATGAGGGGAGAAGTAAAGGAAGAGGGAAGACTTTTGAAATAAGAGAAGTGGGGATGGAGAATAAGAAGGTGAAATATCTAGAATTTGAATTGTAGCAGTAATAAGTATAAAAACCAGGAAAGAGAGACGGAGAGAGAGAGAGAGAGAGAGAGAGAGAGAGAGAGAGAGAGAGAGAGAGAGAGAGAGAGAGAGAGAGAGAGAGAGAGAGAGAGAGAGAGAGAGAGAGCAAAATATAAGATAAGGGTTTCATAACACGAACAAATATTGAAAAAGAGACTTTGTACCTAGCAGGGAGGAAGCATTAAGCTGATGAATATGGATGATCACGTGCATGAAAAGTGGGAGAAAAGTGGACAAAGATAATAGGACATACTGAGAAGGCGAAAGAATATGATCATATGTGAGAGAGAAAACCAGAGGAAGAAGAGAGGAAGAGGGAGAGAGAGTGAGAGGGAGGGGAGTCCATTAATCCCTCCATTTATTCCCCTCACAAAACACCCTTACTCTTCTCCTCTCCCCTTGCCTTGGCCTTTATCCTCCCTTCCTCCATCCCTCCATCTTTCCTTCCCTTGCCTCCCTCCCTCCATCCCTCTCTCATTTCCCCTTTTAGTATCGATTGTCAACATTTGCAAATATGATCAAATAATACGTCCCCTCAACTCTGCTTTTGTTCACGACCTGGATATGCAAAACTCTCTCTCTCTCTCTCTCTCTCTCTCTCTCTCTCTCTCTCTCTCTCTCTCTCTCTCTCTCTCTCTCTCTCTCTCTCTCTCTCTCTCTCTCTCTCTCTCTCTCTCTCTCTCTCTCTCTCTCTCTCTCTCTCACACATTATTCTTACATGATCATTGTAATCATCTTGTATCTAACCTCATTATCATTTTTTTTCTTTACATATTATTTATTACACTTCCTCACGTGTTTAGGTGTTCAAAATGACCCAAATTGAAGTGCGTGGAAACCTTTGGCGGGAATGGCGTGGCAGAAATAACGCAGGTGACTAATTCTATGACGTCACACCGGCTGGGACTCCTTGCAGGTAAACCATCAAGGCAAGAAGCTGATAACATTGAGAAACCGAGAGTCAACAGTTTAAAGGCTCAAGATCCCGTGTTGATTCTGTCTCACATCTGTCCTCTTCCTTACTCTTCTTTTTCAATATCCATTCCTTACTTCCATCTTGTTTTCTTCCACTTCTCTCTCTTATTTTTCTATCCATGTTGCATCTCTTTGTCTGTTATAACCTTCCTCGCATCACTTGTCCTCTCCTATTTCTTTCCCTCTCATTGACATTCATTAATCATGTTTTCCCAACCATCGCCTTCCTCGTTTTGATAGTTTCCATCTCGTTTCAGAGGACTGAGTAGTCACCCCATATTTCTTTTACACTGATGTAGTTTTCCTTGGGTTTTGCTAAGGATTCTGACTCCCTATAATGTGTTCTGCAGAAATTGTAGTCTTGATTTCATGTGTTTTTGGTGTTCTTGTTTGTTTTTGTTACTCTGATACTCCCAAAAGGAAATATGTGTCACATCTATCATCTTGTAAACATTTTATTGCTATCGTCTCAGTATGTTTATGTTTTTACATGCATATCACATCAGTATTCAAGGCTAAGGTGGTTTGAAGTGAATTATTAGTTTCCTCATACAAGTAAGCAGTCCTCATTCAGTTTTGTCATTGCATGTTATTGTTGAAAGTATGTAAATGAAGGTATGTAAATGAACACTCACCCACGCACACACACGCATACACACTCGTACGCACGCACGAACACACACACACACACACACACACACACACACACACACACACACACACACACACACACACACACACACACACACACACATGCAATTTTTCCATGTTTCTTTTCTCAGCAGCAGTGTTGGTTGATTGATGTGCATGTGTGTCTGTGTGTGTGTGTGTGTGTGTGTGTGTGTGTGTGTGTGTGTGTGTGTGTGTGTGTGTGTGTGTGTGTGTGTGTGCGTGCGTGCATGCGTGTATGTCTGCATGCATGCGTGCGTGCGTGTTTGTTCTGACGTCTGATTTATGTATTGCAATACCTTACCTTTATCTTTTGTCTATTGAATAATAAAACAACCTATTTACCCGGGAACATATGATGATTTCTTAAAGAGAATTAATTATACATTGCAATACAAATGTTTCCTTGATATCTGATTCCCAGGAAGTGTGTGTCGCTTGAGGGTGTGTTTCTCGGTGTGTGGTCTGCGTCTGCGATTCTTTGTCATCGTGTGTGTTTCTGGTTGCCGGGCAGCTGTCTGGAGCGGCCTGAGATGTGTGGGGCGAGGGAGCCTACTGCTCATGCCAAATTAGCTTCGTGTGACATAGTGTAGCGTCCCTCCTGCGCCGGGGTAGTTGAGGAAGAATCATGTGTCACGTTACGACCTCACGATGTAGTTATTGCCCGCAGAGTCACCCAGTTCCGTTGACACGCGCCCTGCCCTGCCCTGCCCTGCCCTGCCTGTAGATTCTTAGTCACTCCACCCTCCCATACACTCCAGTCATTAAGGAGTAATTTATGCAGAAAAGTGTTTACTCATGTTTTGTACGTGTAATTTTTTTCTGTTCTACTCCATTATGCAACTTGAATCAATATGAAATAGTTAATTTGTCGAACCTTATGCTGCTTTAATCTCTCTGTCTTGCCTTCCAATGTTCTTTCTTGAATGGTTTGTTCTTTTTTTTTTAATATTTGATTATAGTCTCTACGAAGCACTTTATATTGACTTCCTCCTGTACATTCTCCTTCCATTCCACCTTTCCTTCTTTTTCATCCTCTCCTCTCTCCCAACCTCTCACTCCTTTTCCTCATGGCTATTAAAATGAACTTTGCAATCAAGGCAGCAAACTCAGTCTTGTGCTATTAATAAGTGAGTATCTGAATCTTCTTTTACCAGTGGCATTGTCCAGAAAATCCCCTCAAGTTCCCGTCGGATGAGCGGAAGGAGAAGAGGGCAAGTATTCTTTTATTGTGGCTATACCTGCATCCGAATATTCGAAGATCATCATATACCTCCCGTTTTCTTCCTGTTTTTGAACTACCGAAGAAGAAGTTTCTGATCTTTTCATCCTCTGGACAAGAAGGGATTTATACCTCGATTAAGGGAGCCACGAGGAGCGGGCCGTTATGGTCCCCTTTTCCTGCTCAACAATACGAGAAATTCACCTTACTGAATATGTATTTGGTGGGATGCTCGACCTGGCTGGCTCCAACTTACAGAGGCTGTGTTCTGGACGAAAGACTTTCAAACCGTGTCTTAAAATGATAGAAACTTAAGGAAAAGTATGCTGAAAAATATAAGCAAGAAAAATATGAAAAAGATGAGACCATAATTACACCCCATCCGAAAGTAACATGGAGTTTGTAGCATGTGTAAACAGGTGTGTTAGCCACAGATGCTCAGCAGTGCCGGGCATTCAGATGGTCTTCGTCAGTTGGCCACTCAAGACCAATTATCAACTCTATTCAACACTAATTACCAAGCTGCTGAGTGCTAATTACACCTGCATTACCTTGCGCAGAGGCGAGAGAGGTAATGGTCTGAAACCTTTTAGCTCAGTAATTCTACGTTTATTCATTTCTTTAAATTTATTTCGGTCATATAGCTTGTGTTGTTTGTCTTTGGTTCTTAGTGTATAATTTTTGTGTCTAAGTTCCTGAAAGATATTACGCCACTAATTGTTTTTATGCCCATGTTTTCATCCAACAAATGTGGTGGTTATATTTTCTTTATGTTCGTAATAATGTATTCATCTTCTCAAAATTACCATTGCAAGTGACTGTTGTGTTTTCTCTCTTATTCTTTTTTACACTCCCCCTTTGCCATCATTCTCTTGCTCACCCTTCTTTCCTGCTTCCTTTATTTTTCTGCCATTTTTCCTTTCCTGTTCCTTTTTAGTCTCACAGAGGCCCACCGCCAGGGAAATTATACCCCCGCCAGGGAAGCCAAGTTGGCATGAATTATCATAAATTTGTTCTGCTTCACATACTTTGCTGGAGCACCTGGCCACTCTTACTCCCACGAACCTTCTGGTCATGTGGTGGCGAGAGTGGAGTGTTGTGGAGGTCGTGGAGAGCGAGTAATGGTGGTAGTGAGGTGGTATTGTGGTAGTGATGGTGGTGGTGGTGGTGGTAGTGGTGGTGTTTAAGTCTTGTGTGAAGAGTGATGGTACTGTAGTCGTATTAAAGGGTGAAAAAAAAAGGGATGAGTTGTTTGTAGAAGGGGTGGAAGGTTGTTTACATGGGTTAGTTTGGTATAGTGGAGACAGACAGGTGGTGGCAGGTATATAGTGGATGAAGTATAATGGAAGTGGTCGTGGTAGTGAATACATGTTTAGCGTGGTAGGTGTGTGGAGCGTCATATATGGTCATGAAAAGTTAAAATGATGCGTTTAATATAACCAGCGGGTGGTAATCATTCCAAATTGAGTTAAGTGGCTATAATTATTCCTTCACCCCAGCTGTAAATTCTTATTAATGTGTTTTTGTAGCACCAGGAGCGTGACACCCTCAAGTGGCTGGAGGTGTTGACAGCTTGTAATATCAGGCACTAATTCAGGGTGAGATGAGGCTTACCTGCGAGGGGGAACCATGTTTGAGAAGACATATATTTATTTACCTCCTGGGGCTCCGTGCATGTTGTATATTTGTACTGGGCTTGAATTTGCAACCTTCTGTCATCTTAAGACGTTTTAGTAGAATGGATATGATTGATTCTATGTATATGTCATGTGTCATAGTCAGGTGTTGGGGTCATGGTTGTATTTCATTCAATTTAGTTTTTTTTTTCTGCCACGAGTTTATACTTTACTTTCACTTTTGGATAAGATGTGAGTTGAAAGTTTCATTTTTTTTTCTATTCGCCAGATCACATGTGTCTTGTTAATAATTCTACTTTTATCACATCAAATACCAACAATCTTCATCTCTCCTTAGCATTTTCAGCCAATACATTTTAAAATTCAATTAACTTTTATTTCACCTGCGTCAATTTTATACAATTGAAACTCTCATTCACTCCATTTACTTCTGTCAACATTCAATCCTACTGAATCTACTCCCATCAGCAATCTCTCTCCCTCTGCAAACCTTCCATCCCTCTCACACCAGCGTCAGAACGTGGACCAGCACCCACCTGGTCACACCTGCCTCCCTCCACCTGGCCAGACTCTAATAGCGGTTGACGATGGGTGTTGCGAAGAGGAAATATCAATCAAAAAATAAACATGCAATTTTATCTTGATGAGTCCCGGTGTATAAGATATTCGACCTCTGTTTCTCTTCCCATCATCTCCTCTTCCCTCCCGGTGGTATCCTTCCTTCCTGCAACGAGACGTACACGGGGGAGGCTTCCTAAAGAACTACTGCAAGGAGCTGCTAGATGAGCCGCTCGATAACCCACTGGTATAATGATCCAATCCGTCGCAGTTAAGAATTCTTTGGTATACGAGCGTCATGATGGAACAGGGAGAGGAAGCGTCTTCTAAAGTAACTTGGATAATGTGCAAATTTCCCCCGAGCGGAGTTTACGAGCCTATAATCACATACCTTTGGCTCGTTTTACGGTGCATTTACGGCCTCTAGGTGGCCACTCGCTGGATTTTTTCTTCAGGTCCAAGCGGAAAATTATTTATGCCTTGGCGTGTTACTCTAAGCCGCTGCCCGATATAAATAGCTTAATGGTGAATAAAATTGGTCCGTTTCAGTATCGGCACACCTCGTGGCCGTGAGAGAGACGCCGCGGCCGATCGATAAAAGGTTTGTTGATGTTACGAGGTGAAAACAACGCCGTAACTTTAGCGAGGGACGCCGCTCACGCCTAACACACTGCTACTTCTGCTGCGTCACATGCTAATTACGTTACAGCTGCAACACACTACCTGCTGCACCACACACACACACACACACACACACACACACACACACACACACACACACACACACACACACACACACACACACACACACACACACACACACACACAGAATCAAACATGTTTTATAGATACAATCTCAAGACTTAGTTTTTAAAATACACTTGCATGAAAGCATTCTTTTTTTCTTTTTTTTTATCTTTCCATGTGTTAGACCACAAACCGCCTTTGTAAAGTTGTGTCTGCGGAACGGTACCTAAACCTTAACCTCGAGCTCTCCACTACTTCCGCCAATCATCGACGATGAGAAAGAATTCCCTCCTTGAATAAAATATAAACTGCCATGACGTTAGAGTGTGGTTTGAGTGTTGGTCTGCGGCGCTTACCTTCTTAGTAATGAAGTAGTGTACCGTTTGTTAAAGAAACAGTTTTCCTACTAGACTATAGGAGAAGTGTGATTAGAAAATAACTTTATCATCCCATATATAACTAGTTTTAAACCTTCCTGCCTTCTAAGATAAACTGTATTATTTACTCTCCAAAACACCTCTTTTTTCATGGCTGTTTTAATGGCTTAAGGGATACGCCTTAAGTACTAACACTGATAGATGTCTTAAGCTGAGAGTGAACCAAAGCAATGCCTTCACTATCACTCCTACGAGGCTCCGAGGTACTACTCCGAGATACTAAAAAACTCTGTCGCAAATGTTTCTCTTCCTGAACTACATCCTCTGAAGCAGCGATAATTTACAAGCGATTACATACATTTTCGAGTAGTGTAAAAGTAATAAAAAGCTAAATTGCAAGGAATGTTTACGAGGTGGAAGAGGAAAGAAGAAATTTTATTATGTTTTTGTTCATTGTGTGGTCTGAATGTTCTAAGAATACATACCACTTGCCAGTCTATGAATTCATCCTTTAATTCACCTATTTTTTTTTTAAAGTGGGGATGGGATGTAATGTGTTTATGAGATAGGAGATGATACACGGAATAAAGCAGGAGAGTAAAGAGGAAGAGGCAATGCGGACAATGCCAATCGATCCCAGACCAGCTGTTGACTCTAGAGCGGCACACACACAACCCTTATCATCCCTCCTCCCTTTACCTCTTCCTTTCTCCCTCTCTTCCCCGTTTGTCTGTTTCCTACTTCTCCCTATCCCTTGTCAACTCCTCCCAAGCTGCCTTCCTTCACTGCTCGCCTCATTTTCTCTCTCACGCACTCCTCCTACTCCCTTCCTACCTCAAACAGACTCTCATTCTTCTCTTTTCATTCCCTGCCTGTTTCTCTCACGTTCTCTCTCTTTTTCTCTTTCTCTTTCTCTCTTCTTCTCTCTCTCTATCTCTCTCTCATTCACCTTAGTCTTCCCTCCCTCCCTCCTTCCCTCCCCCCTCCCGCCACCATGAATTTGGGGGATGGTGCTGTTATTGTTATGCACGAGAACACTTTAACACGTGTCTGAATCTCTCACACAAAGAAGCTAAGCATGTCGGCCCCAAACTTTACTCCTCCTGGTGATTAAAGGCGTGTTTTAGCTTCATGAAAACTTCTCCCAGCACCCTTTTCTCCTGGGTTGTATAAATATATATAATCCTTTTTGTTTGTTATATATTCCGCGGCATAACGTAGCCCCGCGAGCATATTTTCCGCCTGCCAGTGGTCGCACATGTACAAATATTCAGGCAAATCTCATTTTCAGTTATGCCACCGTATCCAATATTAATATTTTACGCAACAGCCAAAACTTCTGTTTCCTAGTAGACCCTAAATTCCCGTGTTGCAGAATGTCTAAAATTCCGATACTGAAACATTTTTCCTGGCCTGCCTTTGTTCGTTCACTTGCAGGTTAGTGTGGCAGGAGGCAACGGCCAGCCACTCACTGTGACGATGTGACCTGCGGTTTGTGTCACCACCACCCTTTTTCTTGTTCCTCAAATGATTCACAATGGCAGTGTGATGACAGTAGTAGTGGTAATAGTGGTAGCAAGAATGGTGGTAATGGTAGTGTTGAAGGAAGCCGCTCCTACGCACCGCCACACCCTCTTCCTGGCCTTCTCAGGTGGACCAGATATTACCGATTTTCTGCAATGCAAGTTTTTCTTCATAAGCAGACACGGGTTTTTACGATTATCAATGTATGTTGGTGTTGTTCATATTTCCTTTCCAGATACTTTACTCTTTTTCAATATCTTACATCTTTATATCGTTATCGTTATCTGGAAAGTATATCTATATATCTTCATAGGATGTCAGAAACATCCTTATGTGTGTGTGTGTGTGTGTGTGTGTGTGTGTGTGTGTGTGTGTGTGTGTGTGTGTGTGTGTGTGTGTGTGTGTGTGTGTGTGTGTGTGTGTGTGTGTGTGTGTGTGTGTGTGTTTAAGTGTTACAGCACAAACAAGGAGAATAAAAAAAGAATAATGAAATAAATGTGGAAAGAAAAATGTAGTTCTCTGTAATTATTAATGCAAAACAAGAGAGGAGAAAGAGCTCCGTTCCGCAAGATAACAACTGCAGGAAATTCGTAGTTGGTCGTAAAAGATAAAAAGAGCATTTAGCAGATGGCAAAGAGTTGAACACACATTTATATTATACCTTGTGGTGAGCTAACATACTAGTCTGCTTCCTCTATCACAAGTCAAGGAAGACGAGGAGACGGAGAGAGAAAAGACGAATACAAGCATAGCTGAATAGGAAATCTGACGTGGATGAGAGTAAAACGGAAGTAAGAAGTAAAGCAATAACAGGTTCTTCCTCTTTATGTACTACGTTAAACAAGTCCTTACGGTGTATCCAGGTAGCTGAGTCTTTGTTCCTCAGGCCTTAAACATTCTCTCAGGATAATAAGCTTAGTGATTTATAGCCTTGTTTGATAATTACTGCGATGGTGATGTCCCAGTGGTTGTAATACACTATGAGGAAGAAGGGAAGTAAGTGTAGGTCCGGAAGGTGATGCTTAGTGTTTTTATTGTAGGTGTTTATCGTTGTGATGCTTGGAGTACGTCTGAATGTTGCTCATAAGGAAGAGTGAACAGTGGGAGGTGAGGATTAATAGTGTGATGGAGTGAGATGGAGTGAGACGAAATAAGTCACCGTGGTTTTGATGAGTGTTGAGTTGCATGCAGTATTTTTGAACGTCGTGCCAGACAGAATACTAAGAATAGATGTTTCTTTTTTCTCCCCAAGTTGTATAAGTAAGTCTTTAAAGTGAGCCAAGACGGGACAATTGACTTACTTCCTTGTCTACTTTCGTAATTGCTTCAGGTAGACATTCCTGTGTAATTAGCTTATTTCTCTCATTATTCTTTTTTCTCGTCGACTTTTACCGACTGGACGACGAGTCTCAATTGCTCATGACAAAACTAATTTACTTTTATGGATTTTTTTTTTTCTTTTTATGTTCAACGAATTAATGTTTTACGTGTTTTCAGACGACAACCAACTGCATCCTTTGTAACAAAAGTTTTCTTGCCTTTTTTGCAGCATTTTTTTCCGTCGTATTTCAACTTTTAGTATTATACGTTAATCATATTTTTGTATTCTTGACTTTAACAGACAGACAAATAGACAGACAAACAGACAGACAGCCAGCGACAAAAAATACATAAAAAGCAATGGGAAAAAGATTAACTAAGTGAAGAGAGAATCACAGTGCTCACGACGGGAAGGGGAACGAGGGGAAGGCTAAGGCGACGATGGGGATGGCGACGAGTGAGAGAGAAAAAGGGAATGTGAGAGAATGGGGAAAGGGAGACACTGATGGTTGGGGTAGGGTGAGTGAGGGTGAGAGAGAGGACGAATGGGACAGACACCGGGTACAAAGAAAGTAGAAGTGAACACCCAGAGGAGTGCTTACCAACCCAAGATGGATGAAAGTGAAACGGGAAGGTAAACAGAAAAAGGGAGAGAGAGAGAACGAGAGAGAGAGAAAAAAAAAAAAAAAAGAGAGAAACAGAGAGAGATGTACGAGCTGAGGAAATGTGTACAAAAAAACAAACCGCAGGGCAGCATCCCCGTATAACGTATAGTAGTACCATAATAGTATAGGTGAGAATGGCCGCGGGACACCCTCATTAGAAACAGGTGAGGCTTGACAGGGCCGGGGTGAGGGGCAATGTACGAGCCACAGGTGAGGGGGAGGAGGAGAGAGTGGATGACAGGCTACCTTTTCCGCCACAGAAGGAAAACAAAAGAGAATATATCAGGTTCAGATCCTTATCTCAAATCAAGTGTCATGAAGAGAGTTTTGCCTCTTGATTCTTTTTGTTGATATTATTCTACTTGAGTTTTGTTTCGTGTGGATGAAAAGTGTATAGCTGGAGTATTATAGCAACTTCCCTTTGAACAAATAATACACAGACGTCTATGTATGCTCAGGAGAGTTGTTTTAAACGCGTTATATTGTCACATCAGAACCATGCCGAAGGGGAGTCAGTCTGTGCGTCAAACCATAGCAGTGACGGTGTGTGATGGTGATAATGGCGGGGAGGAGAGTGATGGTGATCGTGGTAATCATGGGCGATTATTGCAGCTGATGATGCAGAGTTGTCAATGCAATGTGGTGTGCTTGTGGCGTTGATGGTGGCGGCGGTGCTGGAGATGTGTCTATAAGAGCGACAGTAATCGTGATGGTGAAGATGTAATTCCTTTCATTTCGAGGTGATGATGGCCTACAATATGCTGCCTATAATAAGCGAATGAGAGTCCATTAGTATTAACAGTCGTGGTGGCGGCACTGCGCTACACAAACAAAAATTTCAAAAGATGTGAACGTTGAAATGTAAACATGCTACGAACGACACTTTCATCACCTTCATGGACACGTTTCTTTCCATAGTGGAGCCAAGTACAACATGTAGGACGACACTTTCAACACAAGATAAACATGACACCTTGTGAATATAGAATAAAACAAAATTTTCTTAACGCCAGTAAACCTTGCGACAGTGGCCTTCAGCCTTGATCCCCCTCCCTTTATCGCTTGAGTTTTTGCAATAAATTTCAACTGAGGCTTTAGGGAAAAGACCTCACATGGAAAACTTCTCGGATATATTAACACCCGGGCGACTTTTACTTAGTTATGGTAATGGTAACAAGGTGAGGGCGGCCTCGGTAATCCCGGGCGGCTGACGAAGCGGGTCCTCGCGGCCGTGGCGGTGAAAACAGAGTCCGGCAGGGTGGGACTAACGCCTTCACGGGTTACAGAGGAAAAAAAAGACGCTCCATATATATATATATATATATATATATATATATATATATATATATATATATATATATATATATATATATATATCATCCAGCTTTGTATTATGCAGTTTCACAAATTTTATGAAGGTCTGATTAATCACATTTTATAATCATGATCTTTTTTTTCATTCTTCTTCTTTTGAAAGTTCAAGTCATAGGAAGGGGAAGACTGCATGTTCATTTTACAAATAAAGGTTAGACTCAACTTTTGCACCAGAAAAATAGACAAAGAAAATGTGACGATAATGAGTATCAAAATTAGTTTAGTCTGACTGCGGCAGGAGGAAAACCTGCAATGTGCAAATTGAGAAAAGTATTGCAATGAAAACAACATCAGAGGGTACACAGAGGTGATGGTTGGGGTGAGATGTGACATACTGGAGGTACTCACTTAAACGAGAGGAAATGGTGAGATGAGAAGTTATTGATTATTTCATCAATGTATTGTCTGGTTTGTTTATAAGTGTATTCAATGCAGCATTTTTTTTTTAAATCTTTCAATTATCACCATATGGTACCTGATGCTCACTCGAACCCAAAATAAGCAAAACTATCACCCATTAAACTCGACAATTAGCCTTTCAATCCCCCATCCTATACACCATTAAATTCAGGCATTATTCAGCCCATGTTTGTTCCCATTTATCCAATGACTCCCTCACTCAGTGCTCAGTGTCGGGTGCGGGCAATCGGGGCTCACTCAGGGCTGCCCCCCGCTCCTTAACATCCCCTCGTGCAGCCCTGACGAGGCCCAGATCCGGTGCAAGCTGGGAAGAACGAGTAACATGGCGTGGCACGATACTACTTTCTTAATTACCAACGTTACTACTACCAGTGGAGCATTTGGGAGGATTCTGGGGGGCGGTCTGAGGAGGTTGCAAGAGGGGAGGAAGGGAGGGGAGGCAGGGATAGCAGGGAGGCGCGAACTGTAGTTACGTCTCGGAACATTTAGCACAATGGCTGTTCAGCAAATTAACACTGCTGGATGCCGGAAAATCTCGCGGTCCACCATCAGGCAGAGTTACCGAGGTGCACCAACACTCCGGTTATGCTCACGGAAACGGCCCCAGCCACGCTCCGCCCGTCCCCTCGTCATTCACAGCGAGGGTCTGCATTCCTCTTTATATACTCTAACCCACGAGGCGCTGATTCTTAGGTGTCGGCGTAGTTAAGGCACGCAGCATGAAGAAGTCAGAACAACTTTTTGTGTCTGCGTGGAATTTTTTTTCCATTTCTGTGTGATAATAGATATTCTTCAACACTTTAGATAACATGATACCCTGTCCTCCTATTTTTTCCATGTTGGTTGAAGATCCTCGTCGCGGGTGGCTTCTTTTCAGGCCCACAAGGAAGTATCTGAGATTGTTATAATTACCCATGATGTGTGCAAGGCGCGTGAAGCGTAACTCAAAATTACATGATATCCAGGCTTATTTTTTTTACATTTGCTGAGGAACGTCGTTTGGGTGACGGGGAATGCGACCAAGGACATCAACCAGGCCGTTACGAGACTCACAACCACGACTCACTTAATGCTTACACACGTCAACGGCTGGTGGAAGAAGAGATGCAATTACACACCAATTACACCCGCGTGCTTCTGAGTGAGTCTCGTGCACATGAAACCCAATTCGTGTGTGCTTCATAAATTTCCAAGAAACGAAGGGGAAAAAAAGTTCATTGGTAAGGTTCATCTGTGATTCATGAGCGAATAAGTCATGGTGTTTCTACATGCTTCGAGGAATTAATGAATGTCACAGAGGGAAGGGAGACTGCGTGTGAGCGTGAGGGAGGGAAGGAGGCAAGTAGGAAGGAGGTAAAGGGATGGGTAAGAAGATGACGTGTGGAGTGCTAGAATGCGGTTTGAGGTACACCAGTGAGTCTTTAATGAGAAAGTGATGAGTGAGAATAAAAAAAAGGTAAAGCAATAGATTATAGACAGAAAAGATAATGAAAAGAATCAAGAGAATTATTTATAGAATACTTAGACGGATTATAACAGGAATTATAAGAAAAATATTATGTGTAAAAACAGGGGAACAAGAATGTGATATAATTATTTACTGAAGTAACTTAAGACGGAGTAGAACAAGGAAGAAGAGTTAGGTCGTGTAATCATGAAGAAGAACAAAGAATAATCTAGCAGTGTAATCATAATTGAGATTCGCTAACAGCAGATAATCACAAAAGGAAAAAAAATAATATAAATTTTACAAACTTTCATTTAGTGTTACAACTGCACTAATTTTTACGTGTGGATGCAAGTTCGTTTCAGTGACCTCAATGTCTGGTTCAAATTTTCCGTAGATATTTCGACCATAAACACCGGCGAGACAGAGGAGAAAGGTGAAAGCAATAACACTTTCCCGTAGACACACTTCGCTTCAATTCCGTTTTACACTCCACCATAAAACCTCGATTGAGAATCTTGCTGGGGAAAGCGTCTCTCGTCATTTTTTTCCTTCTTTTTTATTTTATGCCTCCGCTGGTATGTTTCTGTCAGTGTTTCTGGAACGTAAAGTGTTCAGGCACGGGTGGAGAAAGGCGACCAATGCCATTCATACCTCATAGTCAATGGCATATTCTTAAAGTATTCAGTGTCTTCCATTCTACAACATTGCCTCACTTTCTTCCCATCCTTTCACTTTCCTTTACGTTCCATCTTCCTTCCTCACCATTCTTTCTCCCTTACACCGTTTCCTCAACCTGGTTTCTCCTTCACCCGTCTCCTTGTCCCCCACAGCCTACCCCTCACTCACTCCTCTCATCTCCAGCCCCCAGCCCGTCCCTCTGCACAATACACATGCAGGAGAGGCACACAAAGGCAGCTCGCCACATTGATAATAGCTCGGCCGCCTAAAGAATAATGGTTCTCCTTTCATCACGGAACGCTGCGCTGCCTCTTTGGTTGTCCCGCCAACTCGTGTTTAGGATAATCCGGCTATGGTTTGCCATCACTCAAATTAGGCGTTCCTTCCTCGCAATTAAGGGCATTGTTACGCGTAGGCCGGCACACCTGCACACACCTGCACACACCTGCCATCACTCGGAGGTAAAGTCGAAAGGCTGTTAGCATGTGTGTTTGTTGGATGGGTTTGTGTCAGTCTCAGGCAGCGTAACAACGTGTTTTTATTCTAAGTCTCTTCTGTTATGGGGACTTAAAAAAACGCAATGTGAGGAATTGAAGTGATGGTGTTAATCTTCCGTAAAATAAACAACACAAATACAAGGAAATGAATGTACTTGTGATGACTAAAACTCGGCAAATTTCTCCGGTGATTTACGAACCAAAATGAAAATGGACAGAGAATAATGGAAAGTTGACTCGTCAGCCGCACCTTTCACTCAGCGGCCCCTCGTAGCTGTGTTTTAAACTATGTGAGTTACGTTGTGCTTTATTCAATTTGCGGAATGTGTACATAGTTTTGTTTCTCCTGACCAGAAGCACTTAATAGCTTAAGGAATGTGTGTGTGTGTGTATGTATGTGTGTGTATGTGTGTGTGTGTCTGTGTCTGTGTCTGTGTGTGTGTGTGTGTGTGTGTGTGTGTGTAGAAAGAGAGAAAGAGAGAGAGAGAGAGAGAGAGAGAGAGAGAGAGAGAGAGAGAGAGAGAGAGAGCGAGAGAGAGAGAGTTTAATGAACAACGCAAAGAAAAAAAAAAGAACTACGATAGATTGCCTCATAGATAATAATGAATAAGTAGAGGATAAAAATGAATAAAGAACATAAATAGATACGTAACTACAAAACGAGTAGCAGAAAAATTACAATAACACACACACACACACACACACACACACACACACACACACACACACACACACATTCTTACCTACCCGTCCTCTTCTTCTACCCCACAGACCCCACCCTAACCCTTCCTCCTCCTTCTCCTCCTTCTCCTCCTCCTCCTTCTCCACCTTAAAAAAAAAAATAAGATAATAATGCGTAATCCATGATGAGGAGTGGAAGCTGTTAGCGTTGGGGAATGGCGGTATCATCCCCGTAACAGCCTCGGCCCACTGAGTACCAGGCGGGTAGTTGGGTCATTAACATCCACTCGCCCTGGTAATGACCATTAAGGGGAATGTGTTCGTGTGTTTGTCATGCGAAGTCTTTATAACCTCGTAGAAACAATTTGCAACATAAATCCTCTATCCTCCCTCTCCCTTCCTTCCTTCCCTCTCTCTCCTCTCTCTCTCTCTCTCTCTCTCTCTCCCTCTCTCTCTCCTTCCCTTCCTTCCTCTTATATCGGAGGGTGAGTGGTGGAGGAGAGGGAGATCTAATGGGTGGAGGTAATGGAGAGCAAGGCTGGAGGTAAGAAAGGTAGGTTAATTATCGAGGGACGGAATCGTGAATTTCATGGTAAAACGAAAGGAGATAACGTGGAATCCTTACTTTCTTACATTCTTTATTCTTTGCATGTTTCTTCCTATTCCCTTTTTATTTTTTTTACTTACTTATTCTGCCTTCATATTCTTTCTTCCCTTTTTCCTTTTGTTTCTCTTCCTGTTTTATATTCCCCTTATACGTTACTACTTCCTTGCCTTCTTTATTGTCTTGTTTCCTCCACATCATCAGTCTCTCATTGCTTCACTCATTCCCTCCCTCCCTCCCTCCCTCCCTCCCTCCCTCCCTCCCTCCCTCCCTCCCTCCCTCCGTGTCTATCTACCTGTCTATTCTCCAAGGTTAAACAGGTTGAGTCTTCTTCGTGTCAAGTCAGCAATAATTGTGGTTTTCCTACTGAGGATAACGGTACCACCTCTTCCCTTCCTCCCTCACTCCATTCTTCTCTCCCTCCCTCTCTCCTTCCCTCCCTCCCTCTCTTCCTTCTTCCCTCCCTCACCTTCTTCCATCCTCCCTCCCACCTGCCTTTAGCCCTTCTCTTCTTCCCCCACCTCCTATTTTATTGTCCATCCCTTCCTCCCTCCCATCTTTTCTCCTTGCTCTCTCTCCTTCACAGCTGTCCCTTGTATCTCCTTCCCTCTGTTCTATCTTCGTTTATTTACACACTTTGCCTTGCTCTCTCTCTCTCTCTCTCTCTCTCTCTCTCTCTCTCTCTCTCTCTCTCTCTCTCTCTCTCTCTCTCTCTCTCTCTCTCTCTCTCTCTCTCTCTCTCTCTCTCTCTCTCTCTCTCTTTTGATAGATAGATAGATAAAAAACAGACACATTGATAGATAGATAGATATAGAGAAATGAGGTCAGACACACACACACACACACACACACACACACACACACACACACACACACACACACACACACACACACACACACACACACACACACACACACACACACACACCAGAAGAAAAAAAAACAAGTATAGCAGACATATAGACTAACTGACAGAGGAGAAGAAAATATTGATTCGTATCATAATATTATGCATCATGAATTTCTTTGCTAGTTTTAGGTAGATGAGATTGAAGATTTTCTGTTTTCTCTCGTCGTACTTTTCCTTTTTTTTTTCTTCTTATTTTTCTTTTTTTCTTGTCACTTTCTATATTTTTCCTCCACCTCTCCATTCTTTTTCTTTGTCTGCTTCCTCGTCCTCATTTTCAATTTCTTTCTCCGTTTCTCTTTCTTTGTATTTTCCCTTCTCCACTTCCTCCTTCTCTTCCTCTTCCTCCTCCTCTTTCTCTTCCTCCTCCTCCTCCTCCTCTTCTTCCTCGTTTTCCTCCTGCTCCTCCAGCGGTACTTATTAGTAGGCTAGTATAGTTTCCCCTTTAATATCACTCTTCACTATTAAATTTCCAGCGTCTCCCCTTTATATAGAAGATATGGTGTTCTTTTCTTACTCTTCCTGCCGTCTTGGTTGCCAGAGGGAGATAGTGGTGGTGAGAAGTCTTCCTTTATTATGACCTTTTATTTTTCCTTTAGCAGTACTATAGTGGGTACATTTGTTATAAACTTAAAGGTCTTGTTCCTACACATTCTGTCTCCTGGTCTTTGTTCTTGTCCTATAGTACCTTGCCCTTTCTTTGTTTTCTTTGTCTTAATACTCGTCCTTCTCGCTCTCCCTCTTCCATAGTCTTCATTTGTCTCCTAGCTTTCTTTCATCTCCTCATTCTCTCATCCTCTATTCTCTTATCTCTACCTCTCCTTCTCACAACCCAAGAGCCGCACCTTTCTCCTAACGCAGGTACGCCAAGGCAGCACCAGGTGGCTTGATATTGATTCCACAACCCGGAGTTCGACCCCCAAACTATGACGTTATTGACTATGAAAAACAATTTACTAGCTATGGCCACAGTTTTGCCAGGCAGGAGTGCGCACCCCAGGACACAGAGCCACTAACGAAAGGTATACACTATGGTCACTTTAGCCGCAGTAACACCGGTAGCCACACGCCATAAGTGTCAAATAGTGGTAATTAGTCATGAATTAGTTGTTTAAGCACGTGTTGTAATCATGAGTGTGTTTGTCCGGGTGTTGTTGCGTTGATGTGTGTTGCGTTGTATTGCTGAGGCGTTGATGTAATGGGCTGTTGTGTTGTATTGCGTTGTATGGAAATATTCATAAGTCTGGGTGATTCATTTTCCTGTCGATGGATACTTCAGGTAATATTTGGTGGGACGTTTTACTTTTCTCTTTCTGTCCTTGTTTATTAGGTATAGTGTGTGTTGTCACTTAGTGGAATGTGGTGTCATCTGGTTTAGTGTGGAGTCACGTGATGGGATACAGTAGTAAATGGAGGAGAATGGCGCCATTAGGTGGAAAATGGAGCAATGTGGCGGTGGAGTCGCATGGTGGCGCAGTGTGGCGTGTAATGTTGAGTGGTGGGGGTGGTGGTGGTGGTGGTGGTGGTGGTGATGGTGGTGATCTTTTTGTTTTTTTAATAGAGAAAATTACTTTATATATCTTGCAGGCTGTTGATCTTGGTGCGAGATGGCATAGAAATATTACACCAAATGAACCAGAAAACAAATGAATGACATAATGTAGCCCCCAATATTCCCCCCCCCCCTTCCTACCCCGTTTTCAAAAATGTTCAAAAACGTGCCATATTTGGGCCTCGACATTCATAAGACTGTGAAATATTACAGCACTCTCCCTCGCTCTTTCTCCTGGCACAGTTTACATGTTTTATGGAACCGTCGCCTTTGTGGGCCACCGAACCGGAGTCTGCTTGGAACACGGAGGGTTTGGGTGCCACTGTGTCTCATATGCTCCTTAGGGCCTGGCACAAGTGGTCTGCGGGCGAGGCTGTGTAATGTAAAATACTGAAGCCGGTGTTGAGGGCGGCCGGGTGTTGTGGGTGGGGGGAGGCAACACTATGTTTCTTAGTTGAAAATAACGCTGAACGATCCAACTTTGAGGGTTTCCTGTTGCAATTGTCGTTAGGTGTGTGAAATAAGCAGGAACTTAGCTATATTTACAGGCCAATTACGTCTAAACTGCTGCTGTCGTGGGTGAGTGAGAGACGCCTTAGGGAACCGAAGGACAGGGCCTTTAGGAGTTCTCAATGGCTAGTTGGTGTCGTGTGCGAGGAGTCAGGGCGGCAAGGGTGGTCGTGTGAGGCTGAGGCACGCTGCTGTGGGGGTGTTGTGAAGTGGGTGCTTAACGGGTGAGTGGGGGCTGCTGAGCGAGTGTTGCGAGGCAGTGTTTTGAGTTAGGTTGAGGGCGTGTGCTGAGTACCAGGAAGTTGAGTGTGGTGGTCGAGTGGCAGCTGCAAAGATGAGTGTAGGTGGTGAGTGTGATGGTGTGGAATGGATTGATTGGCAATTGTATGCTGTAAGGATAATGATTGATGTATGTAGGTGTTAAATGAGATGAGTGATGTGTTGAGTGAGTGTTGTGAGGCTGACCGTGGGTATTGAGAGGAGGGGTGAGGGATGACGGGGCTATGTAGTATGATGAACAGTATGAGGAGACAATATGCGCCGTGTTTGGTGAATGATTGGTTGTATTTCCTTTTCAAACGAGGAACCCAACATCACATTTCGTAAATTTATGCACGTTTCGTTATATGGATCACACATACACACACACACGTTCACACATACACACACACATATATACACTCACACGAACATTTTACATCCACGTATCTAATGATCTAATGATGTATATGCCTCCTCTCGTAATTAAAGGGACTCATAACTTACACTATAGAATGAAGTGTCGACATTACTGCATATGATATATTCATTGTATTCCCCGTAGAGTTTATACCGGCAGCCTTTCTAAATAGGGGGAACATTATACTCTGTTGTCCCATCCTTTCACCTTTCATTATTAGTTTGTACCATAGTTTTTCCTTCTCTCCTTACATGCAGATGCTTCCGTATGTCCTGGTGACGGCGCCCTGATGCAAGTGACCTTATTACACGGAACTACATTGTTCAGTCACACTCAGATGACACATTTAAAGCCTCCGGAGGGTGAATCTGTAATCCACACCGATATCATCATCCCTTCCCTCTATTCTCTCTCTCTCTCTCTCTCTCTCTCTCTCTCTCTCTCTCTCTCTCTCTCTCTCTCTCTCTCTCTCTCTCTCTCTCTCTCGTGCTCCCTTCCTCTCCCCTTCACATTCCTCCTCCCCTTCTCACTCTAACACCCCAGCTTCCCCTCACACACCCCACAGCCCCTTCTCCAGCCTCTCACTGCAACATTTTCTGCGGGTACTTGCAAGTTTGGGAGGCATAATATGCAATTCGGTAAATCACCTCTTTTCGGAGTATAGCGCAGTGATAAAAATTGCAGTCCCTTAATGCAGATGTTGCAGGATGTTGTGAGATAAAACGATGTGCAGAATTTTTGTCATATGAAGGAATTATGAGGCTTTGATCTGGGCGTGTTACCTCCCCGGGGGGCTTCTGTGGACTCGTTGTAATGTGTGCTGTTTCTCTTTATCTCCATATTATGCGGTTTTTATACGTAGAGTTTTTTAAGCCTGGATTTTAAAGTTTGTGTAGAATGCTCACACCTCTTCCTTTTGACACACTAACATTGGTCGTAACATTTTCACGGTACATTGTCCTTCTTTTTAAGGGTTATGGGTATTGTGTGTCAATGTGTTCTTGAAAGAGTCCCGCTCAATACAGGTCTTACATGGACGATAAAACATTGATTCAGGTTTTCCCATTTATTCAATTTTCACACACACACACACACACACACACACACACACACACACACACACACACACACACACACACACACACACACACACACACACACACACACACACACACACACATAAAACACAAACACACAAACAAACACCTACACACACACACATTGTTGATCATCGCCTGTCACAAACACACCCACAATAATTCTTCAAGGTCACGTGTAGAGTTAGTGTCCCTAAAGAGAGAAAGAGACAAGAGACAAATACGAAACGCTTGAGGCCATAGCAAGGCGTGTCATGAATAGTCAGTAAATGCAATTCCTCAGTGTAACAGTCACCATTTGTCACCCTATGTGTTTGTGAAGGAGTTTGGAAGGGAGGGGAAGGAAGGAGGGCGCAGGGGAAGGGTTGAAGGCAAGAAGAGGGACAGAGTGACGTGTGGAGGCAACAGAAGGAATGTACATAGACAGAGGAGTGAGTATAGATAGAAGGAGGGTGAGCATGAGGAAGGAAAGGTGACTAAAAGGAGTGAAGTAGGAAGGGAGAGTGAAATGTGAAGGCGTCTAGGGAGGGAGGAAGAAAGAGATAGACGAACGGAGAGCAAAGGAAGGAAAGACGAGTAAAAGAGATGAGAGGAAGGAAAGGGTTGTCTTGCGGAGAGAGAAAGAATAGTGTGAGTAAATGGAGAGAAGAGAGGTAAACAAAGTGGAAAAGGAACTGTAGGGAAGAGAGAAAAGAATTTAAGGAAAAGAATGAAGTGAAGAAAAAATGCTATGAAGTTCGTAAATAATAGAGATGGAAATTAAGGAACAAAACAGAATAGTGGAATTTATGAACACAGGGGAACGAAATGAATTAGAAAATATATATATGTAAAGCAACATTTAAAACAATTCGTAATAGAACAGCATAATTGAGAGAGAAAAAAAAGAACAATCA
>JAPQNM010000008.1:11282269-11292269 GCA_029783475.1 Metacarcinus magister
GTTTTAGTTATGTATACTTAAGAATGTCATAGGATCAGCGATGGCTGGAACCCATTTTCTTTAGATAGGGAGTGTGCCATGTGCCTGACCCTGCAAGGTACGGCGTCAGGGTGCTGCCCATCGCACCAGGTGTGGAAATGGCGGAGGTACAATGCTTAAAGCGCTTGTACCGGGTCTGCAGTGTGGGCGACTCTCCAAGAGTCTCACAGTCTTTCGTTCTTGTTTCAGATTGCACGGGACTGATCGAAACGTGAGGTTCTATCCGCGGCCACTAGATGGCAGCAGCGGCAGCCGAGTGTTAGCACACGTTTCTGTGGTCAGATGAGTGGCAACCACCGAGGACGGCGCACCTGTAATCCTGCCTGTCGTAATAAACTTCACTGCAATCCTTCACCGAACTCCCCTTCCTTCACTTTTAGGGGAAAAATTATTAGATATAAGCACAGCATCTTTGCCATATTTAGATCAATAAGAATTAGTGATTCATAGAGATGCTGAGCACGAGAGTAGGAAAGAACTGTTGTTTTCCGCGCACTCCCCCGTTATCCTAAACAAACACAATTCTTTTTGATTGACTCTGACCTACGTTGGTGTCTGTCATAGATGATGGTGGGGGTCACTGTATAGCTTTACTAGCCAGAAAGGGGGTGCACATAGGAGACAAATGGGCTTCTGTGTCCTGAGTTGAGGGTAGTGTTGTGTGAGGGTTGTGAGGCTGGTGGTCAGGTGGTGAGAGTTTATTGGGGAGGGAAGACAGGAGAGTTTTCTGCTTGACACTCAGGTTGTGGCTAGTGTGGTTTATGGATAATCACAAGTTGTTTAACACTCTATAAATGGGAGGCCTTAGATGAAACCTACACTGAGTAGTCTTATGTAGAATATCACTGTTTTCATGTGCAGTTGCTTCCTTAAGTCTGTATCAGAATCACTTTGCCAGCTGTCAGTCTGTGTGGTTGAACACCTTATAAACGAAACAAACGTTTGTTTTAAAGCTACACACATATACACAGACCTGAACCTCCTCCACGAGGAACATATTGCACTGGGCTCAGAAATAACACATAAAAGAAGGTTAAAAGCATCACAAGGCACTCGTGGGTGTTCACCTGGCCCTCGTCACCTGGATAACACTGACATGCACGACACTGATACAGGCAACGTTCACAACTCTTCTGACACTGAATCACTGGCATAACAGTCTTGGTAGAATTGTTCAACTTTTAACACTTTCTTACACACTGGCGTGCAACATGCCTTCTTCAGCAACACATGCACAAAAATTTCTAGACATTGCAAAACACTTATTCCACGTTATTCACTTGTAAAACATTAAGGAGGTTCTCAAATAGGTATTTTCTTCAGGAAACAAACTTTTTCGACTTAACTCGTGGAGTGGCGAGCTGACACGACGCTCAGAATTAGACATAACACACTGACTGACTCAAGCACTGGCTACAACGACACTTTTGCCCTGTCACAGAATCCCTGTTGCAGGGAAAACAACGCCCCCTCCTGATGAAGGCAAGGCTCAGGAGAGAGAGAAACACAGGGATTCTGAGGGAGTGAGAAGCACGGGACGCACACTGACGGGAAGGGAGCCACGGAACACAACAACAACACTACAGGGATCAAGATCACAGAGATGAACAACAAGAGGGCTTACCTGTGATAGACATCCATGGGTACCGTGGGATGTCAGGAATATGCGGCGTCGGGGTTGGCTGACTACAGGAGTTCAGTGGGTTAGTGACGTTGTTCTGGTGGAAGTACTGGGCCATGTTGCTGGTGGTGGCACAGTTCTGCAGGTTTAAGCCGTATTGGGACATTTCCGTGGCTCCAGTCTGAGAGTAGCGGCATTGCTTGTCCCCGTCAGTGCTGGCTGCCATTGCGGTGAAGGGCGACATGTTGGTGGCGGGGGTGGACAGCTGATGCGAAGTGACACTCACGTACGGATACATACTTCTAGCTTGCGTATTGTAGTTTACCAGGTTAGCCGCGGCCGACTCCGCCTGGTACTTGGGCAGAATACTATCAATATAATTTGAACTCATTGTTCACATAATTCTTCCCAGTGGTAACTACTTAGTAACAACTGTGTACACACCAGCCTCGACTACCTGTGATGGCAAATGAATCCTTTTCTGAATTAGACACCAGGCACGAGAACCCCGAGCGGTAAACAAGTCTGCCCAATCAGTAGGTAAGGGAGCCCGGAGAACCAATAAGCGCTCGCCTTGGTCGGACCTTCATTATTAGCGCGATAAGGCCGGGAGGGAGAGCGCGACTACACTCAAAACACTATCGCCATCTGTGGACCAATCGCAGAACTAGGCGGTGAAGCCAGCCAATACGGGCCGCGCCGCCATCTTGGATATGGGCCGGGAGGGCGCGACGCGTCGACCGCCACACAAACACACATCTCGGGAATCAACGAAATTATGGGTGGCACGCTGCCGGCGGTGTTATTACAAGCGGTCCTCCTCCGTGCTGCCCACACTGGACTCTAGCAGGTAATTTGAGCGAGTGTATCTAGTGTTATAAGGTGTGTAAGTGTAACATCTTAGCCCGGGGAGCCAGCAGGCCCCCGCTCCAGCGTCACGCATCTGCTCAGTCCTGCGTCCTCGCCGGCACCTCCACTCCCCCTCCTCCCTTGCTACCTCTCCACCACCACCACCACCACCACAGCCCTCTCCTCTTCCTCCCTCTCCTCCTCCTTCTACTCCTCTACTCCCTTTACCCTTTGTGGTTATCTCCCTATTCTCTCCTCTCACCCTACAAGAATTTCCAGCGGCCTAGTGCTCTGCTGCGGCGACGATAAAACATCAGAAATTGATTACATGTCAACTCTGGGCCCCCAGTCCGTCCGCGCACTCCGTCCTGTCAAAATACGACCAGTTCTAAACGCATGACGGGAACCGAACGTAGGGCAGGTGCTTTTGTGTTTGCATGATGCCAAAAGATTCTGAGGGGCCCAGTTCACCAGGACGGCTAATAAAAAGCCACAGTTTGTTTACAGTGCTCGTTATTTCGTTAGCGATGTAATTACCAACGTATCACGAGCCATCGATTTTTGCAGCTTGGTGCAACTGTTTCGCTGGCCGCGATTCCTGATGAGGCTGTTTCACAGGAAGTTTGCATGAGGCTTGGACTGAGCAGAGGCCGACCTCCGGGGCGAGTGGTCAGCTTGATCTGGCTAGACAAGGGACCAGGTTTTTTGTTTACCTTAGCTGAGGCGAGGGGCAGCTTGGACGGATTTCTCACTGACAATTACTTCACTAACACCTGTTCTCCATAATTTCCTCAAAATTTGTTCAGGTCCACAGATACACTTTAAACACGTCTTTAAATAAATTGTGTAGAGCACAGAGTTTCAAAATAATAATTTCAGTAAAAAAAGAATACAAATTAATTTTCTACAAACACAATTAATATTTTTCGTATAAATATTTTTCTATTTCCGACATCACTTTTTTTTTGCACTACAAACTTCAGGAAAAATTACTCCGTTATCGTAGAAAAGTTCACTTGATTTTTTAATAATCTACAACTGCATAAAAATTAACCACAATATTACCTGCGGTCCGCCATAGAGCGGCATAATACCGCCAGATTATTAGCCATTTTAAGCGCGTAACTTGCACGGCTTCACTATGTCAGCGTGTACACTCTATATTCCATTTTTTTCTCACCATTCTTCCCTTCCCCACACTCCTCGAAACACACAAGAGAGGATAAAGAAGCGAACGTGAAGACTTGGGTTTAAAATGGTCGAAGTAGGAGGAGCGGAGAGGACCCGCGGCGGTGAGCCTTGCAAATGGCGCTCACCGCCGGCCCTCCCGCTCGCCCGCCCTTCATCTCATTTTCAATAGTTTTCCTTAATTTCCTCCACACTTGCGTAAATATCACTAACACTTATAATTTTTAGCTCATTGCTGAATCGATGTACGCTCACTTTCGATAGATCTTTGCTGTGTGATGGATAGCACCGCTGCTACTCAGATATATAAATTATTACATGTCAGTCTTGCTTGGAATATAAATATGGATCGCTCATTTTAACGTTGCATGACCTTGAGTGAGGTAGCACATGCAGGTGTGATGGCCGTGGTGTGGAGTAGCCAGGTAAACCACACAAAATGATGGAAAAAACACGACACAGGCGGCGCGCGGTCAGCAGGCGGGAAGGCGTATCTGATTTGGGGAAATAGGGGTTTGGGGTAAGCCAGGCCTAGTTTTTTTTGGCATAGGCCTCGTGATTGGAGGGAAGGCTTATTTTTTACGTGGTCAGTATGGCAGTGAAAGAGTTATAGAGGCCACTAGTGACCAGTCTTCTTGTGTCTGGGTTTGCGTGAGGTGAGGGAGACAAGTGCCCGCCGCCGCTCCCTCTGCCGCCGCTTCTCCGTAAGTTAAATATTTTGTTTTAAAAATTGTTATAATTTCTAGGATATTTCTAACAAAATTTAAATCACTTGACTTACGTGCATTAATTTTTCCGATAAAATTTACACCAATAAAATATTGATGGTCATGTTCAGTGGAAAATAAGAAATTATTTAATCTCCAGTGTTCCCTCGGCAAGGCAGAGCGGCGATGATTTGAGAATATCGACTGAAGTGTATAAGTGTCTCAGAATAAAAATATATAATGGAAGTCAAATCACAAATCAAACACTCAAGAAGAAAATTAACCGTGAAAATATTTTTCGCCGAAGATCAGGAAGTCTCGATGATAAAACACTAAAATTTCAAGCGCTAGGGGATCCCGGGAGTTTGCAGCCCGTCGGCGGGGACAAGCTGGGCCCCGAGAGACCGGTGGCGGCGGCGGTAGTTCCTAGCCAGTGCCGCGAGTAGAGGCGGCTGTGTCTATGTCGAGACTTTTTCCTTGCCGGGAGAAACTTTTGAGAGCAGTGGCAGACGTGGGGAGGCTTGAATTTTGACTGATTCTGCACGACAGGTGGAGTGCGTGGCTGGACCGACACCACTACCTCCGCCGCCTCCGTCACCACCACAGTCACCACCACGGCCTCGGCCACGACACACACACACGACACATTCACAGGACGGGATTGGTTGACGGAGTAGGAGTGGGGGTGACGGGGACCAGGACACGCTCTCCGCCCCCTTCCTCCTTGCCCCCCACCCTTCACTCACTCTATCGAAGCACTGAGAGCTAACTAACTCGCCTTGGTTCGAAATCCCCTTGTATATATCGTGGACACACACACACACACACACACACACACAAACACACACACACACACACGCACACACACACACTCACGGTCTGGCGGCGGGGGCAGTCACCAGGCCTTTGCGAGTGGATGTCGATGAGGGGCTGGAGGTGGTTGGTGGCGGCGGTGGCGGTGGTGGTGGTGGTGGTGGTGGTGGTGGTGGTGGTGGTGGTGGTGGTGGTGGTGGTGGTGGTGGTAGTGGTGAAGGTAATGATATTGGTGGTGGTTGGGAAGATGATGATGGAGGGGGGGACAGTGCGGGGGAAGAGGGGGATGGAGGGAAGGGGAAGCTAATGGTGAAACGCCAAGAGGCACGTAGAGAAGTGGAGGAGATTCGTCGTCCAAATGGAGAAGAAAAAGAGAGAAGGAGAGAGAGAAAGCTAAAGAGAGAGAGAGAGAGAGAGTGAGTATGTGAAAGAAGGAAAGAGGGAGAGTTGCGCAAATACTTGAGGGCTGTGCATGGCAGTCTCCTCCCCCTCTATACCCGTATCCCCCATCACTCACCCCTCTTTTTACCCCCAACCGCCCCTCTTTCCCGTGCTAGAGATGGTAGAGGACATGAGGCCTAATAATCTTGCAAGTGTCTCCAGCCCTCCGAAGTGCTTGTATCATGGCACCTCACCGACTCAGTCTAATCTTTGTGATGTGAACTTGTAGAGAGTAAGCTGCCGGGATGGAGTTAGTTCGTTATTTGAGCTTTGGTGGTGTAGGGAGGTGTTGGTGTATCCGTGTCTTCAGGTGCTTCCTTGAGGATGTTTTGAGCCATGTATGTGAAAGGTAAATATTGCGAGTTTTTTTTATAAAGAACTGTGATTGATGTCTTTGCGTTGAGCAGCAAGAAAATCCGTGCCGCTATGACATTTGTGGATAAAAAGATAACAAAATTATTGTTATATGTTATGTGAATATCGATAAACGTGTTTGATGCGAAAATTTATGACATGATGGAAAATGCAACATGTTATCCACGGTAGGTAAGGCAGCGTGTTCTTTTCAGTGGTAAGCAAAGATACTAGATTGTGTCATGCGCACGTGAGGGGCATCAGTGCCGGAAACACGTGGGGCAGGAGGAGGAGGGCGGCGGAGGAGGCGGCGGCGGCGGTGGCAGAGCGTCAAGTCTTCAGCATACTTGTGTCCGCCGTTCAGCTTGGCGCTCCCACCCACCCGCCGAAAATTGAAAATAAATAAACAAATTCATAAAATAAACAAATAAATAAGATATTGCTCGAAAATATGTACTAAAATTATGTTATATTACCGTGGGTGTTTATTTGCATCTGTGATAAGAACACGCATCCCTTACACCGTTAGTTTTCCTTCTGAAACATTGTATATATTGCGTTACATGGCTAATAATATTTTGTTAAAAGAAAACTATAGGCTCACATGTATATATTATTGTCTCTTGGCCTTGCCGCCGCCAGGATCAACGGTAGAATAATTTCCCGATGATAGTTTACGATTTTTTTAATGCCAACATTAAAAGGAAATCGTGTTTGTTATTATTATATGATTTTAAGAGCAACATAATGACCGTTACCTCTGAGGAGTGAGGACAACCGTGATCACTTTGAGAATGCTTCAAGCACTAGTGGAGGAGGGCTGGGAACACTTAATAAGATATGGCCATGAAGAAGTGTTGGAGACGGATTGCGAGTGGCCGTAACAGAGAGTTATAGGCAATAGCAGGTCACAGTTCCCGCGAGGTCCCCGTTTACGGCTTGCATTAACACTCGTCCCCCGCCGCCCCCGCCCGCCCGCCCGCCCGCCCGGCACAACACCGATCGGGCGAAAGCTTCCTCGTCGTCTTGGCCTCACTGTATCTTTGGCACGGGAAAATCCCCTCAGACCACACTTGCTTTGAAAAAAAATAAACAAATACTTAATTTTTTTTTCATTGTACAAGCCACTTCTCATCAGCGGTATTACTTTCACAATATTGATTTGCTTCTTTGTAAGCTATTTGTATTTGTGTATTTTAATATATAATTAAAGTTATGTTGGCATGGGAGAAATGTTGATTTTTTTCAGACGTTCAGTGGTTGCTTAAAACCAGTATTAGAAAAAAAGGAAAATGGTTGCAAGTTTATGAAAATGTCACCTAGCAAAGAGTGTTTGAAATCAATGAAAAATCATCATCATGGATATAATGCAGGATCTGTAGTAATTCTAAATACCTGTAGAATTTCGTGTGTCATTTCAAGCTGCTTTTTGTACAACATTGAGATTATCAATGTAAAATAATATGAGCAGAGATGAACTGCAATACAAAACAGTATACAATTTATGAAAAGTCGATCATTGGCACGAAAAAAATATATATACATATAAATTATAACAAGTAAAAAAAAAATTGTATATTATGAACTTACGAGAACGTGTTCGATACCTAGTTACCTACAACAATTATGTGAAAATCTAAACAGTTTTCCTTTTTTACATACATTTTAGCAAGTGATCATTTTAAAGCCGCAAAATCTAATTGTGATAAATTCTCCAGTTCTCGTCAAATGTGTGTGTGTGTGTGTGTGTGTGTGTGTGTGTGTGTGTGTGTGTGTGTGTGTGTGTGTGTGTGTGTGTGTGTGTGTGTGTGTGTGTGTGTGTGTGTGTGTGTGTGTGTGTGTGTGTGTGTGTGTCGGGGGCCTCACGCGTCCGCCTCGCATGACCAGCCTTAGCATCGTTGGATGAGTCTGAGGTTATTACATCGTCTCAGCTATGGTCGCAAGAGTCGAGTTCGGTGGATTCTGGAGACGAGGAGCAAGAAGGGAAGATGAGGAGGAGCAGGAGGAGGAGGAGGAGTAGGAAGAGGAGGAAATGTAGGAGGAAGAGGAGGAGGAGGAGGAAGTGGCGGTAGAGGAGGAGGAGCAGGAGGAAAGCAGAAAGACGACGATGAGGAAGATGACGAAGAGAAGGCAAAAGAAGGCAGACAGGGTGGAAAAAAAAAGTTATTCTAGGAGAAGAAAGAAAATATATGAAAAAGTGAAGGAGGAGGAAAGAAAAGATAATCAAAAAGAAGAAAAAGGAATAGAAGGAGAAGAAAAGGTGATGAAAAAGGGAAATGATAAAATAAATGAGGAAGAAAAGGCAAGGAATATGAAAAATAGAAGGAGGCTCATCCTAAGAAGATCGGAATAAGAGAAACTCGAGCAGGAGGAAGAGAAGGAGAACGCGATAGAAAGAGAGAAAAAAATATTAAGAATGAAAATAGGAGGGGGAGGGAAAAAGCAAAACCGGATAAAAATAAAAAATTGAAAAAATATGGAAATTAAATAGATTGCAAGCAGCATATTGAGTTAAAAAAAAATATTAATACAAACGAGAACAAGAATAGAAGAAAACCCAAAAAATGAAAAGGAAGAAGGAATTGAAGAAGGAGGAAGGAGAAGGACAACGACGAGGAAGAGGAGTTGAAGGAATATAAAGAAATAGGAGAAGGGTGAGGAGGAGGAGGAGGAAGAGGAGAGGAGAGGAGGAAGGAGGGAGAAAAAAGAGAAAGTGTAAAGAATCACACTTGGCATTTTTCGGTACAAGTTATAAAAAAAGGAAGGGAAGAAACTCTGTTATATTTCCTTTAAAATAACGAGGAATTTCTGTCTTTTTTTCTGCATTATACAAGTTTTGAAGTTCTGTTGATGTGCTTTTACGCGTGAATAAACCTTCATACATTTCGAAATAATATCTAAATACTTAATATAGTATCTTATAATATTTAAGAAGATTATTTCCACGTGAATGAGTTTGTTGTTGCAGTTTGTGTTATCTTATGCAAGTGTATATCTGATAATATTGATGTTTGATCTTATCGGAGTGAAGATTTATTGTTTTAATGCCGCAGATGTTAGGATGGACAAGTTTTCTCACCCGTGCACCACACATCACGAGTGCGACAGATGCCCTGTCTGCCTCGGGGAAACTTTAAAACATATGCTTCCTTATTTACAGTCTTCACGTCTGTTGTATAAGCGTAGGTGTCACCCTGTCTTGGCTGCACTTCCTCACTCCCTCACTCCCTCACTCACTCCCTCCGTGTTGGATTAATTTGATAATTTTAGTTGCACGTGACTTCATAAACAAAAACATTTTCTAAAATTTTATGAAGAGAGTTAGTGAATAATGAAAACAAACTGAATGGCGTTGGTAGGAAGATGTGTAACGACACTTGGCTCTAAGTCATTTCCGGTAGATTGTTGATTTTTTCCACAGGAACAATTTTACTGCCATTGATTATTAACAGATCCTTGACGTCAGAAATAACAAAATAAAGGACCGAGGTATTTTCTTAAAAGCGCTACATTCTAAGCTGTTACATCAACAATTACGTATAAATCAGCCGCTTTGACTTACCAGCTAAAGATAACTGAGGAAAACTTTGTCAGCATTTCTCTCCGCTGGTATATTTAGGGGCAGCCATAAGTCGACCCAGAGTTAGGTCCCTCGCTCTGCACTGACTGAGATTGTCTACTTTGAAAATTACTTTCATAAGTCTCGAGACAGGGACAATGCGGATTATTAAACTTTTTTTAGTCCACGCTTTCTCCGAGTTGGAGAATATTTGGTATAGTCGTAAATTGCCGTTGAATTACTATTGTTGCATAAATTTCGTTCTCCATTCCCATACAGCACTGATAGGAGTAATATTTTCCGACATTTTCTTCTACTATTGCATGTAATTATTGCAAAATGGGGTTCAGTTGTCTGACTATAAGGCTAATGGGCGTTGTCATGTATATGCTATTTTGATCCAACAACGGTCCAGTGATTTCCTAGTAG
>JAPQNM010000008.1:11297269-11302269 GCA_029783475.1 Metacarcinus magister
CAAATATTGTGATATAATTATTTGTAGTGACGTGGGAAGTTATATCAGGGTACAGATTTTCTTGATATAGAAAAGAAAAAAATTGTGTTGTAATATTTGGCTTTTGTTTTTTTTATGTATCTTATATTTGCCATGATTTCGTTTGTCTTATATACCTACATATTAATAAATGTTCGAAAAATATTAAGCCAAGATAGTAATTATAGATTGTCCTTATAATTATCGTAATGAACAGCATTTACTTAGTGATTGGAAACTACTTCATCATGAACGAAAGGCAAAAAATAACCAGAAACTTGCAGGTGAATTTTAACCTTATCCCACCACAGCTTCTCAAGGTCAAAAATACAAAAAAATATATATATACCTAAATGTACGGTAAAAAAAATATAATAGTGATTTTGTTTCTAATGTAATCGGTACGTGACAACTAACAGAATATTCCCCGGATGTAACGCACTGCCGGTGGAGAATTGATGATGAGCAGAGCAGCGACCGGCTACCTGGCAAACGCGGGGATGACATTGTAATGGCGGGAGGGAAGCATTGGTGTAGCAAACGTATAATCAAAAAAATATTCACGTTCCTAGTCAAGAAGTGCAGATATGTTTTATTCAAGCGTTTTCTGCATCGAATATGGAGCCAGTTGTAATGTAGCATTGTGAGAAGTGCTATCGATCTCATTTTTGATACATAATTTTGTGCTTCACGCGTACAGTACATTCCATACTAAACAATACTTGATGTTTAGGTTCCAGATGTCACAGCAGCATCCGAGAGGGTGTGGAAAGGGGGTAGGAAGGGAGGGGATGAAACCAGTGACTATGTAATGCAGTTTTGAGGAGCCACTATACAGCCTTGATTTATAGCCCTCAGTTCGGCATTGGTGACTGCAGCGGCGGTGAAAGTTTAGGTGTTTGGTGTTGAGTTAGAGGGAGAGTCAGAACCATTGTAACATGCCGCAGCGAGCCTGGGAAGTGTTACCTGAAATACGATCTCCCAATCACTCGCTCAGATCGACTCAGACAACACACTAATATACAGCTTCTAACTCCTGATGAAGCTGGAGTTGTATATTAAAACATACATCCACGTGAGGAACACAGGACGATGAAATGACTCCACGAGGATGAAAAATGCATATGTAAGCCTGACCTTCCGCATACACCCAGCTGTAGGGGACCATGGGTAGTGAGGAGTTGCTTTTACGACCTACCAGCCTCCTCATAGGCCTACCCTGGTCCTGTTAGGCTGGGAGAGGGGGATTGTTGTCGAGGTAGGGAGGGGGACAATGGAGGAGGAGGAGAGGGAGTAAGGACTGGCCACGGGGAGGACAAGGAGGAGGAGGAGGGATGAAAGGTTGAGGTGGTGGGGGCCTAAGAATGGTAATGAGGTAAGTACCAGATCACGCCAGCTGAGAGGTGTATTGATGTAACGTTATAGTCACCATCCACCTTCTCCTTCCTTATTATTATTCCTCAAGGATCCTCAGACTTAGCTCTCTCTGCGGGCATGAGTGATTCGGTCATTTTTAATTGGGAAAAAATTGTACGCAGGTTAATGGCAGCGTGTGGCAACTGTTCCCTTACCCTCTCCCCCCTTCTCTCTCGCTCTCCCTCTCCCCATGTTCTCTCTCTCTCTCTCTCTCTCTCTCTCTCTCTCTCTCTCTCTCTCTCTCTCTCTCTCTCTCTCTCGCTCTCGCTCTCGCTCTCTCTCTCTCTCTCTCTCTCTCTCTCTCTCTCTCTCTCTCTCTCTCTCTCTCTCTCTCTCTCTCTCTCTCTCTCTCTCTCTCTCTCTCTCTCTCTCTCTCTCTGTGCTTCCCTCCCTACCCCCATCACCCCCACCCTCCCTCTTATCCTCCCTCTGTCCTTCCCTACCTCGAACCACAGACTCCGCCCTTCCTCCCTTTCTCACTCTCTCTCCCTCTCTCTCCCCCTCTCTCTCTCTCTCTCTCTCTCTCTCTCTCTCTCTCTCTCTCTCTCTCTCTCTCTCTCTCTCTCTCTCTCTCTCTCTCTCTCTCTCTCTCTCTCTCTCTCTCTCTCCCTCTCTTTCTCTCTTTCTCTGTTGTTTTCCTCACGAGGATTAACTGTTTAGGATCTGTTAGTCTGTAACAGTCACAAGACAGTCTCACATCATCCAGAGCTTCTTTCTGTGTGTCTCCTCAAATAAAAAATCGCATCGAGCACAAGGCTTTTGCTGCACCGTTTTAGGAGAACAATTATCGAGGAATTTTACTTCTTACTTAGCGCTCAAGATAGAAAATATTGGACGCTTCTCCTAGTTGTTATGCTTACTGTTATATATTTTTTTAATCTATGTTGTGTATTTTTCTTAACTGTGTGTTTGCTTAAACAGTTTCAGAAGAGTTTGAATAAATATCAAAAGCAAAGAAAAAAATATGCTTGCAAAAACGTTGCTTATAATTACATGTTGCGACACCCAAGAAAATAGTTGTGCTTTCAATATATATATACATATATATATATATATATATATATATATATATATATATATATATATATATATATATATATATATATATATATATATTTATTTATTTATTTATTTATTTATATAGAGGTATGCATTTTTTCTAAAGGTTTTATCGCATTTTCTTCTTCATTTGCAATGGTTGTGTCTGCGGCGTCTCAGTCCCTGCTCACCACCATTCGGGGATCAAACGTATTATTCATGGCGTAAACTGTCCGGCAAAATTGCCTTATAAATTCTACCAAAGTAAGCATATGACTTGATTATTTCCCGGCCAGAGATACCCGAGCTACATTTTATTTGCAGTGGTAGTGTGTTCGGGTAGTCTGGGGCGGCGGTGTTTGTGAGGCGCCGCTTATGCGTCTCTGTGTTTGCGTCGCCCCCAGAGTGTACTTGATTGTTTGTGAGCTGGCGGCGTGAGTCCCCGCAGTGTTTGTGTTGTGTGGGTGTTTGTGCAGTGAAGCGAAAGTACGGTAAGGGACCCATATGTCTGTTATGCAAAGACACGGACGCTCCGAATGGGTGTTGGACGAATTTCTGTGTCTGTTTGTCTGTGTTTACTTCCATGTAGGCCTTCAAGTGTGTGCATTTATGTGCCTGGCTTTCTGAAGCATTTGAAAGCTTGTCTGTATGTGTGTGTGTGTGTGTGTGTGTGTGTGTGTGTGTGTGTGTGTGTGTGTGTGTGTTCGTGCGCGCGCGCTCCCGCACCTGCAACCCTAATTAGCATATTACACTTCACCTACACGGTCAGACGCCACGTAACAGAAAGTGAGCACGTGTGGGCGGCTGGGGAATCCGTCCTTACCCTTGGCTGCTATAGAGCTCAGGGTGGCTGGTGATGCCACCTCGCCAGCATATATCGACTTGAAGGTATATGCGTCAATGTCCGTATTTGGTTGATGAACGCAGAAGAATGGGGATTTTCTGCCATTTATAAGGGTTAACTTAATGCTGTTCTATACTGATCGTATTCATTTTTTTTTTGCCGCATCCTTGACGAGTGTGGCTCCAAATTATGCATTCAGAATCTCTTTATTTTGCTTGCATACTTGTGGCTTTTACTCCACAACTTGATTAAGAGTTGCTTATCTTGATGGTTAGCTTGGTCAGGCAGGATGCAACTGGAGCATTGCTAACTAAACGTTGCCGAACAATAACAGTGACAGTAATGCATGAATTTTGTCGATAAGAGTAACATCAGCGGGAAGGGAGTGTGATAAGGATAAGGAAGAAGGATGAGGTCGACAGGATTGTAACTCTTCCAAAAGAATCCCTCACTCAGCCACACGCTATCATGCTCTCTTAATAGTGATGCTGAACCATGAATGTCGTGTGTGTGTGTGTGTGTGTGTGTGTGTGTGTGTGTGTGTGTGTGTGTGTGTGTGTGTGTGTGTGTGTGTGTGTGTGTGTGTGCGTGTGCGCGTTCTTGCAAGGGTTGGCAAATGTCTGGGTGGTTGGGTGATGTGGGTGTGTGTGTTGAAGGCTAGAGATGCATGTCTGCGTGTGTGTGTGTTTGTATATTCACTTGTTTCCTTACGTCTGCATCTTCTTAGCACGCTGTACGGTGGCGTGTTGGTGCTCCTCAAACGTCAAGTATGGAGTGAATAATTGACGTAAATGAAGTGCATTAGGTGTACTTATTCCGCCAGCACCATGCAAACTGTTACGCTACACACATTTTCACATCTTATAGCCGATGAATGGCGAAGCTCAGTCATGTTCTGCAATGAATTAGCGTGAGATAAGCGTGCATGAAGAGAGTGGCGTTAGTTGCTGCGCAGTTATAGCCACGCATTGTTTGACCTGCTCCTCAACACCGCCGGAGGACACGCCTGGTATAAACGCTTGAGGCGCGCTGCAGACGAATTCCGGGAACTCAAGAGCTGTCATTACTGTTACTCCAAAGTATTCTGTTTATTCTTTGAAGAGATATGTAAAAACTGGTGGCACGTGTTGACACCAAAACAGAGACGGCGTCCTAAAAATAAGATTAAAAAGAATAATATTTACCACCACCAATGCCACCACCAATATATCGAAGAAAGCTATCATATTGCTCGCTTAAAAAAACTACACGAACAACACGTTGCCCTCTGCAATACCTGCTTCCTTTACTAAATATATCACCAACATTTTATACTTGACTTGCCGTTGTTAAAGGTCCGCATTACTACTAACACTACGCAGTGCTTTTAATATTCCACTATCCCTCCCAGCACTACACTATCTACCACCATCACCACCACCACCGCTACTACCACTAGGACAACAGACACATATTGCGTCTGCCTGAAGCTGCGAACAGATGGAAATGTGTTTTCAGTGTTGATGGCATTACCGAGGAGACTGGTATTGTAAGTGGAGGTTGGCAAGACGTCTATCAAATACATTACGACACTAGAGCCCCTGGCAGCTGCTGACACACAGGCCTCGAGTAATCCACTGAATTATGTCTTCTGTCGCTCCTCACCGTCGAATTTGCGTCACCAATACACCACAAGCTCAACGTC
>JAPQNM010000008.1:11307269-11319769 GCA_029783475.1 Metacarcinus magister
TCTGAAGGCGAGAACTGCTTCAGGTGACCCTAGTTGGGCCTTAGTGAAACACAGGACGCTGAAAATGCCTGTCTTATTCGTTCTATCCCGTTGTTGTTGTGCACTTGAGAACTGTTTCGTGCCGTTCTGAATGACGGTCACTAGATCGGCGCTCAGAGAATGTGTGTCGGATCTTGATTTTTTGTTTCAAAATAGTCACAGACAATCACTGGTCGAATGTAAACAAACGAAAAATGTCTGTGTCTGTCAGATTCTCATAGTAAAAGAGACATTGCCGGTGCTGCAATGCCAGCGGCACGGCAGCCAGAGCCGCGGGTTAGTGTCAGAAGTTGTCGGAAAAAAAAATTCCTCAGTTTGATCGGAGTTCATGCTGGCCGCAGGTTTGAGCGACGGTCACCTGTGCGGCAGGCGGCTGCACATATGCCCAGATCTGTCCTGATAATTCATCCAGGATGAATTATTCACCAATGATTTACGAGCAGCGAGGAGCGTGGCCGATACGCTGCACACACGGAAATTCCTCAACAAGGCGCACTAAAACCCGCTTCGCCGCACCAAACATAGGCAACGGGAGACTAGTAATCAAGAATAAGTCAAGAAAAAAATAGAAATCGCATTACCTCAGGTGGCACGCGGAACATACAACGGCAATACACTTAAATCCTCCCTCCCAGCCACGCTGGAAACTGCGCAGGTGGAAGAAAGCGGGCGGAAGAATTAAACCCACACGGTAAAATATCTGCGCGAGAAGACGAGGCCTCACACTGCCTGGCCGCCGGCACCACCGACACCAACAACAAGACACTCGTAGGGAGCCAGTGTTGAGACACCAGCTGCTGGCGCTCGCGTCTCCACCACCGCCACCACCACTTCCTCCTCCACCACCACCACCACCACCTCAGCCAGCACCCGTCCCCCTTTGCGTCTCCCCCTCACCCTGCCTTTCCCGCTCCTCCTCCTCCTCCTCCTACCCCCTATCCTCCCCACCCTACAGCACCGACCCAGACGCCAGGGCACAGAGCGTTCGCCTCTCTCACTCCCTCACCGCACACTACCTTCCACGCCTCCCCGCGCCCCCGCCGCTAAGAAATCTTCGCCACTGAGGAGGCTGGTCATGGGGGTGATTTTACCAGTCGCTCAGCCCCACCTCCACGATTCACGGCCAGCAGATTGGATTTTTAGTCTTATGGCACGCATGGGCTAAGGCCGGTCAAGGGGCCCTTCTTTCATGTTGTAAATCGGGAAGGAGGAGGGGATTGGGGGGGTGAGGTAGCGGGGGGATGAATGGTTAGTGGTGTGTGAGTTGTGGGGGGAGGAGGAGAGGGAGACACTGAAGGAATACTAGACTTAGATTCACTTGATTGGTTTTCTTGACAATATTTTAATTGTTTTAATGACGCCTTTCCTCCTGCGCCGCGCATCGTAAGGCCCGTATGAAAAATTTGCTTCTGCTTTTATTGGTTACTTAATTCTCTGGACTCGGTTATTGGCTGCGGATATTTTACCCATATGCAGCACGGTAATGTTGGAGAATGTTGCTCCTTCTCGCTGCCTCGGAAAGACTGAATTCCAACCCCACCAACCCCCGGCATTGGGTCTAATATACATTTTCCCCATTTCATACCAAGAACGGAGGAACTTTGATTGCATTTGTACCCTTATGTTAAGCTGCTGTTGGAGGGAAGTTTACCTGTGGCGCTTAAATTGTATTTTTTATATTCAAGTTATTTCACAATTGTCCTAAATTTTCGTAGGTCATTTGTATTTATTTTCTGTCAAGCCGACGGAGAATCCATTCACTTAATTCAGCAATCATTCGCACAATTGGTTAGACTCAGCGTGCGCCGCACCACTCACGTTCATGATAAAAAAAAAATGTCTTGGTTGTCCCTCACAAAAAACGGATATGATGCCTGTTGAACTTGTCCCGGCAGCCGGATAAAGGGAAACGAGATCTTTTCTCGACCGATGATTAATACATTTCCAGCAGCGCCGCGAGTGCTGGGGGGACTCGTAACTCCCGTTGTCAATAACCAGAATGTTGGACTCTTCCCGGACCATAAATTTCTTATTTCTTCAAAGACCAACTGTTGGCCATTAATTATATAACTTGACAAATCTTTCTGGCAATTCAAAGCAAATTTTTTTTATAACATGATAACATTGTCCGGTTTATTTATATAAAAAAAACTCTTGTTCAGCTTACAAGCTACATATCTCTAAAATGTGTGCTAAGTGCTGACGACAGGATGGCAGTACATGGCGCCGGGTGCTTAGGGCCGAGTATTGGGCTGTGAGGACGTTGCTAAGCGTTGAGTTTTGGGTGATGCATATTGAGCGCCGCGTGTCAAGTGCTCGGTTTTCGATGTCGAGCCGTGAGTGTTTGGTGCTTAGTGCTCGTTCTCGGTGCAGGGGAGTGGAGAGTGGCCACTAGGATTAAGCCTCATTGACGAAATTATCTAATACTTAAAAGTGTGCTTAGAGGGAGGAGTTAATTTGAGTGTTATATTTGGGTGTTGTGAAGGGCATCGACGTGGCTGTTACGAGGGTCTGGGTCCTCACAGTGTCACCGGATGATTGCGTCTCGTTATTGCCTCACCGACAGCCTCAGTGTGCCGGTGATGCCCGATTTTAATACGAAAATAAGGGTGATTATTCCCAGAGAAAGTGCTTACATAACGCTTTTGCATGCAGATGGCTGCCGCTTTATGACTTAATGTACTGTAATTTTCACCACTGAAGAAGGCCGAATGGACCGCCGTGGTATGGGATAATTACAGCCGAGCCCCGCGGCACAGGTATGAAGTAATTACAATGGGGGTCGTAGTGAACAGACAGAACTACCTCTTGGCAGTAAAGCACATCCATTATGCATTGTGTACAGGGACCCTCCCGTAAAGCAGCAGTAGCGAGTGCAAGGGCCACCCCCTAATAACTTGAGGCCAGGGCATAGATACACTCGCGATAGTAATGAATGCGACCATATTAATAATGATTAGGATCTTGATTCATAGCGGCACTAAAGCAAGTCCCACCCGCTGCGAATCAAAGAACAGCTCTTAGTATAAGGAAGAGTCAGCATCCATTGCAAGGGGAGGGGGAAGGGGTAAGGGAAGGGAAGTTGGAATATACAAGAGAGAGAGAGAGAGAGAGAGAGAGAGAGAGAGAGAGAGAGAGAGAGAGAGAGAGAGAGAGAGAGAGAGAGAGAGAGAGAGAGAGAGAGAGAGAGAAGAGAAAGAGAGAGAGAAGAGCGAGAGTAAAAAAAAGCCACTGACATACACTTATACTTAACCAAACGCAGCATAGACAGACAAAAAGGCGAGGAGGCAAGACTAAGTTAATCTATTTTTTTTTATATTTATTTTATTTTGCTTTTGCTGGGACATGTACCATAAGGGAATCGGGAAGATAAAATAAATAAGCAAAGGCCATTGGGATATCTGCATCGTGAGTACACAGCCACACAGACCCTGGGTGCCGGATGACGAATAAACAACACAGTAATCTCACCATCACCCTTGCATGCCACAGCCGGAGTCGAGACCCGTCCAGATGGTCTTAATAAAAGTGTGTGTCGAGGGAGGAGGACTAGGAGGGAGAAAGGTCATTTACATCACCTCCTCCTCCTAGCAGCAGTGGGTGTCCTGTGGGGGGCGAAACATCACTGCAAATCGCGCGTTCCATTACGACTTATAACTATGATTGGAGGCTCACGTGTAGCACAGTGTATACAGAGTGCTCAGCGGATTTCCATGTGGAGTAACAGAGAGCCTTATGGTGTGTGTGTGTTGTGGTTCGTGTTGGGTGAGTGAAGCTGAGATGAGAACGGAGACTGGGGCGAGGGACTAGAAGTAGGAGATGGAAAAGAAGTAGAAGTAGATGGAAGATGGGGAATAGGATCTAGGAGAAGAACGGGGAGTAGAAAGAGGAAGAGGAAGAAGAGGTAGTGGTGGCAGTAGTGGAATAGGAGGAAAGGGCGGGGGAGAGAACTGGTGTTTAACAGAGGAACTTGATAGCACGCTCGCATGGCCAGTTGCTGCAGCTCCTACGACGTTCACATTTTCATAAATCGGCTAAAGTACCGTCGTATTGGGCCGCTTAACAAATTGTAATGGGGATATGTGCCGCGAGCCTTCACTGCGGGGTTGCCTAGACTCCTGGTGGTGGTGGTGGTGGTGGTGGGTGGTGGTGGTGGTGGTGGTGGTGGTGGGTGGTGGGTGGTGGTGGTGATGGTGGCAAGAGGAAACATGGACCACCTTCTCTTCTCACTCCTTCTATTCCTTGTTCTGTCCTTTTTTCCCCCTTCTGTATTTTGCCCTTATAGATTTTTGTGTTTTTTTGTTGTCGTTTTTGCCGTTATCAATTTTGTCCTTGTTGTTGTTGTGATCCTTGTCCTCCTCCTCCTCCTCCTCCTCCTCCTCCTCCTCCTCCTCCTCCTCTTCCTCCTCCTCCTCCTCCTCCTCCTCCTCCTCTTCCTCTTCTCTTTTCTTCCTCAATCTCCTTTCTTTTCTCCTCCTCTAGCTTCTCTTTCTCTCCCCCTTTCTATGCCGTGTAACACCCTTCTCTATTTGCTCATCTTTCGTTTTTATACCATAAAGGGAATCCAGTTCTCCCTTCACTGCCCCTTTTCGTCTCTTTTTTTTGGGTTGTGTTTGTGTTCTTGATTTTTTTTTTCATCATCTGCCCATTGTCAACGTTTTTTTCCTTTTCTTACGTCACCAGGCAGTTTTCATCCATTTTTTTGCTATTATTGTTATTATTGTTATTATTATTATTATTATTATTATTATTATTATTATTATTATTATTATTATTATTATTATTGTTATTATTATTATCATCATCATTATTATCAATCCTTATCATGAATCTGAATCACCTGCTTTTCTTATCCTTGCTTTCCTGTTTCCTCGCGCCCTTCGCCTCCTCAGTCTCGTATCCTTTAATTATCCTTCGTTCTTTCCATCCTTCCCTTCCTTATGTGCGGCTCGTAATCTCTTGCTCCTCAGCCAGTGACTCCTTACCACCCTACACTTGCCCCTTGCCCCTCGCGACGCCGCATTAAAAGTTAAATACTCTACTATTGCCCCCTGACTACTTGGGATGGAATTGCCCTTCAGGGTATTCTAGTATGCATAAGACAACTTTGGGTGGGGGAAAAATTTACCTCCTGTGCTAAATTGGATTGTGGCCAGATAGACGCAGGCAATATGTTTATTTGAAAATCCCCTTGTACTAGAGTGTCCCTGGCAAGGCGGGGGGACTCAACGCAGGGAGTAAGCACAGACTTTATCAGTAGTTAAGGATGCAAGAGGAGGCGTTGCGTAGGATTAAGGAATGTCATACGTTCCCAAGTTCGAATCCCTTTGGCCTCGGGTAACACGTCTGGATGGGAACGTTTGGGATTCGCTGATGTCTGGGCTTAGGAAGGTTTGGGACGCCACCAGGTAATTGAGGCATTGTTGACTGTGCCGAGGAAGCGAGGAGGTTCTTCAAACTTCTTTTTTTTTCCCTTTAAGTAAAACATTATGTGGTCGCGAGAATGGCAGTAAGACTCAGGTTATATAGATATTGAAGCATGTGTGCGGCTTTGTGTTCTAGCGATGAATCAATGTAATACACAGATATACGAGCAAGTAAAAAATATTAGCACCTCTTTATTGCAGTTTAACCGATTTCATATCCTGCCATTTGAGTGTGAGAGAATGTAATCCACGTAAACTTTATTGTATTTCATGGTATGTTTATTTCAAGATTTACACGACTTCATGTTCCCATTTACTCTGTTTACTGCGAATTCAGGGCGTGTGCCTGCATCCCCCGCGCTGGAGAAGACTCAGCCACCGCCATCAGTAATCACTATCTTATCTGTCTGCTGCGTCTGGCTGTCTGGTCTTCCGGCGTCCACCCAACCTTGATAAGGCCTTCCACATCTCTTTCAGCAAAGCTTATTTGCATTTCTTGTTGCCGTTACCTCATGAACCTTATGACACTGTGGGGTGAGAGGCTTTTTATGTCGTGTAGATCTCGGTATCACGGGAGATACCGTCCCTTTCGGGGTGCAGGGAAGGGTCACACAAGGCTCCTGGTGATCATTAAACCATTAGGTAAAAGTTCAGATGTAAAATTTGAAAATAAAACTACTCCTGGTGACTATTCTCAAGAATTTGCTCGAGGGGAGAAAAAAAACACTAATGGGCCATTAACAGGTTCGTCGAGAGTGTCCTAAAGATCATTTTAGATTACAAGAGTAGCTGCTTACTAGAGGCTCGTCCTGAAGGTGGGAAACAGGCGAGTGAGAAGTGAGGTGACTGTTGAGTGAGAATTATGCATTGATAAATCATCTTAATTGACTTGGTACCAGCAGACAGAATACAAGACGAAGAGTGGAAGATCATCGCTCAGTGGCAGACGCTCGGGGTGCAGAGGATAGGGTTAGGAGGAAGGAGAAAGGGCGGGAGAGAGGGTGGAGGGGCACTCGTGTTAATGGGGCTCAGGTACACCTCAGACCCACCTTCCACTCCATTAAAGGCTCGGTGAATTAGTCATAAGAGTGGCGGCTGTGTGTGAGTGATAAGGCGGCCCAGCCCAGCGTCACTTTCAGGGGATCAACATTGTGTTTTTAGTATTCTTTGAGGTCTCCACAGCTTCGCCCAGATGGTAAAAGTTCTACAAGATTTTGCATATGAATACCTTTGTTCTGAGGGCAAGCCAGGCACACATACACGCATATTTACACACGCACATACATGGTCACATAAGCGAACACTCTTTGCACACACTGCATATAGATAGTGACACACACACACACACACACACACACACACACACACACACACACACACACACACACACACACACACACACACACACACACACACACACACACATACACACACATGTACACACATAAACACAAAAATAATGAAAGGGAGGAGGAAAAAGAAAGAAAGAAGACAAAGGAAGAAACACTAAATGCCTATCACACACGTACAGAAACAATCGTAGATACAAACATACAATATGTACATGTGCGTTAGCATGTAGACGTAACACGTTTATATCTCCCCCAAAGGAGCCCTGGCAACGCTGTGCACACAATTACAGTAACAGACAAAGACCAAACTTTCAGCCAAGAACAACAGTCCTTGAAAATTTAGAACAACGCTTCCCCAATTTTGGATTTCCAAGTCAATATATTTATACCCTAAGCAGCAACCGGTCATTGTTTTCGCAACATTGCGCAGCGCCGTTCCCCGCCGCCTCTATTGTGCTCGTAACCGTGGAGGACCTCAGCCAGGCGCGCTTTCACCTTGAACTCCACTTAACAAACCTTAATTAAGGATCAGGACTCGTTTGCAGCTTAAAGTATTCCTATAATGTGGGTCCTTATTTTCGTGTCATATTTATGAAGAATTTTCTTGAATACTGAATCCTTCATTATTCTCTTATTACGTTGGTTTTAAGTGTTTTTTTGGTGTTTATGATAGAAGTGAGGGAATTGGATGGTTAATGGCGGATGGTGGCCACGGTGAAAGGTGGGTGGGCGGGGTGACCTTGGGGAAGGGGGAGGGGGAAGGGCCGACCACTACTACGTGTTGGGGCGGTGCACGTAATGCCTCCATGACCTTTGGCGAAACATTTTTACCCTGGGAGTAACGACGATAATAATGACGCTGAAAATCGACGAGTGAGAAAGTGATGGAGGTAACCATTATGGAAGTGGTCAAACTACACGGAAGGAAGTTTGTGTTCATGCCAGGAAGTGTGTGGCAGATGAAGTTATTTTTGCTTGAGATCAGTGACAGAAAAATGCAGAGTAAGAAGAAAGAAAACATTAACATAGTTTTTATTGACTTGAAAAAGATGAGCAAGTGTGGAGTGTCAGGATTAGAAGAGGTTTCAGTATGTTGAGTATGCTAGTAAAGGTATACAGAACAATGCTAAGACAAGTGTGAAATGCGAGGCGATGAAAGTTCTATACCAAGGATAAGCTCTGATGACCAGGCTTTTTTCTCACTGTATTAATGTATTTACCGACTAAGTTAAACCGAAAAGAATCAGCATGCATATATGTATATTACTTGTTTATAGTTCCATTATGTGTAATGAGACAGGAGAAGAGGTAACAGAAAAAAAAATGAGAAGGGTCGAAGGGAGGTATTCAAAGACACGGCCTCAGGGTGGGTTAACAGAACACTTAATGTATATAATTAACGTACAAACAGCGAAGAAGAATGCAGAGTTGTAATAATGAATAAAGAGAGAAGAATGAGTTGTAATAATTAATACAGAGAGAAGAATGAGAGCTGTAATAATTAATGCAAGGCCGAATTCCAAGAAAATATTTCAAGGTATTGAATATGTACTTGATAATAGCTGTACCGACAGATGGGGAAATAAAAAAGGTGTAGGCAGGAAAAAAGCAGGATGGGGTGGAGGCAGTTGTAGAAATGCAGTGAGTGTTGTTTAATGATAGTTTGGCAAGGAAGATTAGAGGAAGAGTTTAGAAAACAATTGTAAGAACAGCGATGTTATACGGAGCTAAAACTTGTTTGCAAACATGAGGAGGAAAATTTGAGCGTCCAAAAAAAGGAAATATTAAATTGAATGATTTTAGTCATTTGCACTGATAGAATATATATATATATATATATATATATATATATATATATATATATATATATATATATATATATATATAAATATATATATTGAAGAGACTTTCAAGACAACACTGTCGAAGGTGTCCAATAGTGAGTCGATATATGCATGTAATTAGAAATGGACACCAAGTATTTATTTCCTCGCTCCACTTTCCTCACGTCGTTGTGCTGAAATTATTCCAATTCCCAGCCCGACCCGATCTTCTCCATGGGTTTAATTCCCACTTGGGAGCACACACTCGGCCAGCCTAAATTGCTTCTTTCCAATGAACATTCTGAAGGAACTTCGAACAGAGTATTGCCTCCTTTTGATGTCTTTTAACTACACAATACAGAGAGTCCTGGAGACGTAGGAACCCTGGCTCAAGGAAGCCATTAAACTCCTTAAGATTTACTCACAACGCAGCCTGGTATTAAGAAGAAACTGTACCTTCAAAAAAAGCAAGAGGCCAAAGAAAGGTAAACTGAAAACCCTGGAGAAGCAGGAAAAGAATAACCCTGCCTTTCTAAACGCGTTCAAAACTCCCTCAGGGGTGGAGGAACGGTCGTCCTGGGTGGCAATACTGGCCGACTAGCAGTGTTCCCAGACACGTCCCATCCTTGTATAAATCCAGGGGTCAGGACAGTAACGGCTTTTGCCTAACAAGTAACCCTCAGCCTCGCTACTCCGCGCACCCGCTATTCGCAACAGTTGAAGATAGTCGCCAGCAGTAATAGCCGCGACACTTGAGGCTGCATATTAAGGCCTCTGCTATTATCTGCGTCCCAGGAAGCCGTGTGTCCCGCTATAAATAGGAACCTATGAGAGACAACACACACCCTCCGAGGACTCTGTATTGGTGCTTTAATTTTCTCTCGTCCGCGAGCAATATTGCCGGCTATGGAAATGGCTGGCTGGAGGGGCTCTCAGGAGGAGGTAGAGGACGAGGAGGAGGAGGAGGAGGAGGAGGAGGAGGAGGCTGAGAAGGAGTAGGAGGAGGAGAAGAAGGCGGAGGCGGAGGACGAGGAGGAGGAGGGCAGGCAAACGTGGACTTCTTTTCTTTCCACACATTAACTGGAGTTGTTTTCCTATACTTCGGTAGTTTCCGCTCGCTGCCGCACCTGGATATATATACCGAAGCTGTTTATATTCCCCCGGCCCTTACTTTTTTTTTCAATATCCGTTTACGAAATGAATGTAGGTTTTAAGAACGCAGTTTCTCATCATTAGGCGCTATGTATGGTCCTGGAAGGCGCAGGTGCAGTATGGATACCTGGAAAAAATAATCAACACACGTGGAGTTAATATCTTGTACATGCACTTCTTTAAAGAAAAAAAAATCCTAGTGTCCAGCAAGGAAGAGAGAGAGAGAGAGAGAGAGAGAGAGAGAGAGAGAGAGAGAGAGAGAGAGAGAGAGAGAGAGAGAGAGAGAGAGAGAGAGAGAGAGAGAGAGAGAGACAGAGAGAGAGAGAGAGAGAGAAATAAAAGGGGGAATTAGTCGTTGAGAGAATTACAGGTAGGCACGAGGGAGGAAGGAAGGGAGGGAGGCAACGAGGTACAGGGAAGTACGGTTAAGAGCGTGGAGAGAAAGTAAGCAGGAGCGTGGGGCGTTAAGCGGAGAGTGATGCTCCTTCCACTTTACCAGAATTCCATAACCTCTGCTAACCGGAGCGCAGGCGATAACACCCGCCCGGTTTAGCGAAGCTTGTGGAAATGTGAAAAACCGGCGCTGTTATTCTCGACCATTCGGGAGTTCAGTGTAACGCAAATTTCACTCGGCCGTAAAAAGCATCGGTTCTATTACGCGTATTTCGGATAAGAGAGGTTTTACTGTACTTCTTACCGGAAGGCAGGCGGAGCTAGGCCGGCTCTGTGTGCTGCTAGTGATAACGTCGTGTTAATTCAACGTTATATCCTTGTTTCGTGTATCTGCTTCATATGTTCTCTTTCTATCTCTCTCTTAACTTCTTTTTTCCAATTTCTCGGTTACCTCCTCTTCCTCTCCATTCCTCCTATTGCCCCTCCTCCTCCTCCTCCTCCTCCTGATCCTCTTCTTTCTCTCTCCCCTCCTCCCCCCCCCACCCCTACCCCGCCCCCACCCGCGCCCCTGCCCCCGCCCCCGCCCCCATCTCTTCCTCCCACGCCTCCTCTTCCTCCTCCTCCTCCTCCTCCTCGTTCCTTTACTCCTACTAGTCTAGTCTTGTTCTTCCTCTCCTACCCCGTGTACTTATTCCTTTCTTTTATCTCTATTTTTTTTTTATTATTTTCCCTTCTAGTTTTAACCTCTCATGCACTGCTTCCTATTATCTGCATCTGCTCTTCTGTGTCTCCCTCTCTTTCCATCGTCTTCTCCTCCTCCTTCATCGTCTAGTTCTTCCTTGCTACTTCCATATTTTAATTTTTTTCGTTTCACCCTTCTCTCTCACCACACACACACACACACACACACACACACACACACACACACACACACACACACACACACACACACACACACACACACACACACCGACCAACGCATATTAACACAACAAACACTGGGAAACGACCTTTTATACATTCTTTTATTTATATTTAGGAGGACACTATACGCTATATCCAATAACTTGCTATAATTGTACACTACTTTAAGACAGCCATGTTAAGCCTGGTTCTCCCGCGGGTGTCAGATGTACAACAATTACGCTAATCCGAGGAGGAAATGGACAGCAATTCTCATTAGATCAGTCTCTGCTTCGTTCCCGGCTTCAGCGCACCGGCTACTTAACTTCACCGGCTACAGAAATAGAATGTTATCTCGATAAACTATAGAGTGCCTGGGAGTGCCGCTGCAATAGTTACCCCCGCCGGGCCGCATAACCGTGTAGTTGGGAGTTCACTCGTTATGGCTTCACTGAATTTATTGTGCCAAATCGATACTTCCCAGCCCCACGTGCCACCCCTTCACGCGGCCCCGCCCTCGCCTAGCCTGCCATCCTCCCTCCCTCCCTCCTGCTTTAAGCCCTCCCACCCTACTACCCTCCCACCCTTACCCTTTCTTTTTACACCCAACTCTCCCCTGCGTTCCCTCACCCATGCTTTCCACACGACGCTCCCACCTCCTCTCTCCTTCACCCTAGTACCCGACTCACGCTTTTCTTCTCAAACTCCCTCACGCGCCCCTCCTTCCCTCACGCCTTGCCTCCCTCCCTCCCTCCCTCTCCCCTGTTTGGCCACCCACACGGGGCTAGATCATGGCTCAACGCACATGGCTACATTTGCCATGGCAATTAAGGAGAGATGTGTGTATGTGTGTGTGTGTCTGTGTGTGTGTGTGTGTGTGTGTGTGTGTGTGTGTGTGTGTGTGTGTGTGTGTGTGTGTGTGTGTATGTGTATGTGTGTGTGTGCACGCAGACACCTAATATTCTCTGGTTCCCACTGTAAAGGAAAATAAATGGTTTTAATTACACGTAAGCAAGGAGCAGTTCTATAAATTGTTTTCTCGTGTCTTCCATGTGTTGGGTGTTTCTGTCCATCGTTGTAGTTGAAAGTCCGTCGGTGTCAGTGACCTCATCTTTTAACTCGGCTCTGTTTCCTTCTCAGACTTTTCTACCCTCACTTAAAACAGCTTTAAAACACTGATCTATTACGTTTTAATCAACCTTACTTGCTAACAAAAGTATTTACCGCATGTGCTCTCCCATTTTTTGTTTATATGTGAGACCAAACTCCTTTGAAGCCCAGCGTATTGAAGGATCATTCCACAACATCGACTCGATAGATAAAGTGATGCTTTCTACTGTTAAAAAGCATTGAGGAAACGCACGTACTCTCGGGAGGCTTTACGTGTGCAAGTTTGTGGTGTAGTCAATAGA
>JAPQNM010000008.1:11324769-11354769 GCA_029783475.1 Metacarcinus magister
CACAAGGATCACAAACTGGTCTAGGAGGCTACGGAACGATCATCTTCTTTTAACAGACATAATTAGACACCAAGGTTATCATCTGGCTGCACTGAAGAACAATTAGCCTCGTTGATCACATTAAGAATTATTGCTTTTGATGGTTGAAAAAATTTTAAATACTTTTTCTCTTCTTGCTTGTTGGTGGACTGGAAGGCTGTTCTTGGCCCTTCCCTGCTGTGAGCCAGTGAGGTTGGCCGCGCTATCTAGCAAATCACGGGAAAGGATCACCTGCCGTCACGCGAGCCTTGTCCGCAACCTGCAGGTGCCCGGCGAAGATGTTACTAATGTGTGTATGGGTTGACTCTGTCCCTGGCCCTTTCCTTCAGGCCCTTATCCCAGCGGGGAGTTTTCACATCGTGGGAAGGCATTTCCTCTTTCACATTGGCCCCCACAGCGCTGTTCCTCTGCCAGTTATCATGCTCCACAGCAGAAGGAAGAGAGCCGTGCCGTCGCTGGATGCTCCTGGATGCGTTCTGAGACTTCTCGCAACTTGAATATTTGATGACTTGTTCGTGGGGTATAGCCGACCACCGCTACTGCTCCCTTCTACTCCCTCCTTCACCAAGACCACCCTGCACGTCACCCTGGAGTTGCACTTTTCTCCTTTCTTCTCCCTCTTCGCTCTACTCTTTCTTATCCTCCTCTTGCTACTCTTATTTCTTTTACTATCCCCTCATACTATTCTTACCTCTTTCCCATCCTCTTCTTCCTCCTCTTCCTTCTCTTCCTCTTCCTCCTCTTCTTCTTCCTTCTCCTCCTCCTCCTCCTCCTCCTCCTCCTCCTCCTCCTCCTCCTCCTCCTCCTCCTCCTCCTCCGCGCACCTCCACACACAGGCTCGTTCTCTGGTCCTCTCGACGCCCTAGCCGTGTGCTCTTCACCCACCGTCAGGCAAAATGCAGAGATTCAAGTCCTGGGAATTGAGTTCGATGCGTTTACGAGGAGATGGAGGTCATGGCGGCTGTTGCACTGCCAGGATTTGTTGCAAAGAGGTGAAGCAATAACAGATAAATTGTTGTTTGGCCGGGGAAGACAGGGGTAGCCATTTCCTTCTTTGCGGCTCCCTCCGTTCCGCCTTCACCTATGGCTCCCCAGATCCTCATTCCATCAGGCTTAGGCAAATATAAAGCCTTCGTAAATGATATGTAAGGGCTCAAGAACGAGGCCCGTGTCGATTAGAAGCCCGTAGCAATGGCCTGGGCAGGGAGCAGTAGTGAGTGTATTTTCAGATTATTGTAGTGTCGCCCGCTCGGGGTAACATTGGGGTGTCACGGTAATGGAAATCTACATGCTGTCAGTAGGCTCCCTCCGCCCTCCGGAATGGTGGCTTTCTCGCCTGCTGGAGGGTTACGGCTTCACCCATTGTTCCAGTACGCTTCCAGAACAGGTGTAAAATAAATAATTCTTAATTCACGGCAGGCACAAGCAAAGGGGAGAAAAGATTGTTAGAGCGAGTGCAAATGGTGCTGGAATTTTCAGAGTCAGATGCAGGGAATGGAATCTATTGGAAGCACTTCAGCCCCTGGAAGGTGACCGTTCGCGGCCGACCCTCGCTGAAATACCTCCACAGTTCCTAAAAGAAGAACCATTTACGCAGTAATGGACCGATTATGTAGGAAAAAGGAGAACATTACGGTATGAATTAAAGGTAGAATAAACTGTCTTTATACCACCTGATCCTATGCGCCTCAGGTGTTACCAGCCTCAGCCTCCAGACTAAGGCTTACTAGCGGAGCCTTGTTCGCGGCGGCTCACAGTCGTATGCCATGTAACACAAACGGGTTGTTAGCGGTTTCATTACTACCTGTGTATACTTAATGAGCTCCACTGATATCCAACCCTCTCACGTATAACTTATAATTTATTGGTTACGGTCAGTGTTTTATTCAGGGTGACGTAATATGAAAGTGTGATATATTTTACTACCATATATTTAAAAGTAAAAATTCTCCCTTAAGGTATTTAAGGAGCAATTTGTGTGCAGAGCTTATGGCAGCACGCCTTTAATAACGTCTTGCCAGGTGGAAGCCCGTCTCCAGGTTGACTCGACTCGATAAACCTTCACGAGATCGAAGACGAAGCCAATTTCTTTCATATTACTCCAAGTTTTTGTTTTCATGCTATTTTCCTTTAGTTGAACCGACCGAAGACACAAGGTCAGCCAGGCAAAGCGAGGTGAGATTAGGTCAAGGGGGGAGGGTGTTGGGGGCGGGGTCAGGGAAGGTGATTAGCTCCTCCCTTTGATGCTACACGAAGCCTTGATAAAGTAGGTCTTGAGAGAATTTTTACTTTTAACTAGTAAGGAAGACAATATATATATGTAACCAAACTAGTGATGACCTGTGTGACATTGGGAAGGAACATCTGCAGAGAAGGATGACCTTACCATAAGATAGGACACGTGCCCACTAAACTGTGACTTACGTTTGCCTGATAAAGAGCTATAAATCGTATCCTGTTTCTCCGTCTTAGTAATTATGCCACAAGTCTTCGAATTCAGCCAATCTCTTGCCCAAATATTTCAGGCTAATAACTTGTTGGAGTCTCACATTTGGTAATATATTGTTATGCGGTGATTAAAAAAAACTTCCTTATCCTTGCTGTAGCGTTGGAAGTAAAAAAAATACCCCAGAAACACCCCAGTGGGAAACGCAGAAAGGAATTGGACACGTTTAACTCTTATTCTATTTTTTCTATCATATTCTCGTTGGTTTTCGGCGTGACAGAGCGCGGGAGGCGGATGGATTTGATGGACTGTGATATCTGTTTGGATTGTAGCTCGTGTTTACGTTTCCCGCGACGCAAAAGTCGGAATGGTTCGAGATATTTTATGTTGCCACTTTTATATATGTTTTTTGTGCGTGTGTTTTTGAGGTAAATCTGTTGTGTTTGCTTGCGGTGATAGTCTTGCTTTTTTTTTCTTTTTTTTCCTTTTTTTTTGGAGGACCGTTACAGAGGATGTTGGGTATTGCATATTCTGGGTGTGTGTGTGTGTGGGCGTCTGATTTACGGTATTCGTATGTAAAAATAATGTAAAGTAGAATATTCCATACACATTAAACGTGCACTGAAAGAATGCCGAACATTTCCCAAAACTGCACCGCCAGGAAAGCAGACCCACGCAAGGAGGAGTCACCGAGGTACAACATACAAGCACAAAAGGCACCATGGAAGCACACCGTCACAAGCACACAAAACACTGCATATTCAACGGCCAGTACACAGACTCGCTCCGCCACCTCGGTGCTCTCATAACTGCACTCGCGAATTTTCGAAGTGTGGACCCAGACGTCAGAGAAGGTGTCGACTGCATCCATTACCGGCCTTTTGCCAGTTGAATATGAGGCAGACTTTATTTTTCCAGGCGAGAGTTTCAGCTGCTGTCGACTTTCTAATGCTGTGTATCGCTGGTTTTTGAGTCATTCCGATAAGATAGTCCCCGTTCTCGCTCAATAGCCTCTCGCACGACCTTTACATCCGCCTGGAAAAATTCCCCAATGTATGACGACAATAATCCCCGAGAGTAAAGCTTTTAGCACAATTATTGCTCTCAGTATTGGACATTCTCGCGAGCACCTGCGAGAAGAATGCATTTTATATTTATGCGAAGCCCCATCATTACGCTATTTGTTTGATATGCAGTTGTTATATCCCGCCCCAAGGCTGACAACTACGAGATCACCGAATACCTGTTTGTAAGGCTGTAGTGCCTCGCCTGTATCGCAGCACCGGGCGGTTGCATCCAATATCTCGCAGAGTTCCTCCGCTACACGAAAATTTCACCCCTCCCGCCATAATCATTACCATAAAGGCTCGGGGGGAGGCATATCAGCCCATACCGGGGCATGATACACGCAAGTATCACCCAAATGTCATAAAAAAATCGAAAGTATAGCAACGTTGAGCCGCCTGCCTAAAAAATAAAAAAAATAGTAAGAGGTGGCGATCAAAATGGGAGGATATTTAAGCCGACAGAAAGATGGAAGTTTCATTAAATCGTCGCGTGGTTATGTCTCCCCGTCGTGCCATTACACCGTGGCTCTTATTTGCTTCTTGCCGTCTAATGGTACGCCGGGAGACCTTTCTACGAGGCCTTCTGGGTTCATACCCGAGATATATACGATGCATCTTTAACATTTGCTAGAGACGTAAGCGGGGAAAAGGTTAGAGAGGATTTTTTTTTCTTTTCCACGAGAGCAGGACAGGAAAGTGAGAGAAAAGGTGAAAACGAAGACATAGAGAGAATGGAGAGAAAATCAAACTTTGAATGCTATGGAGGTTAGTTTCGTGTTGCGGGAATGCTTTTAACAGGGTCCTCTTTCCGTCGTTTTGATAAGGGTGTGTTAGAGCGAGGCTTCTCGACACACTAAAGGGATTCCTCTCGCCCCCTGTGTCCCCTGCAGCCCTAGCGGACGCGGTGCTCAGGTAGAGACTCTGATCCCTGGTAATTTTGTTGGTCCTCTCCCTCAAGCACTGGGTCAGGGAGCACCGCCGAGGCGAGGAGTCAGGCTGCCACGCGTTTAATTACCACTATGAAGGCTTATTGTGCTCATGTGTTCTGTTCACGCCCTGCTCATTGCCTTACTCATGTGCGCTTAAAATGACTCCCACAGTTTTCTCTTTTTATATTAAACTGGTGCGTCGAGAAACATACTTGGAAAAGTGTATTTGTGTGTAATTGTGTGTGTGTATGTGTATGTGTGTGTGTATGTGTATGTGTGTGTGTATATAACACACACACACACACACACACACACACACACACACACACACACACACACACACACACACACACACACACACACATACACACACACTTTTTCCAAGCATAAGAGGACGTTTTAATCATATCTTAAATAATCATTATCAGATCGCCATTAATATGAGAATCTGCAACAAGAAAACCTACTCTCATCTACATAAATTGAGCCTACGCCTAAATAATGTGAGTGAGGTGTCAGTATCAGTGAATAATCCTCTCAAGAATAACGGGAATGGGTTTTTTCCTTAGATGAAGAATATCAAGACCACCCTGAAGTAGGCAGTGCCAGAACAAGGAAGGCAATAACAGTAACTATGACAATAACCATAACAGTAACGTGTGACAAATACCATGAATCACAGTATTACTCGAAGGGCGCAGCATTCACACCACCACCACCACCACCACCACCACCACCACCACCACCACTACTACTACTATCCCTACCACCATCACCTTCTCCTCCTCTTCTTCCTCCTCTGCAATCCTTATGCACGTGGACTCCTATCAAATCTCACAATGGCGGCATCTATCAATAATTTCCGTATCGATAAGATGAAGAAGAATAAAAAAAAGGGTGGCCAGATTACCGAAAGGCTGCTGTATCCGAGAGCACATAACCGGCTGTCGTTCTGGGAAGCCGAAGGGTCCGGATACGCCACATTCAGTCATTTCTATGCTTATGATATGACACGGCCGGCTCAGAAGGGTGTTATATCCCTTATTTGTTAAAGCTTACTCTCGTATCGGCCCCACTGAGATTCTGAACCCTAAGTGCATCCGGTTTTAAGAAGCGCATGTGCTCGGGACATTCATATTGACTGTGGAACGAACGCCCTTATATTTTTATTACAAAAGAGATACATGATTACAGTTTTCCTCTACGTGGCGCGCATTCATGTATCGGATAAGAACGCCTGCTGTCCTGAGGGTCTCGTTTTATGCTTGATTTTCCCCGATTTTCCTTCGTACACAAGACGTTTCGTACATGAAATAATCGCTGTATGTTGTGTTTATAGCCTCTGTATTAATTGGCTCATATTTAATGCAATGGTAACGCCCTGTTGCCTGACCTAATCATTTTTGGGCGTCGTTGTCGTGCAATTTACGTGTATTAAAATGAGATAACTTTGTACAGAAATCGATACGAGGCTTGCGTGTGGAATGCCTCCTATATACGAACTTAATTATGTTGGGCAGACCATCACACCCTAGCCCCATCACCCTGCACCCTTTTCCTGCACCCCTATGGCACCTTCCACTCCCCTGATCCTCTGTTCACCTTCGCATCACTTTCCTTCTTTATAATTCACCCTAACACCTGCTCCTTCCTTTACTTCCTCTTCCTTATCCATTAACTTCCATCATTTTCGTCTTCCTCTCCATCCCTTCCTATCTCCTTCCCTCATATCTGTATTTCACTCCCTTTATTCCTCCTTACACGCCACCCATCCCTATTTCTCCCCTTACCTGGCTCGACACCTCACCTTCCACCCACCCTCCACCTGCACCTCTACCTCCACTGAACTCCAACAGTGGGGGGAAAAAAATCGAGATGAGTGTTATTATCCCTAGTATCTATATTCACATGGGAAAGTGGCAGCAAAAATCGGGCATTAGTATTCAAAAGCTTACATTCATATCCCGGAAAAATAGCATTGGGAGGTATTTTAATGGACATAGAGGGAAACATTAAACCCAAATGCTCCCATGGGTTACCGGGTGGAGGTGTGGGTGGGTGGGCGGGAGGTGGTGGAACAGTTGTAATGGTATGGTAACGTTGGTGGCTGTTTGGTGGTTATGACAGGTGGTGGTGTGGTGGTGATTGTGCAACTGCTTGGTGGTGATGGTGATGATGGTGGTGGTGATGATGAAGTAAGTAAAAAAGTGGATAGTTTCTGAGAGGTGGTGAGGTTATGGGATAGAAGGGAAGGGAGAGTTGTGTTGTTGCTGTGCATGGTAAAAATAGGTAGCGATGGTTAACTGGTGATTATAAGGTGTTAGGGTGATTATGTATGCTAATTGTGCTTTTATGATGACTTATTGATGGTAATTACTGGCTGTTGCATCGACCTTAATCGCCATCGTAAAATTGGACGGAAATTCCCTGTTGAAAAGGATAATGTGTGCCCCTTCCCCCCCCCTTCCTTCCCCCCGACCACAAGGCGTCTCGAGTCGAAATTAAATGAATATTCCATTGTCAAGGAAATGTTCACCAGTCTCACACACTTCTGTTCCCTTTTTAGTTCTTATTTCCTCCATTGACTTTAGCTCTCCCCTTCCTCATCTTCTCTCCCCTTCCCTTGAGTCCCCTTCCTCATCCTTCCTTCCTCTTAATGTCCTCCCCATCCCCTCGTTCATTCCCCTTCCTCGTCTCCCCTTCCCGCGTTCCCTCTCGCACCTTTTCTTTCCCTTAAGTCTTCCATCCACCGCCTTGCTTCTTCCTCTCCCTTTGCATTCTCCCTCTTCTCTTACCTCGTTTCATTGCTTCTCTCTTACTCTCCTCTCTCCCTCACTTATATCTATACCTCACTCTCTCTGTTTCTCTCTCTCATTTATCGATCCATTTTCATCCCTCCCAGCATCATACAACCCTCCCTTCTACTGCCTTTACTTCTTGCCTTCCTCTCCGCCTCCACACTCGCCCTTCCCTGTTTCTCCACACTTCACTCTCCTTTCCCTTCCACTGCAATTCCTCCCCTCGTCTCTCTGACCTTCTGTTTCAACCCTTCAGCTCCTCCCGGCTTCCAAGGACTGTAGAAGTTGGTTTTGAACAAGTAATTCTGGAGTTATTTTTACAACCACGACTAGTCTCATTGTCTGCACTGATTGGCAACTTGTTCTCTTCTTTGAGTAGAATAATTTATGTTGATGTGGTGAAAGAGGGAGGTTTTCGTTCTATTCGCTAGCTACGTCATTTTTCCCTCGTAATTTTGTTATAATTGGCGGCGTATTTAATCAGTGTGGAGTTCGGGGTCGTAAAGCAAGTTCCAATTTGTGTCTTATTTCCAATTTTTTTTTCTTCCCCCCGTTGTATCCAATTAGGTCGAGTCAAGGAGGGTATGAATATGCTTGTGTCTCGAGGCAGTAGTAGTAGCGCTTCGTGTGTTCGTATATATATTTTTTTTCCTCCCCTTCATCCCTTCCTCCCCCACCCTGCCTGTTGTCCGCTGAAATAAAATAAAGAAAAGAAAGAAAGAAAACGTATAAATAGACAGGTAACCTAAAAGAAAAAAAAGTGTCCAGCCGTCACGATAGTAAAGGAGCAGAAACAGTTATAGGCGTAAAATAAAGTTGCGCGCCTTCATGTTGCAAGTGATGTACTCGGCGCTGGTGTAAAAACATACCCGGCCGACCATCAGGCTGGCAACGAGGAGGGGGGAAGGTGCATATGTGCGCAATCCTGCATGCATGTGTTCGTGAAATGGCACAAGCACACCAGGATGCACGATAATATACATTAGCACAGGATTCCCTTTTTTCTTCTTCTTTTTCCTTTTTTTTATCCAGGATTCACACACTCAGACAAAAAAAATAGTGATAGAAAAACAACAACTCGTGCACACATACACACACGGACACGTACATGTATACAAACAGCAAGACAAACAAAACATACACGGACTTCAACCAACACATACAAGCACCTACACGTTTTTAATGTAAACAGTCACACAATCAGGCGCACACAAGAGAGTACCATAACTGCACACTACTGCACGCCCGTGTGTGTATATTTGTGTATTTATATATGCGTTTTCGTAAATATATACCAACACGTGTGGGTTAATGTCAGTTGGCAACAGCTGGTGGAGTGCCGGACAGTGCCGCCCCAACAGTCGATTATAGTTAAAATAAGTTTATAGGACTGCAACCCACGCCCGAGAGGAGAATAACCATCAGGAGCAGTGTTGGCCGTGAAGTGTGTCCGTGTGTCCGTGTGTAGGCCTTGCGGAGCGCCATAACCCGGGTTGTGATGTCGTGGCCAGATATAACCCGGGAATGTGTTGTGGAGGCCAGGTGGAGTCCAGAGCAGCGGGCTGCGTGTACCGTTGTATATGGGTGTGCCTGTGTATCTGTTTGTGTGTGTGTATGTATGTGTGTGTGTGTGTGTGTGTGTGTGTGTGTGTGTGTGTGTGTGTGTGTGTGTGTGTGTGTGTGTGCGTGTGTGTGTGTTTGTGTTTGTGTCATGGGGTGTGTAGGAAGTTAGTTGCACATTCAAGTCTATTGATAGAGTAAACATGATATTGACAATATAGGTGAAATAATTTCATATACACGCATATATATATATATATATATATATATATATATATATATATATATATATATATATATATATATATATATATATATATATATGTGTGTGTGTGTGTGTGTGTAATTGACGTATGTAATTTATAAACCCCGAGAATGATAATACAGTAAGCTTGATGTGTTCATATTACAGTACCAATAATTTTATTGTGACAGAAATGCATTAGAACTTAAGTTCATATTACCATAATGTATTATGATAATTACGTAATTAAAGTAATCAGTGATATTTGTTTTTTGTAAATTATTCTACCTTTGACAACGTCAGAGGAAAATTGTTGTGTAACTATAACATTTTAAGTATAATAAGGGTCATCCTTGGCCACGGTCATCTGTGTGACCCTTGGCTGTGTTACTTTTGTCTGTTGAGCTGTAAACTTGGTCTTAGGTGCTGCCAGGACGGCAAAGTAAAGCCTGAAAATGGCATATTATGGAGCTACAAACCATGTTTTGTCAAGTTCTCCCTAAAGTCATTGTTTTGTATGAAACATAAGAATGTAATGAAATCCTTGTATTATGTGTGTTGGACATAATCGTATACGTGATGTGTTTGTGCTCTGTCCGAGCAAGCATTTATATTTTTTACTAAATATATCGAAACAAAATATTGCAGCATTATATTTTAATCCTTACTCTAGATTAAGTTAATGTAATTATGTGTTTTAAGTCGCCATTCCTGTTATTCGTGATTACATTCTAATTCAGGAATGTTTGTAAGTTACGTCCTTGTTATGGTATTACGCTTTATACCTATACTTAAACAACGGAAATAAGTTTTCGTATTGAGCGCGTCGTGTTTATTCATCTTTACATTGTCGTTGCGTCTGTGTCTTGGAAGACATGTAGTAAGAAAGGAAATTTTATTGCTCGGAATAAAAGATTAGAAAACCCAAATATAACTCTGCTGCATAAAGGTATTACCGTAATACCCAGAACACAGCACACCAGACGAACTTAAATTATCCACAATGACTCTCCTATTTTTCTGAAGTCAAGCCCCACATTCTTAACCCTAATCAAAGAGCTACACGCGTGGCGAGAAGGTCGTTGTGTCAGGTGTTGCACGTGTTAGCTGAGAAAACAGGTCCCTCGTCAAGCTGAGTCAAGGCCAGCCAACCCATTAACAGATCGTAAGAGGAGGTAACCGCGCCACCACAGGCTGAGGGTCACTGAGGCGCGTTGTTTGTGTGAGGCGAGAATAAAGGAAAGTGTTGTCAGGAAGATGAAAGTTTTGTTCCCGGAAGAAGACTTAGATCCGTGAAGAAAACTAAACCTCAGAGCTTTGAAAGATGATATAATAGGAAGTAGTTTTAGGCTTATGATAAGAGAGATAGACTTTAAACCTTAGAATGAGGGAGGTAGATGTAAGAGAAATAATAGCTGAAGAAAAAAAGAGGATTGAAGTGGAACGGAGGCAAACGAAGGAATGATGAAATGTAAAGGGCAAGACAAGGTGATGCAGGGATGAGGTAAGGTGGAGAAACGGGTGAGAAGAAGCTGCAAGGGAAGGATGGAATGATCACAAGTTGAGATATGTTATAGAAATACGTGTGCAATATGAGAGAGAGAGAGAGAGAGAGAGAGAGAGAGAGAGAGAGAGAGAGAGAGAGAGAGAGAGAGAGAGAGAGAGAGAGAGAGAGAGAGAGAGAGAGAATATAGTAAGTAAATAGAGTTGGAATCCCTGTATAGTGTGGCGCCGCGTGACCAGGCTTGGAGTTGGGGCGATACTGAAGTGGTGGCGATGAAGCTACATGGTTATTACAAAGCGTTAAGCCAATCTTCCTCACCTGTTGCATTACTGGCCCTTCATATGTCATCATCCCCATTCACCACACCCACTACTCACCCTCACTGCCTCCCTGCCTCCCTGCCTGCCTCCCTGCCTGCCTGCCTGCCTTTCTGCCTCCCTGCTTCTCTGCCTCGTTGCTTCTCTGCCTCCTTGCCTCCTTGCCTCCCTGCCTCCTCCCTCACCATCCTCAAGGCTATCCAAGGTAACATTTCCTAAGATCCTGCCTTGACGTGGCTTTCAGTGACCTTGAGAATATTCTATTATACTTGAATTTGAATTTTTGACACCTATTTTTGCTATATTTTGCTTTTTTTCTTCTCTTTTCGTATCAGTAAGTGGCGGTGAAGATAGGTTTGAGTGTGAGGGAGTTAGTAACATGTATATTTTCCCCTCTTTGTTACGGTTTTTGGCGCGCACACACTTTTTTTTCATACCCTTATACCCTTCACATCCTTGTCAAGTTTTTTTTTCCCCACATCCTCCCTTTTCCCCTTTTTCTCCCTTTTCCTTCATCCTCCCTTTCCCCTCATCCTCCCTTTTCCCTCACCCTCCCTTTCCCCTCATCCTCCCTTCCCCCCATCCTCCCTTTCCCCCCATCCTCCTTTTCCCCTCATCCTCCCTCTTCCAGCCACTCCTGTATTAATTGTCGTTACTCCTCACATTCCAACCAGCCTTGCCCTCCTGCACGCCCCTGCTTTATCCTTTTTTTTAATTCTCTTTTCCCCTTCCTCGTCCATATCCCTTCTCGGTCCTCTTTAAAGCTTCCTTTCTCTTCCTTTCTTTTAATTTCTTGTTGCTTTCATGTTTCCTGTCTCCCTTCTCCTTCCTCACTCTAGTTTTAATCTTTGTTCACTTCTTCTGAATGTCTGTTTATTTTATTTATATTTATCTTTTGTGTGTTTTATTTATTTTATTTATTTATTTATTTATTTGTTTATGTATGTGGATGTTCTCTTTCTATTTATTTGTTTGTTTGTTTGTTTGATGAATCTAGGTTTGGTTATTTTGTCTTGTTTACCTATTTTCCCTCCTGCTTGTCTGCCTCCTTTTGTTTTTCTCTCTTTCCTTTTTCTTAACCTTTGTTTTAACTCTTCCTTGTCTCATCTCACGTCGCGTCTCCCTTCCATGTTCATATTTCTCGTATTATTTTATCATCATGTTGTTCTTGTTATTCCATACGTTTAGTCCCTCCTCCTTCTCCTCCCCCCCTCCTCCTCACTTTATCTTCTACGTCCCTTCTTTCTTCTTTCCTCCATCTTCCATTCCACCTGAGGCCTCCTATATCTTCCCCACTCCCTTCCTCCATTTCTTTTCCTCTGCTTACGCCATCTCCCTTTCCTTCTTCATTTTTCCTACTCCGTCTTCCCTCCCTCCCCTTTCCCTTCTGTTCTTTTACCTGCCATCTTTGCCTTCCTTCTCGTCCCTTCCTTCCTCTTCCTTCACCCCGTCTTACCCTCTTCCTTTCCATGTTTCTCCCTTCGTTCCCTTTGCAACCTCTCCTTTTTCTCGTGTTCCCTTTGCCTAAGAAGTAAGGTGTTTCTCAGGCGTGATGGAGAGGTAGCTGGACTATACTGCAGTCGAGGTCTGCAACCCCCCTTGTAATACATCCCAATGTTTTAATTAGTGCCTCGATTCAACGTAAAACAGAAATGATGAGTTATAATGAACGTAGCGATGAATATGTACGCCAATGACGGTAATGGTAATGAATACTGCTGGGAGACTGAGGGCTGCAGGGCAAGGCAGTCAAGGGGGATTACCTGAGCGCTAGCTAGGGAGAAGCAAGGAGGAAGACTAGAGAGTGAGTGCTCTAGGTTAGTGTATTATGATGTATGAATTGCCTATTTCATTCCAAGTGATGTTGAGGATTTTTTTGTTGTGCTTCCCACCTCAGTGTCTTGCAAATTGTAGAGGTTTTATCCTTTTTATATGTTATTGTATTTACTTTTCACTATTTAGTTTCGTTTTTCCTTTTATCTTTGCATTCTTAAAATTTTCAAAGGTACAAAACTTTCAATATTTTTCTTCATGTTTGTTTTTCCAGCGTATGAATATTTTCCTTTATCTAAACACCAGCGTTACTGTCTTCCCTTTACCTTCGAGGGTTGAGCAAAATTACATACATAATGCATTCACCTTCTCATTACCTAATTAACGATTCATCTCAAGCAGCGTAATTTTCCACAGCCAACCCTCGTAAACAGGAATCAATCGACTCACGTGTCTCCTGCACCTGTTTGCCTGTCTTGATCTACCTGTTTACACACCGACCCATTTGCCTCTTTAGCAAGCTTACCTGTTACCCAGTTTACTTCCCCTTCATCCCCCATTACGGTGCAGTCCCCCATCACTTGCCTTCTTTCCGTCTAAATCCAGCAACCCTCTTTTTTCTTATTTATAGCGGGTGGCGATATCGATTTAGACCGACGCCTTCATCTCTCATCTGTAATTATGGGGTCGTAGCAGAAGCAGATAAAAATACAGAGGTGGACCCAAGACTATTATAATTGGTTTCGTTAAATAATGTTCATAGCCCCTCGCTCTGTATTTCATGGTGGCGGTGGAAGGGGGACTACTGCTTATTTTTAACTCTTGAGCTTTGATTTAGGTTTTGGAAGCATGGTCGAGAGAGAGAGAGAGAGAGAGAGAGAGAGAGAGAGAGAGAGAGAGAGAGAGAGAGAGAGAGAGAGAGCGAGAGAGCGAGAGCGAGGAATAGATAAATATACGCCATTGTAATCGTGTTTCGAAAGAGATAGAAGTAAAAACAAAAGAGGCCTAGTACATGATGTGGCAATGGTGCGTGTTTAACGACCTTCTATGTGCTTGGTGAGGAGAAAACGTTGTGCTTTCCTATCTTTGCTTCTTGCTACCGCCAGTAACGCCCTCGTATCCCCTCGTTCCAAGCGTCCTCAGCAATGCCATTCTCATGATCGCATATTCAGCCATCATCACCACCCCCACTACCACCATCACCATAATCATAAACATTATTGAAGACCACCACCACCACAATCATCATTATTCGCCATGACCACTATCATAACTATTAGAATATAATCAGTGCCACTCACTAGGGCTACTGGTGCCATTACAATCACTTTTATCATGGCTGCAATCACTATCGTTGTCATTATTAGCAGTGCAACGATTATTCTGTCACCAAAGCGATTCCTACGACCAATAGTAGTCCGTTTCTACCGCTATCATCACCACGAGACCACTAAACGTTGCCTTAAATAGTGGTACAAGGGTTATCTGTAAATATACTTCATCTATCATCTGACCCGCCATGCATAAGCTATAGTTGTTTACAGTCATTACTACCATCGTTATCTCCATCACCGTCGTTACTACTGTGATTCCAGCCCCCATCACCACCATCACCCCGCGCGTTGCCAGAGCCTCCACCATCACCACCGCCACCATAACCATTACTACCACCATAACCACTACTACCTGAACTACCCCGTCTCTTGCCTGAGCCAGGAGCACCTTCCCCCTTCTCCTTCCCCCCTCCTTCCCCCCTCCTTACCCCATCCTTACCCCCTTCCCCACCATCACCTACACCGCTCTCGCCCCCATCCTCACCCTCACTATGGCCACTATCCAATAATAATGGTGCATACGTGCAACACTGAGCCGGATGACGCAATAACGTGGCCGCCCCCTCCGCTGCCCCCCCCCCTTGTCTGCCACCTGCATTGCCCTTACACCACATTCTCGAATTATGCTAATAAGCCTTTCACTTTTATGTTAATCTCGAGCTTAAGCGACAAGATTGATTGGTTTTCCTTCTGTTCTTTGGGCAGAATTTTTGTTTTTTTGTTTGGTTTGGAAGTTCTCTCTCTCTCTCTCTCTCTCTCTCTCTCTCTCTCTCTCTCTCTCTCTCTCTCTCTCTCTCTCTCTCTCTCTCTCTCTCTCTCTCTCGCTCTCTCCTCTCTCTCTCTCTCTCTCTCTCTCTCTCTCTCTCTCTCTCTCTCTCTCTCTCGTCTCTCGCTCTCGCTCTCTCTCTCGCTCATTGTGTATAGCTAAACATGCAGGAAGGTGATTAGATAAATAAGTAATATATAAATAAATATATATATATATATATATATATATATATATATATATATATATATATATATATATATATACACACACACACACACAATATGAAACTATTTCGTGCTGGTCTTCAAGGTCATCTTATGCAAATGTTTTCATTATCATATAGTAGATATAGATGATAATGAGTTGATATTTACATTGTATAATGCTTATTTGTATTCACATACGCTTAATAGGACATTGTTTTCGTAACAAATATGGCTTATTATTTGTCTGTGAGTCTAGCGTATATGTTGCAGCTGTAAATGTCCTGTTGTGTTCAAGGATTTCATTGTAATGTCAGATTTGGAATTATACGCGCCGCTATTATGTATGTAAATTGACTCGCTAAGCCACATAAGACGGTGCGAGAACTAAAACTTGAACCATTAGCGTATATAACCTGCCTCAGTGCTAAGTCGGGCGGAGCGGGAAGAGAATCGTTCATGCACGCAATAATGTCTCAGTAAATCTTAAGAAGGAGGGATGCGCTGATGTGATGAGCGCTGGTCGGCATTCAGAGTGAGAGGAGGACTGATATTTAACCTTGCAACAGAGGGAGTTACGTTCTTGCACCGCCTCTCTCTGGTAACACTTGTTGAACGGTAGCTTCCCTGGTGTTGCACTGTGAAATTATCCACCACTGCACCGGCCTAGCAGTACATACAGGTAAGAAATATAGCAGAAGTAAGATCGTAACATTCTTAGTATAACAGACACTTAGCAAAGGACTACCTCGCCTCCGTTCCCACAAATATAACCTTAAACCTCTCTTATTACTCCCACATCCGACCTCCACAGTCTCCGAAACTACCATTACCTCCCGCATCCAGCCCTTCCCCCTTCCCCCGTATCCGAAGCCGTTATGACAGCATGGAGGCGGGGCCGGTTTAAAGAGGGACTGAATTTAATCGATGCAGCGAACGCAAGAGCCTTGATAAAATTAAACAAGCCACCGCTTTCATTGACAAAGAAAACGGGAGAAAACACAGCATTGAATTCAAAATGAGCCTTTTAATGGAATCCAACCCAAGGCCTCGAATTCAAGAAGGTAGGCGTGGCTCTCCAAAGAGAAGTCTCACCCTGCCCTTGGCCGCCTACTGCACTTTGATTGGATATGTAAATAGAGTGGAAATGGGTCTTTACTGCCTGTTTTCCCTCGCTATGGTCTCCTATCAAGTAACTTGGGCCTTGCTTAGTTCCCAAGTCATAGCTGCAGCTCACCCTCGCGCCCAGTTTCCCACACCCGTCCTCCAGGCGCCAGATTAGGCCGATTAACCAGCCTAAATCCAATGGTAAAACACTCCCATTGGTTACTGGGCTAAGCTGAAGTAAAGTAGAGTTCTGGTATCCCCATCCCCTCCAGGCCTCATTAAGCCTCCGGCCCACGTATCCATAGCAAGATATCCTAATTGAGGGTAAAGTGTTTTTTGGATGCTGCACCTTCGCGTTACTATCAACATTTTTGAAATAATATTGGCAGTAATTTGGTCGTAATGCAGGTGGAAAACGGAGGAAAATAGTCATTACAATTCCTCTTTGTTACGTGGGCATTCGAAACCTCGCTCCCCAAATTTGGAAACGACTTGGGTTAACGCGAGTTCACCCTGTTAAGTAGGGCATTACAGGTGCTGGGAGAAGTCCTTTGTCATCTAGCTCTTGTGTATGGTATTGCTGGCCACCATGTGCGTCCCAGGGGGTCTGATCTCCCGGGGCCTGGCAGGGACGAGGAGGTGGGAAGCACTGTTCACCAGCTCAGCACCAGCACCGGGTTCGGACGAGGCGAGGTAAACGGAGGGGATACAGCCGTGGGATGGCGAATACGGATAAGCTCGCCGATATGATAGCTTCCTTCCTATAATCAGCTGAGATAAATGACAAGCCAAAATAGAAATTGAATTTTCCTCCCCCCCCCAACCTTCCTGTGAGGCGACTTAAATGCCTTTTTAGGCCTACGCGCCAGGCTAAGGCTTAATGGGCTGGAAAATGAAAGGGAAAATTTAATATCCACCTGGAAAATAAATGGGGAAAACAGCTAGGAGAAGCAAGGGTGATATTGAACGTTCGTGTAGTATTTACCTCCCAACGCGTTCCGTCCCCACAAACTCAAAACATCCCGCGATTGCCATTTTTCAAGACCGCTCTTGGGCGAGAGGGGGAGAAAAAAAAGAGCGGCGGTGGTATTGAATTTCTAAAATGTAATCGAGTCATTAAGTTTTATGCAGAACGTAGAGTAAGTTGGGAATGTTGATGACGGTGGTGGGTGCCCGGAGGTAGCGTCAGGGGTCCTACGCTCCCCCATCCTCGCCCTCTTCCCGCCCCTGCATATATGTGGCTGGGGACGCTGTTATCTCCCCCCGATGTGTGCATGTGTGCTGCAATGTGTTTGGGTCCGTATTTGTGTGCATGTGTGGACCGTTCCCGTGTCTGTAAGTGTGCGTGGTTGTATCAGACGTCCTCTCCCCCTTTCCACCCTCCAAGTCTCCCTCTCTCTCTCTCTCTCTCTCTCTCTCTCTTTCTCTCCCTCTCGCCCTCCCTCTCATGTATAGCTAGCTGTTTAGACATTTGTTTGTTTGTATGTATGCGTGTGCGTGTTTCTGTATATAAGTGTAAGTTCATCTGTGTGCGTACGTGTATACATGCATTGTTAAGCGAGGTGTGATGTCTCCTTGATCTGCAGCATACAATGGGATGCTGCATGACGTAAATAATGGGACCCTGTGTATGATAATAAGAATTCATGGGTCAAGATGCAAGAGAAGTGTTATTCTTACTTCAAGTTAATTGGATAATGTATGATTCTTGCGCTGAACTTGAATTAATTAACTGAACGGTGTAATGTAGAGAAATAAAGGCAATAAAGAGAAAGAGAGAGAGAGAGAGAGAGAGAGAGAGAGAGAGAGAGAGAGAGAGAGAGAGAGAAAGAGAAAGAGAAAGAGAGAGAGGATAAAACAGTTTGAGATGCTATTGGCTCTAAGTGGTACGGCTCTCCTGCAAGAGGCTGTAACCACTTCTTGAATTGTTGATGAGGTTTTAAATGGCGTCGGTTTGCCTTTACTACACACCGTAACCATTTGTGACCCCCTCCCCCCTAACCTCTCCACCTCACCACCCCAGCCAGCCTCAACGACGGGGGTGGAAGGGAAGAAGGAGGGGAGCAAAGGGGAAGGGGGCGTAGTTTAACCAGGAAGGGGGGCCAAATTTTTTTCGTATATACAAGGAAAAAAGACCCACCTTAGTTTATCAAGAATGTAGTACCTGCGTTAATTAAGGTAGTAATTTATTTTAGTAGAGTAGTTAAGGTGCTTTCTTTATGTTCTCCCTTATTGTGAGTACAGATCCACCCTGAGTATTACTTGAGTACGTGATGAAGTACAATGGATGGAAGGGGAATGCCAGGGCTTAATAAGGGGAATTTCAGGCTTTATTGAGAGTATCAGCTTCGTTTATGAATAGGGGACAACCGACCTTTGTTTAGAGGGGGACGTTAAATGAATACACACTCGCCTCTTAGTGCTTGCGATGTTTGTGTTGCATTACTCATTCTTCATTAGCTTTATATATGTGTACTTAGTCTTGTATATAGATGTAATATACTGCTTTTTTTCCTTTTTTTATACCGGGTTACTATAAGGATGATGTGTCTTGCCATACGAGAGTTTTGTCCTGAATAGTTAAGATATGTGTCATAATCTTTATAAGGAAGGTTACCCAAACAATATACTGCAAAACTTACCAAATTGATATCGAGCTTGTGTGCGTAAAGTTAGTAGTTTTATATTTTTCTCACGTAAAGACCACTTTTTTGCCTCTTTTTTTTCTTTGAGGGAGACTTTTCTATTATTGACAAATAGTCAAAGAATTTACTAACAATTCAGTCGTTTTTAATATCAAGGAATGGGTAGAAGGTGAAGATTATCAAAATTATTCTTTGACTAGTGATAAATTTTGTATAAGGTTCTGTAGTTGCATTATCCACTCACATTAAAATGATTATAAAGTCTTTAAAAACAAATATTAAACCATTACAAGTACGATGAATCATATATTAACTAAATTATGAAGTCAACAACCATTACAAAAACATGATGAAGAAACAACCACCGACTATCAACAATGAGATGTGTTTGCTCTGTCAATTGATGTAATTTTGTATAGTTTCCTCTCTCTCTTTACACGATTCCTTTCCTTTGCCGCTCAGCCCCCGTCACGACTACACTCCCTGCCTCATCTATACACAAACCATTGCTGAACTATCAGTGTTCGGGATTATGATTGTAATTAACAGTCAACATGGCAATGCCCAAAGTTAAACTCGTCACATGGGCAATATTTCATATCTTTATGGTAATTAGCATGTATGCGATGTCGGCTGAGTAATTTAATGTATTGCTACTTAAACTGTCAATGAGTATTGCATGTGGACATTCCATAAGCAATTTTCTCCTCGTTCGCTCGCGGAAAATGTGTCAAATAATGGATTTTCTGTGCTGGCGTGTGTCTGAACGTGGTGTGTGTGTGTGTGTGTGTGTGTGTAGTGTGTGTGTGTGTGTGTGTGTGTGTGTGTGTGTGTGTGTGTGTGTGTGTGTTGTGTGTGTTTGTTTCCTTGTTTCTTTGTGTAGCTGCGTGCATTTATGTAAGCATTCATACATTTATCTATATATGTATGAATGTATCTTTGTTTATTTCTTGTTTTGTTCATTTGTGTGTTTGTTTATGTTTGTTTGTTTGTTTGTTTGTTTGAGAGAGAGAGAGAGAGAGAGAGAGAGAGAGAGAGAGAGAGAGAGAGAGAGAGAGAGAGAGAGAGAGAGAGAGAGAGAGAGAGAGAGAGAGAGAGAGAGAGAGAGAGAGAGAGAGAGAGAGAGAGAGAGAGAGAGAGAGAGAAAATTCGTCCCTCCCTCCCTCCCTCCCCTCCCCTCCCCTCCCCCTACTCCCACGCCAGGCTAGGATTTATCACCCTTTCCAAATTCAATGAGTGACAAGCCGGGCATCATTTTCCCCTCCGGACGGCACTGTTCCGGCCGGAGGAGTAGAGACACAGGAGGAATGGACCAGGTTGTCGTAGTGAGCCGGGATGATGCAAAGGAAAGTCAGTGTGAAACGAAAGGAAATGTTAAATGTTATGAAAGTTTATGGATCACGTACTTAGCAAAGATTTGTGTTGCGTGTTTCTGTTGATTCGTTGGATATTTGCAACACATTTAGATATATAGATAACGTGGATATTATGCTGTTTTCTTATGATTTATAGATGATTTGTATTGAATTTCTATTATTGGTTAAACTTGTAGTGTTTTCAAGACTTAACCATTGATGATTTATTAGTGTTTAGGTGAACTAATAGAAACTTTTGATTAATTACCACTACATGAAGGACTTACTGCACTCCTGCTGTTTGGACATTTAAGGAACTTTTGAAAATATTATTAGTTTCCATAAATATGCAGATTGTGTCAACTATTTTGTATTTTCTGTATTTATCTTCCTTCCTTATATACCGTATACCTTTATGCAATATATATTAGCTATGTAACTAAGTCGGTCAAGTGTGGAAAAAGTAAGGTTAATTGAAATTATATATATAGCCTTTTTTTTCCCTCTAAGCATATCAGTGTCCCAGATGCTGCTATGAAACCACCGTTAAGCCAATCACTCATTCCGTAACTGTTAATGAGAAACTTCATCCACTTTTATGTAAGAGTTACACACTGCTGCGAGGATAAATTGTTATCATAGTGCGTTTTAAAATGGAATATTGTTACTGTTACCGCTCGTAATGCTGGGTTATTAATGTTTACGATATCAAGTGAATGTTGATGAAATAATGTTATTGAATGCGTTTTACTAATTCTTCCAGTCCCCCGTCCATTTCACACCGGTGGGCATGTGTCTTTTTTATATTTATCGGTGCATATATTCGTGATACATCGGGGAAATACTCTTTTTTCTCTTGTTTCAGAATCGCAGTGCTCCAGTGGGTGAAAATTCATCAAAAGTAAGTAACATCATTTTTCTGTCGTTAATTAATTCAAGTGGAAATTTGATGGTATCCAGAACGACTGACTATCAGGTATTCACTCTAATAAAATGGAAGTAACTGGTATAAACAGTCACATAGAGGAGAGGATCAGCACCACATCAAATCGACAGACGTAAGTAAATGTTGTGTCAATTTCCTCGTCAAAGTGTGTGTACTCGCATGTTTACACACACACACACACACACACACACACACACACACACACACACACACACACACACACACACACACACACACACACACACACACACACACACACACACACACACACACACATACACACACACGCACTGCAGTTTATACATATGTTTAATCAGTGAGTCAGAATATAGAGTGATTGAGTACTTCTCTGAATAAAAAAATGTTGGACGAGTGCGTTTAAATGGGCGATTTAGGTGCGTTAGAGGGTCAAAGAAACGCACGTACGAACAAGGGGTGGAAGGGTAGGTGGAAGAAAGGTAAAAAAAAAATAGAAGAAAAGGTAAATAGGATAGTATGGGAGAGAAGCGAAAGGAGGGAGGGAAGGGTAAGAAGAAAATGTAAAAGCAAGTAAGGATGCAGGGAGAGGTGAGGTAAGGGGTGGTGGGAGGAAGAGGAGGATGAGGAGGAGGAGGGAGAGGAGGGGGAGGGAGAGGAGGGACATCTTGGCCGGAACACACCCTCTTGGCCACTTACAACTTGCCCTGGAACAGCAAATCTTTAAAGTAAACACCTTAGCGTTATCTGAAGCCGTGATCAGGGGTGGGTGTTGGAGGGTGTAGGTGGGGAGGCAGGGTGGGAGGGGTAGTAACACCTTACCGAAGACGGGGAAGTCGAACGAAAAAAAAATATATATAAACACACACACACACCCACACACACACGCCCTTCCTCCAGCAGCTCCGTCAGTTGTGCTTTGGGTGGGTTTGCACGCTGCCAATGGCTCCTCAGATGGCCCTCCTCGTCCCTAAGGCTTGAAAATGAGAGTTTGCTTAAGTGGAAGTTGTCAAATTTAACTTACACGAATGAGCGCCGGGGTCATAATTGTCTAGTTAGTGAGCCTGTTTCAACGTCTACAACATCCATGATAGTTTGTTAGGGGGCTTAGGAAGGGGTAGTTAAGGGGAGGTGTTAAGGGGAAGGGTGGGTGAATGTTGGCTAAGGGGGGAGTGTGTATATTTGTTATGGGTGTAATCCCCATTGCATCGCTGTATGAGTTTGTGTTTTCGTTCAATAATAGTCTTGGTTCGTAGTGCAACGCTAATGGTATGTTTCCTTTTTGTTTCATTTTTTTATCGTCATCTTTTCGTTTGTGTTCTTCCTGCTGTTGTCGTGTGCTGGATGATCTAGCGTGAGTGTTCATTTTGTTATCTAAGTTTGTTAACATTTTGAAACTTGTAAACGTTTTCCTCAGTTTGTAATGTTCTAATTTTTTTTCTGGAATTTCTTGGTCGTTTTAAGAATGTTCGTGTTTATCGTAAAATTATTTCTTACCTTGTAGTACCTTTTTTTTCCTTTACTTCAGTGGAAAGTGTCCATTTGGGTTGTGTTTTGTTGCTTCCTCTTCGGAATATGAAGTAATTTTCTTCTTTTCAGTCAACATCCTACTTTTTCACTTTCTTTGTAAAACTTGTGTGACATTTTCCCAGCTCCGCCTCCCTTTCATTATTGGAAACCTATCTGTGTGTTTTTTGTTAACATTCGCCTCCTCTACGGCTGCTCGAGGCTGTTGTATAAATTCATCTCTCAATACGAGCTCTCTTAGCCATTACGGGAGAACCAAGATGTGTCGAAACATTTTCTCGATTTTACACCACCTATGTTAGCCTTTATTGGGATGGCCTTGTTGCAGCCCTTTGTTTTGTGTTTTATTATTATCATTATTATCATTATTGTTATTATTATCATCATTGCTATTACTACTACTACTTCTACTACTACTATTACTACTACTACAGTCACCATTCCTTGCCATTACTATTTGCACAAGCATGTAGTCCATTCTTGCCTCAGGGTCATACTCCGGTGTAATTTCTTCTGTAATGTTGCGTCCAGTTCACTTTTTATCGTCCCACTAACACCTTGTTTTCTTCTTGCTTTCTTCTGTTACGATTTTTCTTTAATTTTTGGTCTTCTCTCGGGTCTGTTTTCCTTTCTTTATACTTTTTTCCCCCTGACTTCACTTACATTTTCCGTATTTCCTCTTCCCCCCACAGTTCTCTTTCGCGGCTACGCACCCATCCTCCCCCATTCCCATTTCCTTTCCAGCTTCCTTTCTTCCCTCTCTTTTACTTTTTTCCTTTCCAATCCTCTTTATTCCTGTTTCCTTTGCTAGCTTTTCCCTGCAGTTTTTCTGTGTTAAGAACTTCCTCTTTCCTCCTCCACCTTGTTCTCTCTTTCCGTTCTCTTTCCCCTATCCACCTTCTGCTTGCTCTCTTCCTTTGTTTTGTTGTTGTTATTGTTGTTGTCCTTGTCGTCCTCATCATCATCCTCCTGAACATCCTCCTCCTCCGCCTCCTCCTCCTCCTCCTCTTCCTTCATTCACCCTTGTCTTCCCCTTGTTATCTCCCTGCCCTCCGTTCCCCCTAATATTTTGATTATTTAAAGATGAGTGTATTAATTTCCCTTCTCCCCTTTCCAATGCCTTATCATTTTTGGTCAATTAGCTGTTATTTCTTTGCGCTATGACCTATTCTATCTTCTCCCTACCATTCCCCTCCTCTTTTTTTTTTCTCCTGCTTCTATTCGGTTCTACACTAATAAGGTGTAATTTGTTGCTATAATATATATTTTTTTTACTTATTACACCGCGCTTATTATCTACGCGGCGCAGTGAATATTTTCTTGGTAATATTTTTTTCCATTTTCAGTCACAGTTTTTACGATAATTAGTAAGGTTGGTTTTCATATATCAAATCACATTTTTTCCTCATTTAATTTCTGAGATAATGGATTTTCTAATGTATATTCTTATTTTATATTCCTAGTTTGGTGTTTATACTGTTTTACTTGAGGTTTTTGAGTATTTGAATGAGTCACAGTCCCATAAAATTATATATCATAAGAAAAACATTGATAAACATAACTAAAGAAGGGTTATGAAAAGATATTAGTCAACTTTTGCTATGATATTGATTGAGTTTCTATTTCATTTAATTAATTGTTACGTTAATGGCACAGCGATGTAATTTTGCACGCTAAGGATATATTGTGTAGCTACTTTTGAAAATCATTATAAAATCCACATCTACAATAACATGATCTATCGAATTAGAAAGAAACATTTATTATTGAACAGCTCACATCCAATCAATACCTAAACCCTTGATATACTTCCACAAATCAAATAATAATAATCCACGTGAGAAAAAAGTAAGGAGAGTAGGTTCCCAGCATCCCGTAGCACCTTAGTTTGAGGCCGGCGTGGCGTGTGATGTAGCACTGGCCTCACAGCGTTACGGCGGAACCTAAGAGCCTCGCACGGCGTATAGGGAGGGCCATTGACCTCCTCTAAGATCCATGGTAAGGTGGAGCCTCGTAACTTCCTAACGAGAGCCTGTGTTGAGGTTGCACGTTCCTCACCGCAGCTGAGGATAATTATACAGCCCACCTGCAGTCACGGCCGCTTCTCAAAACTCTTTCTCTATTTACGAGCGAACTTTTCCCCATGACAATATATAAACCTTCTTTTTTTTCTTCTTCCTCTTTTTTTTTTTAGTGTGTGGGAAAACTTCTTACCTCGCCTCACTCTCCTCTCGAAGGTTCCTTAACTCAAGTGAGGCGGACGAGGGAGGGTTGAGGCTGTCTGGCGTGTGGCGTGTGTTTAGGCCGCAGTGTTGGGGGTCACCTGCTTGTACGTAATGAAGCGAGCGATTTACAGGTAATAAAGATACCAGTGAATGGGTTGTTGGTGTAAGAATTTGTGTGGAAAAGGTAAAAGATTTTGAGGAAAGATACGAGGTCATTATAATTGATAAGTATGTTTTAACAGTGCGTTTGTTCTTCACACACACATAAATAGAATTAAATTTATTGTTTTACATTAAAGAATAAAACGAAACTCTTGTCTTGACCAGTAAAAACGTAATAAATGTACACCAGGAAAACAATTATACTACTTTCACTTGAGATCAACGAAGAGAAAATTGTTTTATAAGCTCCTCTATTTTACAATAAAGTGGCATTATTTACAGCTTGTTCCATAACTAGAAACACCTTCCATTACACCACCAGACACTCTAATCCTCCCTCCATTGTTGCTTCCAAAGCTCAGCGGAGATACGGCTGAAAAAAATAATAAAAACTACAATTGAAACTGTCATGGTAATTTCTGAAAAGCAATCGATGGAAGCTGCGAGTGGCTAAGTAACACTGACCGTAAGGAATATTAAATAAACGTTCATTTATTCTCATTAACCCGTCGTCTAAAGTATCTTACGGGTAGGAGGGAGTGGCAGGCAGCGAGGAGGGCGGGTGAGGGAGGGGCTGGAGGCTGGGAGGGTGTGGCGAGGGCGGGAAGGAGACCTGGTGAGACGAGGTGGCATGGGAAAGCTTGCTGAAGGTGGGCGTCGAGACTACTAACTTTCACCACTAAAAAGATGGAAGATAATGCATGATATCTATTGCTTTGATATTCTGCAGTGTGTGTATGTCACTGTGCTAATGGGAGTAAAGGAAAACTCTTATTATTTGTTTTATATGATTGTTAATTGGTGATAGTTTTGTTTGATGTTTCTGTGCCATTAGAAAATAAAGTTAACGGCACTAGATAAAGGTTGCATATACTCTTACTAGGTAATAATCATGCAGTCAGATTTGCATAAGTACCACCTGCAAATTGAATAAATCTCAAAAAAAAAAGTTAGGTTGCAAGAACTTCCTTCCTTTCCCTTCAGCCTCTCAATATCTACACTCCCTTCCCATCCTTCTCCTCTCACTCCCACTACCACCTACACTGCCTTCCCTTAACTTCTTTTCTTCACCGTAGCAACACCATTACAACCCCTTACTCCTCTGGTGGTCTTTCCCATCCTACACACACCCTTGAAGGCCTTGCCCGCGCTGCCTATCCGTCACCCCTCCAGCACCTCCCGCCTGCCCCTCCCCATGACAGCGCCGCCCTTAAATATTGATGGCATCCTCGGTGGGCAATTATAGCACCACCTGCCTCGGACGCACACGCCCTACTTACCGGCCTCACCTGAGCTCCTGCCGCAGGTGTGAACGGAGCCGCCCCGCGCGACATACATCCCAAGCTAATCGCCTCTGAACCCCGACATAAAGGCTCGCTGGAGGCTCGGGCGGCCATCACAATTACCCTATAATGATACTTTTCCTCTGCGTTACTTTTTCCTTTATGTCTCGATCGGCATGAAGATTCCCAGCACGTCCAACGCTCCTTTTCAAAACGCCTCCATGGAGACAAAGGGGCGACAGGACTTTAATTTTTTTCGTCTCTTTATGACGTGGTGGTTGTTGTTCGTCTCAAGGAGATAATAATGGCAGTGGCCAATCCGGTTACGGCGGCGGCGGGCCAGATGGCAATCGTCATCCCATTGGCAGAGCGAGAACACGCAAGACAGAGTAATTATATGGCTGGGATGGGAGTCTCGCACACGGCCTCAGTAAGAGAGAGAGAGAGAGAGAGAGAGAGAGAGAGAGAGAGAGAGAGAGAGAGAGAGAGAGAGAGAGAGAGAGAGAGAGAGAGAGAGAGAGAGAGAGAGAGAGAGAGAGCTAATCAATGAACTCATTCCGGCTCCCTGACTCCACCCTCCTCCTCCTCCTCCTCCTCCTCCTCCTCCTCCTCCTTCTCCTCCTCCTCCTCCTCCTCCTCCTCCTCCTCCTCCTCCTCATCTTCCTCCTCATCGTCTTGCTCACTTCCCCTTTTCTATATAGTAATAACTTTTATTGTCCGTATCTTAAAATAATTGTCTTCCTCGTGTCTTTTTCATAGTCTTAATAGATCCTTTGAACCTTTATTGCATCCTCGTCTTTACCTTGTAATCAGTCGTCACCTTTTTTGTCTGTTAAGGAAGATGTCAAGAAAGTTTGGTAAAGTTCAAGACTGGATATAAGAAAGAAAAAGAGAGATAAAATGAAAGAAGCATTCAGTTCATGATCACTCAATTAATTTTTTTTATTTTTTTACTATATATCGCTTTTAATATTCTTTTTGTGAACTTCACCTTCATTGTAGTCACATTAACGGTTGATCTTACCTTTACACTATTTATATAGCTTTTGTTCTTCTCTGAGGTGTGCTTCTTTTCACTCAGTTTCATAGTTTTCATAATGTTTCGACCAGCAGGGAGGTCTTTCACTCGAGAAGACGAGAAGGAAGCCATTTTGTGTAATTAACGTACAGTTCATCAATACAATCTGCACGGTTATCAGCGCTCATGAACGTATCTCGCCGCGGCATTCACCAGACCTATAATTGCAAGGCCGGAGGGAACACTAGTGAGTTCGATACAATGAAAATTATGTGCAGACTGTCAATTCTAGTGAGGCAGACGCACGCAATGTTACTTTACATGTGCCAAAAGAGGAATTACACACTTGTTATTATCATACTCTTAATAATAGTGGTAGTAAAAGCAGGATAAGTAATAATAATAATAGAAATAAAAGAAATATTCATAACAATAATGGCAATAATAATAATGATAATGATATAAAACAATCATCATCATCATCAATTGGAAATAATCACAAACTAGATCACTGTAGTTTGCCCCCATCCTCCCCCCCCCCCCCCCCTCCCCCCAACCCCCCCAACCCCCCAACCCCCACGCTGGCTGGTCCGGGGGCTCGCGTGGTGGCAACAACAGTGGGGTCATTTTCCATATAAATACATCACGTGAGAATAATGTTCTATCACCCCGTTCTACCTGCAAATAAATAATGTCTGGTAATTCTGGTATATTTACACCTGGTTATTATTCGGCTTTGATAGATAGGCGATGAATATTCCTTTGCTAAATGAACCCCTTGAGTTACTGTGTCCGCGTGGCCGCAGAACACGCCAACCGGACTCATTACCTGTGCTCACTACGCATTCATTATACAAGAGTCAGTAGTGAATCCTAAACAGCCTATAAATGTACTGTCTCGTGATTAGATTCAGCTGGAGTATAGAAGGAGTGGTGCCTGACCCTGTTAGTTCATATTTATTTCTCAGAATTTGAAGTGTCTTAATTATATATGTCTTGTTTTTGTTTAGTAAAGGCTGATACTTGGCATATTATTATTTCGAAAGTGTTCTGGATACTGTTTTTTTTTTTTTTTTTTTTTTTTTTATACGTAGAGAAGTGATAACAAAGGCAGCACGGAAGGTTTTGTTTAGTCTTAGATTGTCTTATAGTAGATAAACCACACCTTACCACCAGAATTTTTAATGATTATCTGAAATACTTTTATTTTAGAGAACCACATTATTTAAGAGTTCACGTTTTATCATTCCACTCGCACAAACAGCTTGGAAAACACGTGCAGGAGGAGGTTTAAAACAATTTTCATTCCTCGTCCGAGTCGATCACCTTGAGCATGACACAACATTGTCTTAGCTCCCTCAGCTATGTTTCGTCGTGAATCTTTGAACCTGGACCGAGTTGTCTCTCATGCCTCTGTAATGCCAGGTTAGGCAATTAGAGACTCGTGTCCTCAGAAGAGCCCGCGGCGCAGTCATCATCCACGTCATATCACCGTCAAGGTCAGACAGTCAGTCCGTGTCTCGTCTAGGCTTCCTCAGTCCACCTTGGTAACCCGGACGCCTCTCATTACTGCGCGATGCCTGACGTCTCCTGAACAGAATTATCTTAAATTGGACAAGGGGACCAAGAGCTATGGAGCAAGAGGGGAAGTAAAAGGGAAATATCGTTATTTAGGTGGAGAATGGGAGAGCTGAAACGAGTGCGAGGGACGCCGCTACAGGAATAAAAGACAAGTTAACGCAAACCTCAGAGTTGAAGCAGCCATCAACGGAAGAGGGACAACGTCGCGTCCTCATTTACAATTTTCATTTTGCTTCCTCTCGATCGAACATATCTCTTCTAACCCCCCCATATGAGTGCTCCTGATGCAATTTTACCCAAGAACACTTTAGTCGAAATTTAAGGTCAAGGAAATTATCATAGTTTCCCCTAAAAGGAATGAGTTTCCTAATACCTACGGCAATGAACGTGTGTGTGCGTGCCCGCGCGTGCTAGTGATGGGACTGAGAAAAGATCGGCTCCCTGTGGCTTACGAGATGAGGTGCAAAAGGAAATTTATTTACCTGCTATACGCGTGACCATTAGTTCCAGGGGTTTTTCGATCTGAGGAGCTGATATCTCTTGCAAATATGAAACGGGGCGTCGAGTTCTTGCAAAACTGGAGAAATAATTAGTTTGGCGGCGTAAAACCGAAGACATGGAGCCTTGGAATCATAAGTTGAGGCTTAATGGGGAAATCGAGCCACCCAATCGTGCCATAGTCGTAAGTATGAAGGGAGCAGAAACGTCGGAGTCTTAGCATCTCAGGGGTCATTCGGAAACCAGACTCGACCCTCTTGGATGACATTCAAGCGGGAAATGAGACTTCGACCTCCAGGAACCTGACACTCGAGGTCGTCATGCAAGGTTCCTTCGCACTTCCAGAGGCAAGATTAAGACTAAACATTATCCTGGAGAAACGTTAGGAGTTTATGTTAATACTTTTTTTTCCTGTAAATTTGATATCAAGTGTGTAAGGGGAACTGTAATTATCTTGTTAACATTGTAATGTGATATTATACTGAGTATATTCGTAGTGAATTGACCTTGCACACTTTGGAACTTCTTTTTCTTCTTTTTTTGCTCTCTTTTTTTAAGCAGCATGTTGGGGGCTTCCCCTTCACCCCCGCCACAAGTTTGCTTCATAGCCCATTGTCAATCTTCTTCTGGTGTAAGAATGATTATGTTGCTCTCCTAATCTTCTGAGGGGAAAAACACCATTTGTAATTGGATT
>JAPQNM010000008.1:11359769-11369769 GCA_029783475.1 Metacarcinus magister
GCCAAAGAGGATCTCTATGAAGAACACAAGTCTCAAGTGGGGAAAATAAGGGGAAAGGCGTGATGTGTCTCTTTTATTGTCTCTTTCCCATGAAGCACCGAGGTGAGTGGCGTTTTACGGGGATATAATGAAAAACAGCTCTGTAATGCGTCGTGATACACCCGTACGGCAGGCAAACACAAGGCCAAAGGGAGGCAGTTGAGCCATTAAATCCCCGTAAAGCTGTCAGTTTCTCGGGGTCCTTCGGCCTCCCCCGCGGGTCCCTGCCCAGCCAGAGGGGCAAGTAGGGTGGCCGGTGGGACAAAGCAGGACTCAGACTGACAGGAGGTGAATGTCCTCCCGATTATCCTTGTCGATCTTCTTATGTTCCTTCTTGCATTGCTGTTGCTTCTTCAATTTCAGCAAGCCTTAAGGCATGTCAAGTTTTGTCATCCTTAGGGCAGGTATAATGCCATTGCACTGGTTCATGCATCACTTGCACTGCTACTCCCACTGTCCAGGAAGATAACACGGCGGGGTGAGGAAGATTGCTCTCTTGCCTAAATTGTTGCCATCTCTTATAGGTCGTAATATCCCACACCTGCACCCTCTCCCTCCATCACCACTCCCGCCCTACCATCACCAGCACCACTACCACCTTCATTTCGCACCATCACTGTTTCCCCCTCGCTGCCTCGACCTTCCCCTCCTGTCCCTCGCCACTGTCACTACCGACACTAACACTCACGATAACGCTATTTGACGGCTGCTGCTGCAATAGAGATTCACCGTCTTTTAAATTGCCAGGTTTCTGATTCATTTGACAAGCATTTTTTTTCTTTTTTTCTCCTTTTTAAGAGGACGACCCGATTTTTTGGTGGTAGGAAGCTCACTCAGCTCAGCTCAGCTCAGCACGCTGTACTTAAGGTGCCTCGTCCTGCTTTTGACAGAAAGGCATAATGGTATTACCTAAGTGTTCCAAACATCGATCCGGGAGTTTGTATGTGACCTTCTTTTCCCTGGATCGATATATCAGCTTCATAGTTTTGTTCATAAATCACATTATTAGTATATAATTTGTGTAGATAAAGGGGAAAAATACAAAGAATGGACGACTTAATCCATAAAGTGAGTCACCCCGCAGCATCCCATCCATTGAGTATAATCAAGAACATTTCTCAGCGTAAACAGATCAACAAACTCTCCCTCAACTTACCTGGCACTCGAAGAATTATTTACGTGCTTTGATCCAGAGTTTTAATCCACCGCCACTGGAGGAGTCTGGAGGAAAGTTTAGCGCCTGCAGCTGGTGGGGAGGGAAGTTATGTGGTGCTGGAATGGCACTTTGAATGTGCAATCTTAATGGCCCTTAAGGGAATGAGTTATGGCACAATCTGGCGTTTTACGTTCCCCGGCAAGACGCGGGCGGCTACCTGCTCTCCGCCCTGGGGAAACCGAAGACGAGGAAAAGGAAAACAATTCTTGCAAGAGTTTTCCCCTTAAAGCGTCAACACTTTCGCCAGATTTTCCTAACTGTCTTTGTGAGAAAAAAATAATTATACTTATATCACAGTACTCGATGATTTTTAGCTTATGTGATGTCTTAAGAGATGTTCCTTGACTTATATCATATAGAAGAGTTATGCCACATATAATAATGTCAAGGTGTGACTGACAAAGTACACTTGCATTTTTATTAAGCAGAAAGAAAGGGAAAGAAAAATTACAATGTATTAAGGGAGATGAGGGAGTAAATAAGAAGTAATAAAGAAAAATAAAAGATTAACAAGTGGATAGAGCGAATGAAGAGGTAAAGAGGGAAGAGGAAGAAAAAGACGAGGAAGATGAACAGGAGGGGAATGAAAAATGTGGAAGGAATTGATGATTAGGATAAGTGTAATAGGATGGAAGGGAGGGGTAAAGGAGAAAGAAGGATGCCAGAGTACTTAAGTGAAAAAGAAGTTAGTAAAGAGAAACTGAAAGTGAGGAGACGATAAACAAAAACGGTCTGTCCATTTTGTAAAGAAGACCAAACCGATAGAGCACACGAATAGATAAACTGACAGAAAGAAGAAAGGGAAGAGGGAAGGAGGATCAGTAGAAGAAAAAAAAGAAACAAGAGCAAGGAAGAGACCATGGAGGGAGGAGGACAGAAGAAAAAAAAGAGAGGGAAAGAAAACCAGCTGGATCGTGGAGGCTTGGGACATGAGAAGCATTTAATGGTGCCACCGGAACACTCACTAAAAGAGACATTAAAATGTTTTACCCCACCGACCAAGAGAGAGAGGAAGGGAGAGGCGAGGAGGGAGAGTGAGGGGGATTCCAAGGGGGAGCTACTAGGCTTTAAAGATCATTCTACACCCTTGTGATGACCTCCAAACTTTCTCTCAGATGGGAATATTAAAAAGGCGCGTGAATTCCTGACGTTTGACCATTGACTGTGCAAAAGAGTGAGCGAGAACGAGGTAAATGCTGCAACACAATAGCAAATGTTCTGGGGAAATTTGCTCCTTTTTTATCCTTTATGTAGTGCTCTCATGCCCCCCTTCCTCCATCCACCTCCCCCTACATCCCCTACTCATCCCCTCCCCCTCCCCCTTCCCCTTCCCTATACACCCTCATGTTGTTTTTTTATTTTTTTATTAGGAATTGTTTTTTTCTTTTTTCTCTCACTCTATGTTGTAGTTATAATTGTTACTATGGTGGTTGGTGCTTTTTGTTGTGCTTTTTTTTTGCTGTTTGCACTCACTGACTTGGCTGGTGTAGTTAGTATCGTTTGTTTTTATGAGGGCGAATATCTTTTGTGTTATAGTTGTCATTATATTCAATATCATCATCTCCTTATTCTTCAGCAGTAAAAGTAGTATTAGTATTAGTATTAATATTATTACCATATTATTATTATTATCATTATTATTATTACTATTATTATTATTATTATTATTATTATTAGTAGTAGTATTAGTAGTAGTAGTAGTAGTAGTAGTAGTAGTAGTAGTAGTAGTAGTAGTAGTAGTAATAGTAATAGTAGTACCAGCAATAGTATTAGTATTAGTAGCAGTAGCAATAGTAGTAGTATTAGTAGCAGTAGCAATAGTATTAGTATTAGTAGCAGTAGCAATAGTAGTAGTAATAAATATTGTTCGTAATGGTGATGGTGGTGATGGTGATGGTGGTGGTGGTGGTGGTGGTGGTGGTGGTGGTCGTATCTCCTATGAGAAAGGCCACTATTTTCTTGTTTATAGAAAGTATAAAATTCTCATCCAATTGTAGAGGTGCGTTATTGATGTGTGTGTGTGTGTGTGTGTGTGTGTGTGTGTGTGTGTGTGTGTGTGTGTGTGTGTGTGTGTATGTGTGTATGTGTGAGCGTGTGTGTGTGTGTATGTGTGTACGTGTGTGTCGCTGTAAACTCCGCCACGGTGGAGCCATGTATTCAGGAAGCGAAAACTCACTCCTCCCTTCCTCCTCCTCCTCCTCCTCCTCCCCCTCCTTCTCCTCCTCCTCCTTTCCTCCTCCTCCTTCTCCTCGTGCCTCCTCCTCCTCGTGCCTCATCGGGAGAGAGTCGTGCCCGCGGATGACTGATGACAGACGTGTTCTTGATGCCCTAGTGAGCTGGTGTCGAACCTTGAGACAATACTAAAGGTGAACGTGATGAACTCCTCGCCCTAGTGAAGCAGGTTGTGGCATGGCAGAATTCCAGGAAGATTTTGGTTGTGCTGTGGATGAGGTATTCTGGCATTCTCGGCAGATGGAGTGATATTTTTGTCTGTGTAATTGCAGTTATAACAGTTAGCGTCGGGGAGAGCGGTACGAGAGGCCACACCTGAGGGACTTTGACTCTTATCATTTCTATATCTTAAAGGCTACATTCGCATCCCTTGACCGGCCGAACATTTGGATTATAGAGAGCTAAACTGTATATTATCAAATCCTGTTGAAATTTAATTAAAGCGCCGATATAAAAGACGTAAGGGGATCTCTAATACGAGAAGTCATTACGGGATACATACCTGTATTAGAGCTCATCAACCATCCGATTTAGAAGGATCTCGTCCGTGTAATCAGGATAGTAACGACTCCATCCTTAGGGCCAAAAATTAAACCTTTCATCACGCGGCCAGAGCTTTAAATAACACTAGTTAAGCCTCCTCCTTCCTCACACTCTTGTACCGGATAGTTCCCAAGGATATTTTCAAGGTAAAAAAAAAAACTACTCAACCTCTTCATTCTGGATAAATTTTTTTTTGCATTCTCTTTCCGGCCAATACGTATAACCCGCCAATAGCCGATCCATCGAAAGTAACGTCCCTCATAAGCCTGATTTATCCGTACTAGATCTAAACCGGCTGTTTCCTGGTGGATTTCGGGCAAAAGTTCTTAAAAGTCGTTAACGGGGATGCGTAAAGTTTAATGAGTTTCGTCGATTCCTACATTAACATGAGGAATCTATATGCACAGCGAGACTCCCTCCCTCCTTCCCTCCCTCCTTCCCTCCCTCCCTCCGCCTTTCCACCTGCAGGAGTCTTGCCAGGTCCTTGTTGGGAGGGAGAAGGTAGTAGCAGTGGTGGTGGGCGGCAGAAAAACGGAATCTGGGAAGGGTAGAGGGTGGGGGCGTGCAGTGAATGGAGGTGTAAAGGGACCAATTAAATATGAAATGTGAGAATACATATATACAATTACCGTATTTTTAGGAACTAGAAATATGGTAAGTAGAGTAAGGAAGTGCATGCATGGCCCATTCCTGAACCACTGTATTGATTAACCCAAGAATAGTTAGGTTGTGTTTCTGGAGGCGTTGTGTGCGGGGCGAGATTATGCGTAAAACGTAACGCCTAGTGAAGGGAGGGGGGAGGGGGGCCGGATCCACTTTAACAATTATGCCCTTGGGGGAAAGCACCTTTAAGAAGTCGTTAGGAGCTCGTTAACAGCCTTTTAACCCTTGTAAGATATCACAAATATTCTCTTAGCAGCAAAAACATTGGGAGTCAAATATATTAAACGTACACCATTAAAATCATACCCTAAACAACGGTATGTAGATAGGGTTTTTTTCCTTTTTTTTATTTATCCCACTACGTTTTAGGGTTTCTGTTTTGCACTAAAAATTAAATTAGATGAAGAAGCAGCGGCTGTTTTAAGATGCAAGTGAGGACTTTGACTAAGGCCCGTAGAAGCCCTCCACACCTGTCGTTAGCCCCATCCCCCCCTAACCCCCTGCTGCATCATGAATAAGTGATGCCCACCCCTCTGGCCCCGCTGGCTTCTCCTCCTCCTCCTCCTCCTCCTACTCCTCCTCTTCATCCTCCTCTCCTCCTCCTCCATCTGTTTATACTTCCACTCCTACTTTCTTCTTCCCTCTTCTCCTTCTCCTCCGTCTCTCACCCTTCCTTCGTCTTCTCCAGCTACACCAACACCTCCATTATTAGCATCAACAACAACACAGCCATTATTACTATCATTACCACCACCACCACCACCACCACCACCTCCACTACCACCACCACCACCACCACCACCACTACCACCACCACCACATGTAGGATTATCAAAAAGACAATCACAAACCATAATGACTAACGCCAGAGACTTAATTTGAATATTAATTAATAATTATGTATCATTAATATGACTTGATATGTTTGTGTGTAGAATGAGACGTATGAAATTTGTCATTATATTCATTGCAACTATTTTTAAACAAGAATCGTCCATTTTTCTCGTTCCCTCAAACACCATTACCATCACGCCCAAACAAGCAGCCATGGAGGCGGGACTCACAGCCTCTTCACCCGCCACGTGTTTGGCCTCCGCGCGCAGGGGCTCGAACCCTCCTCGCCCTGGCAGGTCCCCAGCGTGGGCCTCGTAACAGTCTTGGGGAATAGAATTGCCTTTTTACTCGTCCCTCCACCAGTTTGTCAATTTGTTTCTGAAGGAGCCACTCGTCCTTCATCAGTACCTTGTTTTCTATCAACGAAAACTGCGAGTGGTGAAGGAAAAAGTACCTTTGTTGTGTATCAATGAATTTACGTGAAGCGAGGGGGGTTGTGAGCGGCCGCAGGCAACATATATATCTATCTATGGCTGCCTCTCCGACACGCGGGGCGCTGCTCGCCCAGGAATGCATCTGCAAGAAAGAGTATAATTCAAATAATGGAGCCCCAGGCCCTCGCTGCGGGGGGAAGAAGGCCCCCCGAATAACTATCTCGGGAACTCCACCATCTCAAGCCAATGCCATCTTTCTTCATTTATGCAGACCATTCTCATTTCTCCCTTCCCTAACCACCTTCCTGGACCCCAATTTCCCCCAATTTCCCCCTCCGGTCTCCCTCTCGTCCCCCCGCTTGAACGGGCCTTCTGGGTCTCTGAGAGGTACAGGAAAATTTCCTCACTCAAGTATTAATTCTTCGCCATGACGCTCAAGGGAGCCATGATTAAGTTGGAGAATAACGGCGCTTGTCTCAACTGTGTTCGTTTTTGGCTGATTTTGACTTTGATGTTTCTATTTTGTATTTATAGTTTTTCGATATATTGGATGATGATTGTGGTGGCGGTGGTGCTTGCCAGGAAAGAGTGAGCGCCTCTGTGTGCTGTGTGGGACGTCGTCCTTTTGGTGCTCGGAAAGTTTTATAACACTAAATAAATATTGATCGTTACTGGTCAGCCTTTCGAAGAGGTTCTCTTCTTCCAGTAGCCAAGGGTTAGCTTCCGAAGGCGGCTGACACGGGAGTTCCAGCCCTTAGACCTGAGTAAGGGCTACAGCAAACGACGCCAGGTTAAGAATTTCGACGCTACTGACATTGGTCTTCGCCTTGACAGACCCGCCCACCCTCATCGCCGTGCACCGTGGCCGTGCTAGTCGCCATGCTAATGACTAGATCATTAATAACGTTTTAATTTCTCCGCTCTGGAGGAGGTCCGGTGACGAGCTGAGCACTCATACGTATACGTCAACATTAAGTCCCTGATGAGGGTCGCTAATGCATTGTGTGAAGCGTTTTCCAATGAGGACATCGACGGTAATTTTGGATGGAGTCTGATGGCTCCACCTCATCCCGGACGCCTACCTCGTCCGACGCGTGTGAGGGTAAAAGGAAAAAAAGCGAGGAACAATAATAGTAAAATATGTCTTATCCCAAGAGTATGGAACTTAGAACATGATGACTCAAGGTGTAATTTCCCTTGTGATTTGAACGACGCCTGGCCGTAAGGGTGGACGATCTGCCATAGACCGAGTTTTTTCTTCTATTTTTTTCTTCATCGAGGTTGTAAAAGAAAAAGTCTCCCTTTGTTTATTGTCTTAGCGATCTCTTGCTTGCCTATCACGTCACTTGTAGGCTTAAGGGGAGAGGCACTGGACGACGTTGACAAGGGGAAACTAAAGATTATCGCCCTATAGAGGTGAGCAGAACCCTCTGGAGGCGATCCACCGTAAGGAAGAGAGTATAAAAAACACGGAATGTTAGAGGAAGAGAGGAAGGGAGACGCAATGAGAGAGAGAGAGAGAGAGAGAGAGAGAGAGAGAGAGAGAGAGAGAGAGAGAGAGAGAGAGAGAGAGAGAGAGAGAGAGAGAGAGAGAGAGAGAGAGAGAGAGAGAGAGAGAGAGAGAGAAACGATAGAGATAGCAAGAATTTACACGGTATTGGAAGAGTTGAGTCATTAAAAAGTCCAAAGGGTACCTCTACATGCTTGAGAATACGTGTAAACTATTTCTAGAGTGTGTTAAGAAATATTTGAAATTCTATTCCTCCCTTCACCCTCCTTTAAAGGTAGGCTGGTAAGGTTCTCTCTGCTCAGATAATGCGGAGTGGAGAGGGAATTTAGTATTGATCATATAATATCGGACAGACAATGAGACCTCCTCGGTCCTCTCAGACAAGAAAAGATCCTCCTCTCATAATTTTCACTGCGCCGATGACATACTCCTCTCCTGGGGTGGGGAGAGTAAGGTAAGGAGGAGGAGAAATAAAAGCGGGAGAGAGGAGGTGGAGGAAGAGGAGCAAGAAGGAGAAGGAAAAGGTGGGAGGGATGAAGGAAGGGACGGAGCCTGGGAGGAAGGGAGGGAGGGTAAGGGTCGTCTGAAGAAGGAAGGTAAAAGAAAATATGAGATGATAAAGGAGATTTTTACATATAGAGGATGTGGAAAATTGGTGCCTTATTGAGAAGAAGCCATGAGACTAGACGCAAATATAGGAAGAGAAAGAATCACAAATAAAACACAGTCGGTAAGTGAGAGAGAGTGATGTACCGATAAAGAGAAAGAGATAAAGACAGAGATGCAGAAACAGCATGGTAGAGAGAGGGAGAACGGAGAATTGAGCACAGAATGATGGGGAACAGAGGGGTTGTGATGGGGTGACGGGAGGGGAGGAGAGAGATGGTCCACGGTGAGGAAATTTTACTTGACTAAAGAGAAAATGACCGCGAGGGAGAAGGCAAGGCAACAGTATAAGAGAGAACGGAGAGAGCAAAAGGAAGAGGATTATGAGGAACAGAGACTTGGGAAGAAACATAAGGTGCAGGATAGTGTGATAAATACCAAGGGAAGGGAAGGAAATGTTTGAAATTTTCGTATAGGGTTAAACATTTAAAAGATATGAAAGAAGTTGATAAAAAGTGGATTACCGACACGCCTGGATGTTTTATTCTTATATCAAACGTTACCTATACAAACAAATGCATAAATAGGTAAATAATAGGTTGATTAGAATGTAACATCAATGCTAAAAGTATCTAATAAATTGACCCAAACTAAACTTCCATCGCTAAATAATCATAGGATGCATTTCACTACATCAAAATTCTTATACTAACACTATCACAAGATCATTTACGTAAAGACCACTCCAATAAAGCACAAGGCGGAGGAACAAAGAACAATACCATTGACATAAACCTGCGGGGAAGCTAGAATATCAGATAAAGAACCAAATGGAGAAAGTCTAATAATAAGGAAGGAAAGGGAGGAAGTAAATGAACCTGAAGGAAGATGTAATTTGCCATAGCCATTACATCACAAAATGACTTCAGGTGTTTTAGATCGTCAGAGGAAACCGTTTCTTTACCTTTATGAACGAGAAATGAATCCATAACCACCCCATCCACAGGTAAAGGAAGAGGACGTAAAGCCGGGCATTGGAGGAGTAAAAAAAAAAAAGTCCCCAGATGGAAGAGGAAGCAGATGGAGGCGAATGTGGATGCAGAAGGGTGCCGTAAGAATAGAATTGTGATTAATATGCAAACTGTCTCGAAATTGGACTTGCCCACAGCAGGAAGTGGACGAGTGAGAAGCAATCAAAGGGGGAGAGGAGGGAACGAGGAGGCGGCAAGGAGAGAGAAAGAGAGAGATAGAGAGAGAGAAAGAGAGAGAGAGAGAGAGAGAGAGAGAGAGAGAGAGAGAGAGAGAGAGAGAGAGAGAGAGAGAGAGAGAGAGAGAGAGAGAGAGAGAGAGAGAGAGAGAGAGAGAGAGAAAGATAGTGAGAGATACATACATACACACATACATGCATTCATACATACATAAATACATACATACATACACACACAAGTACGTATCGACACCTGCAGTCAAACAGAAGGAACTAGACAAACAGATACTAAACATAGATAAGTTGTGAACTCAGAATAATTGAGATTACTGAACGATACACGAATAAAGATGAGAGAGAGAGAGAGAGAGAGAGAGAGAGAGAGAGAGAGAGAGAGAGAGAGAGAGAGAGAGAGAGAGAGAGAGAGAGAGAGAGAGAGAGAGAGAGAGAGAGAGAGAGAGAGAGAGAGAGAGTCGACATCCAAAAAGAAATTCCGGATAATTGGGTGAGAAGTAAGGAGGAAGAATTGGACAAGTGGCAATTACGAGAATTTACATCGAGTTTTAATTAAATGGGCTGGAAGACTGAAGAGAGAGAGAGAGAGAGAGAGAGAGAGAGAGAGAGAGAGAGAGAGAGAGAGAGAGAGAGAGAGAGAGAGAGAGAGAGAGAGAGAGAGAGAGAGAGACAGAGAGACAGCGAAAGAGAGAGAGAGAGAG
>JAPQNM010000008.1:11374769-11442269 GCA_029783475.1 Metacarcinus magister
GGGTAGTTAGAGTGGAGTAAGTGTGGAGAAAGTTTTTGGGAGAGGGAGCTTTAGGTAAGAGAGTGAGAGAGAAAGAGAGAGAGAGAAAGAGAGAGAAAAAAAAAGTATGGAGATAGAGGGGAGGAAAGAGGGGGATAGGTGGGGAGGAAAGCTTAAAAAAAATGGTGTGATAGGAGTTTAGAGAGGAAGAGGAGAAACATGGATAAAGAGGGGAATTAATAGAAGGGGTGATTAGTGGAACGAGGAACGAATAGAGCAATTTTAGGGGAAAAACAAAATGATGCAACACGTAGAAAGTTAAAGAAGAGAGATAGAGAGAGAAGAAAAAAGAGAGAGTGAAATAATAGAATAAAACAGACAGATAGATATAAACCAAAAATAATACGAAACAAACAAAAAAAAACGAGAAGAAAGAAAAAAAATAATAACAACACGAGGAGGAAAAAAATGGAATGGCTTGAGTAATTCGATATAAAAAGGGGGAAAGGACTAAATTTTGACTCCTTGGGACGAGGCGGGTGGCAGCTATCGGGAGGAAATAAAGGACAAAGTGCTGAAATATGCTGGTGGTAATGCGAGCAAGCTGGTGTTTGGCCATTGTTGGAGATGTCAGGCAAATGGAGTCACACCACTTAGCTCTACACTATAGTGGTGGGCGAATGAGAGAGAGAGAGAGAGAGAGAGAGAGAGAGAGAGAGAGAGAGAGAGAGAGAGAGAGAGAGAGAGAGAAAGAGAGAAGAAGAAGAAAAAAAAAGAGAGGTATAGTAATCTCTTTTCACCCTTTCTTTTCCGTTGAACTTCGATTTTTTTTTTCATTTCTATTGCATGTGTGTGTGTGTGTGTGTGTGTGTGTGTGTGTGTGTGTGTGTGTGTGTGTGTGTGTGTGTGTGTGTGCGTGTGTGTGTGTGCGTGTGTGTGTGTGTGTGAGAGTGCCAATGTTCGTCTCCATGGCAACCTCCCCCCATTTACCGAACGTTCAATTGACAATTCTCTCTAAATAAGCTCTAATTCCTGGCACGTTTCCGGGTGCCTCAAAGTGGGACTCCGACAGAATAAAAGTGAAAAGCAACACGAACAGAAAAAGAGAAAAAGAGGAAAAGAAACAAAGAAGAGAGCAAAAAATGTCCAGTATTGGGTGATTGTAATTGACAACATAGAGAGAGAGAGAGAGAGAGAGAGAGAGAGAGAGAGAGAGAGAGAGAGAGAGAGAGAGAGAGAGAGAGAGAGAGAGAGAGAGAGAGAGAGAGAGAGAGAGAGAGAGAGTAGGACAAAAAAGAGGATTACAAGGAAAGCAGAGTTATGTTATTACGGGCTTAAAAGGTCATGAGGTTGGGCCAAGGTGAGAGGGCTTAAGGCAAGACAAAGTAATATCGTAATAGTGGAATTCGGTGATAGGAAATGTTCATATTAGTTAATAGGTCAATTTTTTTAAAGGAGTAACACAAGTTCATCTTACATCGTACACAGCAAACATTAATTCTAACCTGTCGTTGCGAGAAAAAAAATGTGTAGGTCAGTAATATATATATATAAGGTGGAGGTAATATAATAACCATTGATAAGTATATAATAAACCGGCCTTGAGAGACAATGAATGGAGAGAGAAAGTTTGTCCTCTGTGATCAGACGCCGGGATGAATGATGGGCGCGGCGATGGAAGCTGAAGAGAAAGGTAGTTGATCCCAGTGCAAAAAGGCGGTGCTGGACAACTCTTGGCGGCGTAAAATGTTAGAAGGCCGTCGCGAAGGAGGTCGTCTAATGCTGGTGGGTCAGGGCGAAAGTGAACCTGCAGGCACTTTCGACACATTAACAAAATTTTGAAGCGATGATACGTTATATTCGAGCCAAGTCATAAATCACACCAAGTAACTGTATGATGGCAGGGTCTCGCATATCATGGAAGTGTGTATAAGTCCCTTGCTGTGGCCTGGGATTAGAAAGTGGAAGCGCTTGTGTTGTAAGTAAGGTTGAGGGCGATAGACATTAGCCAGTGACAGGATACATCATACCTTTCTTCTGATATCGCTTTGTTTGACACACAATTTGCTTTGTAGTCCATAAAATGTTAATTTAGGAAGCGTGCTACACATTTGGACTTATTAAACAGTGAGTTATATCTCTTTGATCGCAGTTTGAATCGGTCTTAAGTCTAGTTTTTCTGTGCATGTGTGTGTGTGTGTGTGTGTGTGTGTGTGTGTGTGTGTGTGTGTGTGTGTGTGTGTGTGTGTGTGTGTGTGTGTGTGTGTGTTTGGTTCTCTTTGCCTGTTGCCCTTTAAGAAGTCCCTCTCTCCTTCTGTAACTGTATTGCCTCACCACGAGTCTCAGCAGGTGCATGTAGCCTTCAGTCCACTTGACACACTTGCACCCACCTGGCTGCATCGTAAGTTTTGAGTCTGTCGAGGATAGAATGAATGTGATCTCCCGCCAAAAAGTAGTGTACGTCACGCGTAATCACTACCATTAGTCTATTCGTCTGTCTGTCTTTTCTACCTACATTTTCTCGCCGGTTTTCTTGTGTGCGTGTGTGTGTGTGCGTGTGCGTGTGTGTGTGGGTGAGATTACTGTACCATATTAGGTCTGATTTGCTCATATAAATAATTTAGTAAACTTTTGATGCATTTTCTTTTACCTGTTTTTCTCAATGACTTTCTCACTTTCCTCCCACTTCTTCCCTTCTTTCTCCTCCTCTCATTTTTCTTCTTCCTCACATTTTCCACTTGCCTTCCTTACTCACTTTCCTCACTTATCTTCCGCACCGCCTTCCTCACTGCTTTCTTCACTCTGCTTCCTCTCTTCTTCTCTCACTTTCCCTCATTCATACATTCTTCCCTCATCCCTCTTGCATTTCCTCACTGCCTCCCTTACTCACTTTCCTAATCTTTTCCTCTTTTCACCCACTTTCCTCACTTTCCTTCCTCACTTACCTTCTTAACCTGCTTTCCTCACACTTCCTTCCTTCCTTCCTTCCTTCCTTCCTTCCTTCCTTCCTCACTAGCCTGCCTCACCCACCTGTGTTTTCCGGGGGCAGAAAGTAGGCTTAGCGAGAAATTCAATTATATTACGGCCTGAAGTAGTAATGTGGGGAAAAACGGGATGGAGGGGCTCGCTTATAACTTTCATTGTCTCGTTATACCAAGGAGAGAAAATCTGCCCCGTTAAGGGAAGTTAGGAGACCCTCACACCCGCCACTCGCAATTTTTCACTCAATAAGAGCTAACTTTTAGTTTATCTCGGGTGTGATATTTCTCTGTTTTTTGTCTCCTTTACTCTTTCTCTTTCTCTCTCTCTTTCTATCTTTCTCTCTCTTTCTGTCTTTCTCACTCTTTCTGTCTTTCTCTGTCTCTCTGTCTTTCTCTCTCTTTCTGTCTTTCTCTCTTCTCTCTCTCTCTCTCTCTCTCTCTCTCTCTCTCTCTCTCTCTCTCTCTCTCTCTCTCTCTCTCTCTCTCTCTCTCTCTCTCTCTCTCTCTCTCTCTCTCTCTCTCTCTCTCTCTCTTACCCTTCCTTCCTTCCTTCCTATCTTCCTTCCATCTCTTTTTAATTTTTTCTGTCCATTTGTCCGTCTGCCTGCCTGTTTGTGTCTGTCTATCTGTTTACCTGTGTGTCTGTTTGCCTGCCTGTCTGTCACTCATCTCCAAATAAGAAAACAAATAGATAAACAAACACAGATCAATAATAGACACATTTACCTACCATACATCCTCCTTGTTGTGTACACTGGAGATTTCGGAAACAGACACACGTTCATAGACGCACACCACCACAATGGATACGTCAACCTGTACACCAGGATCAAGTTCATTACGTACACATATATTTCCTGTCGTAACATAGAACGAAAAAATACCGTCATATAAGTCGCTTTGTTTTATCGTCATGTTTTGATGGGAAGGACAACTGGGGTGTAAATTCCTTAATAATCAGTAAAGAGATACTTACTTGTTATTCTCCAACGGGGGCGTAAAAAATGAATTAGTCTGCCTCTCATCCGTCACTCTCAACACACTGTCACATCATTCCCGTCCATTCCCAACAGTGATTTAACTACAATAACAACTCTAATAAATAAAATAATCATTAGTTCTTCTACCCCTCCACCGGCCCCCCTCACTCACAGGTGCTAAATACATCACCATTTTTTTTTACTCACTTTTTTTTTTTTTTGAGAATGGAATGGCATGGAGCATTACTTAACATTTCCATAAATCTCACGAATTACCTTTGCTGACAAAACAGACTACGTGAATCTTTTAAAACTGCCCGTGCATAGGATCATTATTTTTTTTTCGGAATGGGTCAAAATTGGGCGTTATGGACTAAGTAACGTGACAGTTTTGATGTGGGGGGAGGCAAGTGCAGCTGGAAATTGGTTCATATTTCATTGTTCGCAGACTTCCCCCCGCGGCGCGAACGATAATTGAGGGGAAAACATAAACATATGGACGAAATAAATAGAAAAAAAAAAAATCGCAACAACAACAGAGAATGGAAGAGAATAGATAAATGATTAGTTGGGTGGAATAATGGGATAGACAAAATAATATATAAAAAACAAGGTAAATGAAATATATGATAAAACAGGTACCATAGATGAAACGTAGCGTATGTGCGAACAACAAGATTAAATGAACAAAATAATGGACAGTTATAAAGTAAGGAAATGCACATAAACTCAAACTAAAAAATATATCAAACGCATACAGGTAATCACACAACAAAAACAAACGAGAGGGAGAAGCAACCATGAAAAACAAAACAAAGGAATGAAATAATAGAACATGAAGAGAGGAAGAACAATCACAGTCTAGTATAATAGTGTGTGTTTATATATACATGCAAGATACCTTAGTAAATAACCAGGTGTACCAACCTTACCTGAGACTCACCTGCGTGCAACTAAAGCTTAATGTGTCCTGTATATGTATGTGTTTGTGTGTATGTGCATGTGTGTACCACCCCATCACTAACACCTGCGTCTGATATACATGTGAAAACCATTACTTCCTCGTCCCAGCAGTGATCGTAAAGCAAAAAAACGGTGAGGATGTGATAGTTTTTGGCCACACTCGAGTACTTATAAGAGTGTCCCAACTTGAACGTCCCATAACCGTACACACAGACGCTTAACTACCCTCCAGGACTTACTGAAACGACGGAGTGGAGGCCTCGCGTGCTCGGGCGCAGGGAAATTCGCCTTTTATATTATTTAAATTTTTTTCAGAGGCTATTTACCTTTAAAGGGTTTAACTGGGTCCATTACCGTTACTTATGCTACACAATTTCCTCTCCCAGAAAAAGGTGCAGTGAAATAGGAAAAAAGTTTGCTTGCTTGGAAATTTTCTCTCATAAATGTAAAGGAGAGGAGGAATCACGTGACAGTAACAGAAGTAGTCGAGATGGACTTATTACGGAGGAAAATAAGTGAGGAAGACTTCTTTTTTTTTGGGGGGGGGTTTTGTTTTGTTTTTTTCCCTCATTTTATTTTTTCCCATTAGGATATATTTTAGTCAAGTGCAAGTCGTGCCAAATGCAGAGAAGCGACCTCGCATTTTACTTTACCATCAAAAGTTTAAATGTACAAGATGCCGTATTTCCTGAAAGTTCCCTCCGTTGAAAGACATATTCAAGCAAACTTTTATTACACGTTAAAACAGAACATGTGGAAAATTTGTATGAATATTATTTGAATACCCATCTTTTTTCTTATTAATCCAACACGGAAGACCACAGTGTAGGTTGTAAAAGGGGATTAAAGAAGGTGGAGACAGATTTTCTTCATTTACAGCTGCAAGTAAGGTGTTATGCAGCGTGGCACTTAAGAGTTATGGGCACAGGAAGTTTATTTAATTAGTGCTCGAGTCAACTTTATTCCGTCATCACAGTGGGAAAAAAGGTGAGGATGACGTGGCTGCGCGGGAGATAACTTGTGATGAATATTGCCAAGGTTAAAGTTTTGATGGCGTGAGGTGGCTCGCTCTCTTTAATGTTGTTTTGATGGTGCTTTCTGTTGTCACTCGAGCGTTTGGAGAGCCCTTGGCGCTGCCCTAAATATTCCCGTATGTGTGTGTGTGTGTGTGTGTGTGTGTGTGTGTGTGTGTGTGTGTGTGTGTGTGTGTGTGTGTGTGTGTGTGTGTGTCTACGCGCGCATACTCACACCATCATCAAGTAATGTTTACTTTGCAGCAGGAAGCGTTAATTTTCTTATTACTGACTGCGATAAACACTCGTATTTGCCTCTTTCTTTCAGGTATTTCAGTAACATTATTATGATACGTAAACATAGAGAATAAACTTGTGAGAAGCAGAGATTTAATGAATGTCCAGATGAGTGTTTTTCAACATTTTTTCTTCTTTTCCTGCAGGAGCCTCACTAGAGGGTGAAAGATGCCGTTTTGCTGTCCAGATTTCAGATCGTAATTGGGTGAGTGTCTTGTTATCTTCTTATCTTTGGATGGTTGTCTTCATATATATATATATATATATATATATATATATATATATATATATATATATATATATATATATATATATAATACATCAAACAATGTATCTAATTCATTGTGTTGTCAATACAGGACATTTTTAACATTATATGCCTTACCCTTTTTATGGTCTCTTCTTTCTAACGTTATTGACTTTGTGTCTCCTGCCCTCAAGGACTTTCCGATCAATATTCTCTCTCTCTCTCTCTCTCTCTCTCTCTCTCTCTCTCTCTCTCTCTCTCTCTCTCTCTCTCTCTCTCTCTCTCTCTCTCTCTCTCTCTCTCTCTCTCTCTCTCTCTCTCTCTCTCTCTCTCTCTCTCTCTCTCTCTCTCTCCCCCTCTCTCTCTCTCTCTCTCTCTCTCTCTCTCTCTCTCTCTCTCTCTCTCTCTCTCTCTCTCTCTCTCTCTCTCTCTCTCTCTCTCTCCCTTTTTTCTCTTTTTATATATATATATATATATATATATATATATATATATATATATATATATATATATATCCATCAATGTCTCTATATTTGTGAATATTTATGTGTATTTGAATCTCTATGATATCTATATCTCTTATTTGTTTCAATTTGTAGTACGCCATCCATTTCCTCCTCCCTATCCCCCAATATCTTACTTGTCCATTCTTTAATTTTCCTCTCCAATAGTTTCTTCTTCTCTTCTTATCTCCCTCTCCTCCTCCTCTCCCTCATCTCTCTCTGTGCCAAAACAAAACTTCACTTGGAGCCAATTTGGGCAGCCGTCGGAGGTGGGTTGCCGATGAGGGATTTGTGGATCTCCGGCAACGCTCGCGGGGCTTACTAATGGGTAAAAATACACTTGAGGTTAATGTCTGCCGTCACCTGCAGCGAACATGCTTCTCCCAACGTAGACATCACGTCGCGAACAGTGGAACCATTCTGAGGCAAGCAGACAAGAGCTAAACATCCAGGGTTGGCGGTGGAGGGAGGCACACGTCACTGATCCTCTGTATTGGGATTGACTTATATTGCATGAGGGAGATGGGCCGAGCCGTAATGGCCTTCCCCTACTGGTGTCATTTGGATCGGTAATTGCTGGCTATTTTTCCTCCTTTTATCCTAGTGAGCGGGGTGGAAGAGGAGGATGGACAGAGATGTTTACTCGGATCTGACCACCACGGGATGAAAATGAGGGTCGTTTGTTTTGTTTCACTAGGGGAGGAGGGTGTCGTGGTAGACGGTTTAACAGTGGATTGTCCGAAGGTGGGAAACACGAGCCTGGGGGACCTGCGAGGATAGATGGTTTGTTTGGGATCGTGAGGACAATCGCTAGGGAGTCACAAATCTTCATTTCTGCCGCGCTGACACTAATATTTCTGCACCAGACCAACAAGTCGGCTGTGGTCCTCTGATTTAGGAAGACATGTCCGCTGAAGATCTATAGCACCGCGTTCACCAGTAGAAAGGTGGGATAAAGATTATTTTGCTTATCAGAGGCAAGTGCAAGCAGGCACATTAAAGTCAGGGCAAGTGATTGTCTCTTCACTATCAGGAAAAGAGATAAAGATAATTTCACTTGTCCTTTGAGGCAAGTCCAAGTAGCTCCACTTCAGTAAGGGTAAAGGCTTGTCTCTTCACCAGCAGGGTAGAAGGATGGAGATAGTTTCACTTCTTCCCTGAGGCGAGTCCAAGCAGTCCCACTATTGTCAGGGGAAGGTACTTGTCTGTCACCTGTGACTTAGCGTCACCGCAAGTACTGCAGTGTGATAAGCGTGGGGAACATTTTGATAAATATATAATTCAATCTTTATTATGGAATATACGTTGCCAATCCTGCAGTATTGATAGTAATAATAATAATAATAATAATAATAACAGTAGTAATAATAATGTTAATAATCACCATCATTATTAGTATTACAATTATTATCAGTATTGTTAATATTGTTATTGGTTTTTTTATTTTTATCATTATCATTGTTTTCATTATTATCATTATTGTTGTAATTACGATTAGCATTATTGTCATCATTATTGTTATAAATCAATGGATTGACTCTTTTATCAAAATGCTATTTTGGATTTTCTAATTCCGTATAATTTTTTTTGTATTATCCCTTTGGTCATTATTGGGTTTTACTGATTATAGTGAGAACACACTGACGTAGTGTGATTCGATTTCCAGTTTTCACTGATTTCCACCACCTGTTCGTACCTCTTCACCAACCTCCATGTAACGGAAGAAAAGAAAAAGTATCTGAGAGGTCTGTGGATAGGGAATTATTTGTATTAATACATAGAAAAGTTCAATTATGATACATCCATTTTGGGAGAGTACAGAGTGGACTCAGTTGTCTTGTATCGAAGATGTGTATTCCCTTGACATAAGTTTTCAATGTGCCTGGCCACTTCTTTGGCCTTTTGAGGGCGGGAACACCCTCAGGATAAGTGTGTTTCCTGCTGACTCATCAAAAGTTGATGACAGGTATTTGTAGTAGAAGGAGAAAGCTAATATGACATTGTGTTACTGGAATTAAGATCTGAGTCATGCTTGTTCATTCAATTATCAGACAGCAGCTGAAGTTATCAATTATAATGTTATTAATGGGTTGTACACTGACTGACCTGACACCTGAACTTTTCCTCCACCTCTTCCTCCTCCTTCTCCTTTTCTTCCTTCTCCTCTTCCTCCTCCTCCTCCTTTTCTTCCTTCTCCTCTTCCTCCTCCTCCTCCTTTTCTTCCTTCTCCTCTTCTTCCTCCTCCTCCTCCTCCTCCTCCTCCTCCTCCTCCTCCTCCTCCTCCTCCTCCTCCTCCTCCTCCTATAATACCATTCTCTTTATAATCACACGCCTTCTGCTATTAATTGAACATTACACCACTTACCATCTCCGGGCGAGGCCAAAGGAACTGGTTGCCATAATAATAACTCAGAACATTAACATTACAAAAAGAAGCTTTCCACTTCATCTAGCGTCGAGGACTGCCAGGTGGTCCAGACTGATCTATGTTACCTCCTCCCTCTAAAGGAAACACATCACCCTCAAGACTCTCCACGCGGCGTCACACCTGCCTCTCTCACCTCGTAAACAACACAGACTCTGAGAATACTTCGTGAGTGAGGTGCTTCCCCTCCCTTACCTCGCGTCCCCTCTGCCCTCCTCCCCCGAGATACGACCCCGACTGACAACTTGATGCCTTGCAGTTGAGACAAACAAACAGAATTTAAGGAGTAATAAAGCGTTTGTTTCTCGCCACGCCGCTGGGAGTGGACGTGCGCGCCCCCTTCTCGAATTCTTCCTTAGAGCGTCGGTAAGGGATCGTCTTTCGTACCCTTTATGTTTTGATCTCTTGGTGTGATATATGTGAAGGGACACTATTTATGGGGACGTTTATGAACTCCTTACGCGCGTCACTGATGGACGTGATTGGACGTTTTCCTCAGCTTTGGCCTATCACCACAGAGCCTTTTCAAGTATGGTGATGTAATTGGACGTCTTCCATTGCACTCAGCACCTCTCTTGCGATTTTCCTTGAGCATTACGGCTTCAAGTAGACAGGTGCTGCCCGTCTCGCCCACCCGTGCAGGAGCGGCCAAAGCAAGGAGTGCATTGGAAGTATTCATAATTGAACTTAAACTTACTGGACTAATCGATAACCAGTTTTTTTCTTTTTCTTCTTTTTTTCTGTGGTTAGGAAATAATAACAGCGTGGTAATTAAAATCAGGTTGTGTGATTGATGTTTCCTGTATTCTTGATCAGGTTATAATTACGAAGGCGTTAAGAATACTGATAACGGGTGGTATTATTCTATCAGTTACCCGGAAAAGAAAAGGCTCATGCACCATTAATGACAACTGTAAACCAACTTTTTTCAGGCGGAGGAAACAGTGTGAATTTCTTACAACTCTTGATCCAGTTTTACATAAATATTCACCTACAGACGGTTAAAAAAAATGACCCACCTAGAGAAAGAGAGAGAGAGAGAGAGAGAGAGAGAGAGAGAGAGAGAGAGAGAGAGAGAGAGAGAGAGAGAGAGAGAGAGAGAGAGAGAGAGAGAGAGAGAGAGAGAGAGATCACGTTGCAGCTTTATTAAGAGTCAGTATTGGTGAAGAGGAATAATCAGTATCCGGCCGTCCAGTCCTCAAGGGAACTCTCACGCCTTCTGTTCTTCCTCCTTCCCCTTCGTGATTTTGGTCCAAGTGCCGTAGTATTGATTATGCAGCAAACACACTCGCATGCCGACTCTCCCTTGACCGTCATGCTACGTAACTGCTTTCTTGCTTTTCTCTCAGTTCAACTTTCATAATAAGAGACGTAACTGAATATGTCGATAAGAACCACAAACAGAAAAAAATGGATAAAATACTTTCTTCTGAACCTGTTTTGAGCTTAAATATCTTAGAGCCGCTAAAAAATATATAAATAAAAAAGGAAAAAAAAAAAACGCTAACTACCATCGAACGTTCAAAATATGTTTTTATAGGTTGACGTTATCAATAGCCAAGGTCTGGATAAGTAGCACACAGTCGCCTTCATTACCAGTCACCGCTAGCGTCCGTCTGAGAGCCAGGGTGCCATCACCGTCCTTGTCTGAATACATAATCTTGCCTCTCATATCCTGACGTCGACGACCCAATCACATAACTTAGTCGGATTGGGTCATCACTAGAGGTGGTTGTCTGCTCATCCCTGGGGTCCTGTGAATGCCCCGTCTGTTTTCAGCGGTTGTGTTGAGTGGCAAGGCTTGATTATCGTGGAGGTACTGCCCACGCTCTGGCTGCCTCACGCTAAGATTCCGGGGAGATTTGGTTAGGAAGTCTTGATAATATTACGTCTACAGGATTTTGTTATGTGTATGTGTTGTTGGTATAATTTTCTTTTCATGTTTACGTATTGATTATATATTTTGCCTTTTTAATTCATGTTTATTAGTATATTCATTATTTGTTTCTTATCATTAAAGTTTCATTAATGTAATTTGGGGTTGTAATTAGAGTAGAGCCATTTTTACAGCCACAACATACCAACACACACACACACACACACACACACACACACACACACACACACACACACACACACACACACACACACACACACACACACACACACACACACACACACACACACACACACACACACACACACACACACACACACAGCAACCTCACCATGGGTCAAGAGACGGCCAACCATAGCGCGGGAACACCACACCTACCACAGTTTCCCCTCCACTACCTCCAAGCTACCCGACACCACCTCTCTCTCTCTCCCACAGGCAAAGCAACACCTCATCATCTGCACACGTCCCTCCTCCTCCTCTTCCTCCTCCTCCTCCTCCTCCTCCTCCTCCTCCTCCTCCTCCTCCTCCTCCTCCTCCTCCTCCGTCCCTAATGCACCTGGTAATTGGTCCTGTCCCTGGAATGTATCAATTGCCTCTGAGCTAAGATTACTGAAGCCAGTCGCTCTGATCGGTTCTGGCTCTTCACTCCCTCCCTCTCTCCCTCCTGTCGCCCTCCCTCCTCACCTCCTACGCTCCTCCAACTTGCTTCGCCTCTCGTTCCTCCATCCTTCGTCTTGTTTTTTTTTCAACAGAGAGAGAGGGATGGGAATGGAGGGAGAGAGAGAACGGGGGGTTGGGGGGTGATGGAGGGCGTTTGCTTTAGTTTGCATTATACTGTAAAGAACAAAAACTCAAATTTTTTTTTCTACCTTTATTTTTAGCTCCTCCATCTTCCCTTCTTCTTCGTCCTCCTCATCCTCTTTTTCCTCCTTCTCCTCCTTCTCCTCCTCTTTACCCACTACATCAGATATAATCTCTTAATGCCGCTCCCACTACTTACACTGTTGATAAAGCTAATAATCTTCCTACAGACCATTACTCATCAGCTTCTCTGTGCTCATCCCCATCCTTCCTCATGGCTTCTCTCACCTCTTATCCACCACGTAACATGAAACCAGACGAGTCATTTACTGATTTACAAATAGCCAGTTTACTCTTTTTTGTGTTTATTTTTTTATTTTCTATCCACCCTCCCTGACCTTTTTTTCTTTTTTGGGTACTATCTATACATACGTCTCCCTTTGGCTTATCACAACGTTACCTTGCCTGCTTTTCTGGGTTCAATCCCCGGGCAAGAAGTACCCCCAAGGTGAGTGTTCAGTGCCAGAAGCTCAAGGACTGATCACCACGTCAAGGCTCGTAAAATCGGGAGACATGAACGTCGATAGACCAGTTTACCTGCAATTTTCCCCAGTACATCAGGCGGCCGCTGAGACTCCTTGTACGCTTGGGGGAGAAAATTTTCCGATGGGGAGCAGATTGTTGAAGGGGAATAAGGAGGGGAGGAAGGAAGGGAGGAAAGGATAATAAAGAAAATCTCCACTTGGTGTATTCTTGGTGCTGTTGAAAGGAGAGAAGGAGTATGTGGAGGAATGTAAGCGGGAATGTTAAGAAGAATAGAGGCATAAGGAGAGACACTAGGAAACAGAAGAGGAGTAAGAGGTACGGTAAGTGGGAGTAAAGTATCTTATCAAGTAGAAGAGTGCAAGGAGAGGATCGTAGGAAGGAGAGAAGAGGAAGAGAAGAAGAAATACATGAACGTAATATCTATAAATAACTGCACAAAAGCATGACTAAGAGAATACTTTGTAAACCAGAAACTAAAGGTACTGTTTGAATATATCCACAGAGCAATTTTAGGGTTTGAAAGAGGAAAGGAAGGAAGCGACAGATAAGTAATAACCGGATGATTTTGCTGAACGTAAAAATAGTGGGGGAAAAAAAGAGAACTGCAATGAAGGGAGTGGAAGGAAGTAGGATGTAAAGTGCAGATATAAAGGGGCAGATAAAGTATACACGGTTAGAAAGTTTAAAGAGAAAAAGGTGATAACCGGAAAGTTGAGGGGAGAGGAACGATAAGAGAGAGAGAGAGAGAGAGAGAGAGAGAGAGAGAGAGAGAGAGAGAGAGAGAGAGAGAGAGAGAGAGAGAGAGAGAGAGAGAGAGAGAGAGAGAGAGAGAGATAGTCAGACAGACACACAGGCAGACAAACAAAGTGAATAACAAGGGAGGAGATAGCTTTTCTCAACATTCAGATGCTAAAAATAAACTCGACTATCAAGAGTAAGGAATAAAATAACCTACAACAATAGGAAATAAGTAATACAACCACAAAGCTGCTTTTAAACTGGCTTGGGATAGGAAACCAGTGCCTCAGCATCTCGCCTTAGGTACAGCCTCGTATTTCCTGCATAAGTGGCATTGCTTTAGGCCTTAATAACTTCATCACAAAGTTTGCTGAAGATATTAAGATTGGAAATTGAGTACTTTCTGATCCAAACAGGTTGAGTCTTCGATAGAGCTTTGAAGAAGAAGAAAAAACTTGCACACTGATCCGACAGCTGAGCGATACCTTTTAATAGAAGCAAGTACAGGATTCGTTCACAATGTACAAAAAATAATATATTCAGTTAACTTATGGAACAATTGAAACTCAGCATCGGGCCAGGTGTCACATATCAGTGTTACAACCTTTTTAACATCAACCTCCTCAACCAACGTATGAAAGCAGTAAGGAAAAGTCAGTATGATGCTACATTTTATTGACCATAAATTTAAATGCATGAATATAGATTTAATAATGCCTTTACACTAAAACCTTGCTACACTACACTCAGAAAGTCCAACAGAATTTTAGTTTCCGGACTTCTTTTACGATATTACAAAAAAACAGAGGTCGTTGAACACGTAGTAAGGCGGTGTTCAGTCTTCTCTAACATAGTGTATTGTATGAGAAGAGTTTGACAGAATTAGATTTATTCATCCTGGGCCAATTTTGCCTCCAAGGAAGATTTACCCGCGTCACCGAGGAGCAAAGTAATCCGAGAAAAATCTAATACAGAAACTTGTTTGTAAATATTTTCTACATAACATTTTTAGTAGATATTATATTGTACAAGTAGTTGTTATTTCTTTAACAAGGGAGAATGATTATATTTCGCATTTCAAATACTCCATTGATTGTTTTGAATTGTTAAATATAGTTTTTTTTTTCTTTTTTCAAGAACCAACGAACCACATCTAATGCATCGTTCCCTCCATCCTCTTAGTTTAAATTCATATGGTAACGTTTTCGCCAAAATTGTAAATGTACAATGTTTTGTCTTCATTTTTCTTTCACATAAGCTTAAGATTTTTTGTCAAGAGACTTGAGGTATCATCAAAGATATTTATTATGAAAATCATAGGTGCTCACCTTATTGCAGGAAGCACTTTTCTACTTTATTATCATCATCATTACTTTTGTATTGTCGGTATATGACAGCGAGGTGTTAGTTTGAGGTGTCAGCCTTCGTCAGGATGTGGGCGGGGCGGGCGTCGCTAGAAGCGTCGTTGTCTGCACTATTTGCGGTGATTCTTATGGTAATGCAGATCCGAGAGCATCGCTGTCGAGCTGTTCCTGTCACCACCTGCACCCACGGCGTACGTTTGTGTTCCTTACATAATACTAGACGAGCGACGGAATGCGGAAAGAGAAAAGACATAGAAGTGGGTTAAGAACCTTCGTAGTGATTCAGTCACGATCCACAACCAGAAATAGTACTTCACCTACTTTTTGTCTTTTTCTTGTTTTGTATCTCATGAGATCCTACACACACTTACCGTTCTCTTTTTCTGCAGATAATTAATGGATCTCCAGTACCACAAATGCGGATGTCTTAAAAATGAATATCAAAATATGGTTTATTATTGCAGTGAAGCAACGAAATTGGATGCAAGAGCAAAGTCCACAAAGTAATTTGAGACAATCAAAGGATATACCCTGAAAAACCTCACGGATGAGTACCACAATAATGAAATTTTAGAGTTTAAAAAATTGATCGCAAACAATAACTAGCACTCATTCCATTATCCTATCCCATTATACACAGTGACTCCACGCTGAGGCTTAATGGCAGGGTTGTAACGGCTAGCCATTACCACCTTGCGGAATTACTCTTTTTAATGGGAGTCTATCATGCACTGGTGTCACCTGCTGTATGTTTACGTCTGCAACTCAGCTCTTCAGGACCTCACTAAAAGCTGATGAGGCGAACTAACAATACTTTTTTACCACTGTCACATAGAAGCTTATTAAAATCAGTAAATGGCTTCTGTGGTCAGTTATGCAATCACCTGTGTTGCATAATCTCTCATGCCGTTATTCATCTTTCTTCCTATTGAGATGAATAGGAGGGTGATTTATACTTCCTCTGTAAATTATCGCAGCACTCGTTGGGTTGACCTTGAAAACCTGCACCAATAACTTAAGTGGTCGGTGAGGCACATAATTCTTAAGACATGGGACAGGCAGGGACGTCAGCTCTTGGTGTGTGTGTGTGTGTGTGTGTGTGTGTGTGTGTGTGTGTGTGTGTGTGTGTGTGTGTGTGTGTGTGTTTCTGTGTGTGGGGGGGGTAAGGGATGGTGTATTAGAGGGGGTGGGGGTGGGGGCCATTCAACCAGTGAGGTGTTGGTCCAAGTGTGGGACATAAATCTTGCGTATATGAGTCATGAGTAGGCAATTAATCTCAGCAAGTGCTTGAGTTTAAGACAAATGTCCACTGTTTGCTATCGCCGCTGATTTACGACCTTCCACGGAACTTTTGAAGAAGACCTGCATCTTTGTATGAGAAGATGTATTGCATGTGAGAGAAAGATAACGTGTTTTAGTAAGATATAAAGTTTGCGAGATCCTATAATTTATAATAATAAGGCACCATCGGATGTAAGATTCATCTCTCGTATTATCATAAAAAGTGGTCGATCAAGAAGCAATTTAGATTTATTGCAATTTTTTTCTTTCACTCACGATGCTGAACAATCTCACTTCCTCCTCCTTCCTTTTTAACTGTGTGTGGCATCTATGTGGTCACTGAAAGGCAACCACACACACACACACACACACACACACACACACACACACACACACACACACACACACACACACACACACACACACACACACACACACACACACACACACATGTAATGAGAAACAACAAACCCTCAGCCTCATAAGAACTTTTTTCTGGTATTTTTCCTTTGTGTGTGTGTGTGTGTGTGTGTGTGTGTGTGTGTGTGTGTGTGTGTGTGTGTGTGTGTTTGTGTTAGATAACAACCTTTCTCCCTAAAGATAACATTATCTTGTAATTTATTTACTTTTCATCATCACTGTCTTTTCCTCCTCTTCCCGTCTTTCTCTTACTCCATTTATTGTTTATTGCCTCTCATAAGTCACTTTACGCGGTTCATTTTTTTTCTCCTCCTCCTCTACCTCCTCCTCCTCCTCCTCCTCCTCCTCCTCCTCCTCCTCCTCCTCCTCTTCCTCCTCTTCCAAAGTCGTTTTATCCACCGTATTGGCTTACTAATGTCGTTTATGCATTAAATGGTCTTGCTAATGGGGTTTTTCCCTCTATCCTTTTCTTTTATACTTATTTAATTCTTAATACACTCTCTCTCTCTCTCTCTCTCTCTCTCTCTCTCTCTCTCTCTCTCTCTCTCTCTCTCTCTCTCTCTCTCTCTCTCTCTCTCTCTCTCTCTCTCTCTCTCTCTCTCGCTCTCTCTTTCTTTATAGTTATATATATGTAATTTCTTTTCTTATTGTACTATTTCAAACGAATGATTCTTTCGTCAGTGATAAGTTCTGTCACACAAAGTCACGGTACATGAGAACTTGTGGGTCGGCAAGCCTTAGGCAGTATTTGAGTGTAATCGCGTGTGACGCACTCTGTTGATCATCTCTCTCTCTCTCTCTCTCTCTCTCTCTCTCTCTCTCTCTCTCTCTCTCTCTCTCTCTCTCTCTCTCTCTCTCTCTCTCTCTCTCTCTCTCTCTCTCTCTTTCTCTCTCTCTAACCACACTTGTGACCACGAAAGCGTCGCTCCATGTTTGATTCCTCCTCATCATTTCCTGCTCTCCAAATACCTTTCTCTTTTTCTTCTTCGTATCATTTCTCTTTGTTCTCCCGACGCCAACACTTCCTCCATTTACATCACTGGTGCTGTTTCTTGTGCATTGCAATTTGTCTGTCTTCCACCTCATCGACTGGTCTCATTTTCGCCGCCTCAGCTGTCAAGGGTTTTTAAGATATTATTACATTCTATTTTTGTCACAATCTCATTTGTTTATAGTCCTCCTAACTTTTTCTTTCACATATAGACCATACACATTAAGAGGAGGAGGAAAAGGAGGAGGAGAAGGAGGAGGAGGGGGAGGAGGAGGAGGAGGAGGAGGAGGAGGAGGAGGAGGAGGAGGAGGAGGAGGAGGTGATAGAAGATAGGACGGGGAAGTGGTGCCAGAGAAGAGAAATGAGGAATAAAGCGTAAGGAAATAGGATGGCAAAGAGAGGCAAGAGGAAGAAGGGAAGAGGAGGAGAAGGAAGAGGAAGAAGATGAGGAGGAATAAAAGCAAATACAAATTAATTAAAAAATATATAAAACAAAAAAGAAAAACATATGGAAAAAGAAAAAAAACAAACAAAATCAGCAACATGAGATGAAAGAAGTGGAAGGAGGAGGAGGAGGAGGAGGAGGAGGAGAAGGAGGAGGAGGAGGAGGAGGAGGAGGAGGAGGTTGAGGAGGAGGAGGAGGAGTAGAAGGAGTTCGTGATGGTAGGATAATGTAACAACAGCGCTTCTTTTGTTGAAGTGATTGGTTCATGTTGAAGTGAAAGCCTTTTGCTGGGTATTTCTCTCCTTGTCCTTATCAGTGTCCATCTTCAACCCTTTTCTTCGGGTGTGGTTTTTCCTTCTTACTTATTCACACAGCTTCAAAGACCGTAGTAATTATGCTTATTTCTCAAGGGTGAATTGTATACAAAGGCGAGTATTGTCGAGGCATCGTGGAGATCTTTTGAACTTTTACTATGTTTTGCTAACCTTGAATGCGACATTAAAACTTCACTCACGATTGTGCATCATTTAATGGTAGAGGAAAATTATTCTATTAAGCAGGAAAGTTCTACAAACGGTCACTGTTGATAAAGAATCCTCATTAATCTTAGCGATGTGTGGTGAGTTAAGTAACAGTAACTCATTGTAATTCAACATTTATTCTGACTTCAATGAATCTGGATTAGAAAAGTTAACTGTAATAAATAAAAAAAATTCGTAATGTAATAATAAACTTATTTTACCCTACATAAATAAAGAAAATAGCAAAATAGAGGGAAAAAAAATGTTTAAGAGAGGGAGGACGGGAGGCGAAATCTTGTCAGTGTCAGTAATAGTGAATTTTAATGTGACTTTTACGTGGTCATAAAAGCGACACACTGCGGAGAAGAGAGGAAGGTTGTCCAGGTGTGAGATTACCTCACGTACCTGATGACAGATTAGTGGTTGTGTAATGCACAAAAATATGAATGTATTTCTCACCTTGAAATGTTCTTGATCATTGTAACGGATACATCTTTGATCTTTGTCTTCATATTTGCTGAGTTCCTGAAAACTCAATCCCAATCCTAAAAACTTTTCATTGTTTGGTTTTATCAACGTAATACCGGTAGTTGCAATGATTTTCTCGGTGGAATCATATGATGAGAATGCAGAAAAAAGTTGGTATACTCAGTTATATGATGAACATTGTTGAATTGATACCTTGATTTCCTGTCATTTTCGGTTTGATATTCAGTCTCAAGTGAATCGTACATTTACACTCTTAATGGCCTAAGATAGTCATTAAGAGGCAGATCTGTTTTATGTCGCCATTCGTTGGTCTAAATGCTACTTGTATCATTATGTATTATTCATTTACCACTTTACTTTATTGTAGTACTTTTCCCCAGTTGTTTATCTTGCAGTAATGGATTTAATTGTATTTTTATTCGCGTTTCGATGTAGTAAAAAATATTCATAAACAAGTTCTAAATATTCCCTTAAACTTACAACGGAACGCCAATAGTCATGAAATAGTCAATTCTCGTAACACTTGCAACCTTTACTGTCGGAGTTCATTTACCTTTCATGCAGTTTTTTTTTCCCCCCTTTCTTCTAATCTGTACATTGCTGTGCTTATCTTCACAGTTTTCACTACTCTTTTTATACACTCCAAATTATACGTTTTTCCCTGTTTCCTATTGTCTTTTATTTCCTGACTTTTCTTTTTTCGTGGTAGTGAGAGCTGGGATTAGGGATGGACCAGCTAGTGGGTGTGTGTGCGGACCAAGAGATTCATTTAACCTTCATTTCTGTGCAGTTGTGTAATTAATTATCTATTCATTCTTCCTTCTTCCTCGATATCTTCTGTGCTGTATTTGTTGTGTTTACTCCTCTTCCTCCCCACCCTTACAGTCGACCCTCTCTACAGCATCGTTCCCTGTCGTTCTCGCCTCCCCTTTAGGCTGATATAGTCCGGTTTACTTCCCTCCCTGACCTACCGTAGCCCCTCCCGTCTCTTCCTCTTTCTCTCTTCCCCTCCTCTCCGCTACCCTATCCTCCCGTTCCGCTTGCCGCTCTCCTTGCCAGCAAAACTCTGCGCACACGTAACGCCACCACTCGGATACCTTGCACATACCATAATTGCAATCTGCATCTTCCTTTCCCTGCATGATGTTGAATCCATTTATATCTCTATCGTGCGTAGGTGCAAGTGTGTAACCAATGCAGCACCGATAAGGAAGCAAATATTCGTGGATTTTTTATGGGGAACTATAGTAAATTGTGCTTAAGCAAATTGAATCAAATAGGGGGAAAAATCTAAGCACTTTTAACGTGGTATGTTGATAGTTTATAACTGACTTTGACTAATATTAATTATCTAGCCTATCAAATATATATTTTTTTATTTGGGGGGAAAGTGGATGAAAGTATTAGCAGTTTTCCAGTGTTTCTCCACCACTCTGAGGGACAGGAAGACCCTGCGGCAGAGGTGTCTGCAGCAACAGTGTCTGGTTTCTGTGATTCTTGATTGACGTTTGACATAAGAAATAAAAGGAACGTGTCCAGTTGTGGGAAAGAATCTATATGTATTAGTTACCTTTACAACACTCATCGACTGTGTTGTAGAAGCTCCAGCTTCACAAACCACTGCCACATCCTTGAGCCATCATTATCTAAGGCGACTACTTTATTGCATAACGATATTTGTATTTTGGATATAAAAGATAGCAGTCATTAAGGAATGATGGTGGTGGCAGACATAATTAACAAAAACTGAAAATTGAATGAAAACAGGAAGTTTTGCACTGTACTCTACCATGCTAAGATAATGTAATAAGATGTAGTCTTCTCTGGTGCTTTATACATAATATCTTCATTTTGACCTATTAATTCACCTTCTTACGAGGTACAAGACTTCTATTTTGCCGCCCTGCACTAGCCACCCCAGTATTACGCATCCTCGAGGTGCTGAAATACTGCTATCAGTGTGACTTGCAGGGCCATCAGTCCCACAGGTGCATGGAGCTCGCGGCGCTGCGGTCAGCTACTGAAATGAAGATAGACCGTTTTGTGTCCTTGACGCGGATGATGTGATTCACTTCATCTTACACTTTGTGTTCCCGATCCCAGTCTGCACACCCTTGAAGCACCTTGTGAATTCCAACACTTGGCGTAAAATAGATAGGTTCCGTTGAGGTCTGCAATTTTCCTTTGCTGAACACGAGAGGAGTTATAACGACCATAAATGGCTAAAAATTGGGCTTACTCTGTCCCCCGCCATTAGTTGGTTCCTGCGGTGAGGCAGAGGCAAGCGGAAGTGGGTGTGGCACCAGGATTTATTGTCACGCTGGGTCAATGCCAACCACTACCAGCCCTCCAGAAACACACTAACCAACCCCGACTCTCACCTGCCCCTGGCTTGCACCTGCCCTTGGGCATTTACCTTCTCACCTGATTTTTCCCAAAACCATTGCATGTGTATCCTATGCTACATAAAGAGCATAAATTGGTGCTAAATTAAAAAAAAATAATAATAAATTTCCACAAGTAAGTCTCGCTATGTAAAGATTTCCTTTGCCTTTAAAATGACAGGAGAAGGTCATCAACACATATTGTGTTGCCAATATTCCACACAACTTCTGATATCTGCATTTCCTATAAGATGTACTAAGACTTGCATAAATATTTATGCATGTAAATTTTTGAAAGGGAAAGAGAATGTGAGTGTGGTTAAGGAGAGAGGAAAAGAGAGAAGAGAAAGGAGAGAGGAGGTGCAGGCGAGAAGGGAAGAGAACGAGCGAAGTCCACTTACAAGAAAGTAGTTTGGAACAAGTCTTACAATAAATATAAACGATCGCCATGATTTAGCCCAGACCTAAAACGATGTCTGGGGATTACTTTGAACCATCTAGATGGAAAAAATATAGATATGATTATGGCACCAATGAAGAAAAGGCGTTATCGTAGAATATAGCCACAAGGGATAACGAAGGCGGCCCTTAGCGTCTTCCATCCCAAGCCTGGGGGATTATCTTGCTCTATCACGAGAGAAATATATAAAGAAAATGGGAAGCGGTTACACCTACATAGCCTGGCCTCTCTCCTGCAGCCGCCGGAGTAGAGCACTTGGGAGAGACTTTTCAGGGTCGAGCTCAATACTACCCCAGGTGGGTCCTTACAGGCACCACCTCGTCAGGGTTTCGGTGATCCAGCCACACCTGGATGTAATCGAAGTGGACTGCAAGTTTGACTGGAGCTTACCAAAGGTATCCATTCCTACGAATTGGTTTGCAGAGTTACTACTGCATCACAATGGTGACCAGCGATTCTATGAATTCTGTGAAAGCTTAATAGACTCCTGCATCTCTAACGTTGGAGTTATCGAGTTAGAACTGCATTTCAGGGATGGTTGTCGATTCCGTGAATTGACGTGCAAATTCCATTTATATATATATATATATATATATATATATATATATATATATATATATATATATATATATATGTATGTATATGTATAAGGAAATTTTTCAATCACAGTCTTTAGAGAATGCATGCGTCAGGGGCGCAGCACTAAGGGTCTGTAGTGTTATTAACACCCGACACGTAAACTCTTGAAACACATTAAACTGGCTCAACGCAGGGCCTTCATAGCCCGTCCTCCGAGCATACGCCTTCACCTTAATCCACGCAGGCGCTGCACTCCACACCTCATGGCCACCACTACGGACACCAGAACAGTCACCACCTCCCCTTACCTTTACCTCTGCACCACCACCACCACTACTTGATATTACCTCTACACCACTACTGTCTACCACCCCCACCACTGCTACCACCACCACCACCACCACCACCCCCACCACCACCACCACCACTACCACCACCACAACCAACACCCTTCTTGGGAAAACCATTTCCCGTGGTAGAGAAACTGAGGCAGACGGTTTTATGCTGGAAATTCATTGTTATGTATTTTTCTTATCTTTTACCGCGTGATGAAGTTGATGGCGAGATAGTGTTTGCGATCGCCGCGGGGAAAAACGCAACCGAGAGTGGAGGGGAAACTGCATGTGGTTAGGGGAGGAGGAGGCGGTAGTTGTAGACGAGTTTATGCTTCCAGGGATGGAGGGGGCGGGCTGGATCTTACCAAAGGATGAATAGCACGACTGAGCGGTTGTAAAATGAATAGAAGCGAATTACCCACAAAAAAATATAGCAGTATGCTTAAGAAAAACGGCAATAATTTATGTCATCCTAACTCGTTGGCGAAGAAGAGATATGTACAGGAGATATAAACAAAGGATAAACATGGAAGCAGAAAACATAAAGTGGTTATACAGGAAGAAGGAGAGTGAAGAGTAAAGCAGAGGATAAAGTGAATACATAGAAGAGGAATAAGGAGAAAAGAAAAGATGAGGAGGAGGAGAAGGTAGAGGAGGAGGAGAAGGAGGCCGGGGAGGAAGAGAAAAAGTATGTGGAAGGAAATTAAAAGTAGAAGGATGATAATAAAAAAAGGAACAGCAGGAGGAGAAGAGAAACCAAAGAAAGAAGTTGAAGAAAACAAGTAAGGGATGGGAGAAGAAAAAAAATAGGACAAAGATTACTTATTTATTCCAATTTTTATAGGAGAAAATAACAAAAGAAAATATATTGATTAACTGGTATGGCATAATAACTATATGCATTGTGAAGGAAAGTTTCTATATATCACTGTTCTCTCTCTCTCTCTCTCTCTCTCTCTCTCTCTCTCTCTCTCTCTCTCTCTCTCTCTCTCTCTCTCTCTCTCTCTCTCTCTCTCTCTCTCTTACCCCCTTAATTTACCCAATTTTTTACATATATTCTCTTTCCCTTAAACTTTTCCTAAGTCTTTCCGTCCTTCCTTCATTTTCCTTATTGGTCGTCTTTCCTCCCACTTTTCTACATATCTTATCATCTCTTCCTTGCCTTTTCCTTCCTTCTCTCCTTCTGGCTCCTTAGGTTATGGCGGGCACGTAGAGAGAGAAACATTTAAATCATTTCATTCATACACTATATCTAATGGCAATGTGTTAGGCTTACCACTGCTTTCCTCCTCTTCCTCCTCCTCTTACTCTTCCTTCTCCTTGCCATCCTTCCCTTGATATTCATTTCCTCCCTTACACTTCTTCCCTTAGGCTACCCTTCTTAGCCCCTTAAACCAGGAGGAAATCTTAAGTACATAATCCTTTCATTGTCTCCTTATCTACACCTTCGCTCACTTGAGGAAGAGGAAACTGTTGGGAAGACGTTCAGAAAATCATGGTTGTGTTCTTGAAATAGTTTTTATTCCTGTACGAGTAGGTGGTAGAGGGGGAATAAAGGTGGTAATATTGACTCATTTTATTCGTATTTATGGGTCATTTTATCAGTCAAGTTGTAGGTTCCGTTTTGTTGTGTGTGGTTTACGTGTGAAATATGTCCCTTGTTGCCTGAAATTACACCCGGTCATGAAAAATAGAAAGAGAGAGAGAGAAGGGAGAGAGAGAGAAGGGAGAGAGAGCAGGGGGAAAAACACACACAGACAGACAGACAAATAGTAGCAGCAGTAGTAGTAGAAGTAGTAGTAGTAGTAGTAGTAGATGTCAGTTATGATAGTATTGTTATTATAATGATATCGATGTGTTATGAAAGTGTTGATAGTTATGTCCACTCTGGTACTGCTGTTATACGCTTGATCTTGTTATTATCGTCTTTCTACACGAAATAGACTCTGCACACCCTTCAGGCTACTGCTACGAGGTTGTACTATCACTCGGGGGGAACAGTAGCTCGTCCTTCATGTGACTTCCATTAATCCAGGTGAGGCGACGCGGCCAGGTAATTCTCCCGCAGATTACTAGTGCAAACGCATCATTATGTTATATTTATTAGTGTTGCTTCCACACGAGCACCTTGACACGAAGGGGGAAGGGCGAGGGGAAGGGGAAAAGGGGGGAAAGAGTGGCTTGTAATATTCCAGTGATATTTTTTGGTGATATTTTAAGTTCAGGTAAGTTAATGAGGGTTTGGTTGTGTAATCAAGTTTGTTTTACTCTATATAATGAGCAGTGTAAACTTGGCTGGTAAATCATGTGTTTTTTTTCTGTTCCATATGTGTGTCTTTAGGAAATGCTTCTCAAGACTCAAGGAATAAATTGATAGTTGTGTTTCGCTGCTCGTGTAAATAATAGTTATCTATCTCAAATCACACTCGAGTTCGTATTTCCTGCATATAAGAATAATCTGATACTTATTGAAATTTTTAGCGGTAATGACACGTGAGAAATAAGAAACAAAATTGCAAGAATCAAATCAGTACTTTAGGTAACTTTCCTTCTATTTATTCCTACTTAAAAACAATAAACAGAGAGGAAGGAGAGAATATGGAAATAACTACTCTCTCTCTCTCTCTCTCTCTCTCTCTCTCTCTCTCTCTCTCTCTCTCTCTCTCTCTCTCTCTCTCTCTCTCTCTCTCTCTCTCTCTCTCTCTCTCTCTCTCTCTCTCTCTCTCTCTCTCTCTCTCTCTCTCTCTCTCTCTCTCTCTCTCTCTCTCTCTCTCTCTCTCTCTCTCTCTCATCACCCTTTTAACCTATGCGTTGGAGCCAATTGAAGAAATCAGAGCAATAATCATCCAGCAGTGTGTCTCTTAATGGCCTTCGCGCCTCGGTGATGTGGTGTGTGACGCGTCCCAAGTGGTGCTCATGATCAGGATTAGGATCAAAATTAGGGTTAAGGTTGGACCACAGTGACGCCTTGTTAGATTTGTGTTCTTTTGATTTAGATGCCCTAGATATTTTTTTTATCTATTTATTTTTATGTTTACGTGTGTGTTGTGTTGTGTTGTGTTGTGGTCTTGTGTGTGTGTGTGTGTGTGTGTGTGTGTGTGTGTGTGTGTGTGTGTGTGTGTGTGTGGTGTGTGTGTGTGTGTGTGTGTGTGTGTGCATGCATGAAAAGCTAACTCAGTCACGTCATGTAGTTATTTTTATGTTCTGTTGACTCTTTTTTATATATTTGGACCCATTTCTTGTTTCAAAATCTATATTGATGAACAAAAAATAATCGAATTTGTAGTATGATATAGATGTCGAATAATGGTGACGGTGGAATGAGAGAAGAGAACTGGAGAAACGATTTATGGGAGACCACTATTAAAACCTATTGATATATACTCACATTGCATTCATATTATATAGATCACTCCACGTCTCATATTCTAACATTCTTAATGGGACGAGTAGAAAGCAACCCAGTTTAGTATTATTAATGATGCTGACAATGCCTTGGCGCTGCATAGCCTACTGTCGAACAAGAACAAGAGAGACTTCTGGCCTACTTTTACACCCAAGTTCCTAATCCTCGAGTGTGCAATGCAAGGCGGTGTTGTTGAGGCCCAGGCGAGGCAGGAAGGGAAGGAGGAAGGGATGGAGTGAGAGGGAGACAGAAGTGGCTACAAAATCGGAACTTCACCTTGTTAATGGTCCGAGTGCAAGGGCGTCCAAGCTCCCTCTTCCTCTAAAACTAAGAAACAGGGAAACTAAAGCAAAACCGGTTCACTCCCTTTACTCTTCCTAGTGTGCAGAAGCAGCGACCACCTGTGAAGACCAGTTACCTGCATGATATTCTCCTTGTGACTCTAGGTGATGGATGTTCACCTGTCTTATTCATCCCTCGTTTAGGGCGTCAATAAATGATCTGCAGTTACTTTCCGGGCTTTACAGTGTATCCCCTTAATATCCCGGATGAGTTTTAGGCAATTTGTTCCGACGCAATCATAATTTGTTCGAGTTTCTTCCTACCCTCCTCCTCTTCCTCATTCCCCATCAAATAACTCGCACATTTTTCCTCTTTACTCGCTGTTGATTACACATAAATTCGTCTCGCCTCGTGCCAATAGACTTCAAGATCCCTAGTAACATTACATCCTCTTCACCCTTGCAATAGCCCCCTCCCACTCCTTCCTCATTCCATTTCCATCCCTGCACTACCTCCTCCTCAACTCCTCTTCCCTTACTGCCTCTCAGATCACTCGTCGTCTCTGTTAAGTGATATCTATCATTTATTTCAGATGTCTTTTTGGTTGATTTTCGAAGCATTTAGATATTTTTTGGGGGAATTGATACCATTTTCTATATTTTTCCTCTCGAAGTTTCATGATTTTTCAACCCTATCCTGCATATCGATCACTCATTACTCAAGCACACACACGAAAATCAATACAATATCAGACTTATCATTTACCCAAATCTATATAACTCCATCTCTCGCCACATTAACCTTAGAGTGCAATAAATACATTAAACTGCAAAAAAATAACATCAAACGTCCTCCATCCAACGTCAAAATCAAGAGGTGTCTGAGGGTGAGGCAATCTATAGGTTTTCACTCTCATGAGAAAAAGAGTAAAGAGTAAATAGGCATCAGATTAAACTACACCTTCAATGACTATATATTTTCCTCCTTAACTAGATCAGGGCGATGGCAATACGTCGTGAGTCGGGCGTACGGCAGAGTAGTTAACAGGGTTTTAACATAATTACCTGATTCCTTCATTAAATCGACGTGTAAAGGGTGTGGCGCCGCGACTGAAGGATGAGGTTCTGGGAAGGTGATGAAGGAAGGTGTGAAAAATTGGTAATACGTAAAGAAAGGAATAGCAAAATGCAGTGATGAATAACGATAAGTGTATGATGTAGTACAAAGAATATGGTGTAGCAAAAATAGATAAACATAAATAGATACATACATTAATAAGTAAATATATAAATAAAATAATGAATGAATAGCTTATATAATGTGGAAAGATATTTTGATAAGAAATATCATGAATGTAATATAAATATATCTGAGGAAAACTTTGGATTCGTAGAACTGCAAAGGCCCCAAAAATATAAATAAAAACACTGCAAAAATATAATATGATACACTGAGCCAAACTGATGTAAATAAACAGAATTTCTCAAAGTTATTTATGGTCTGATAGGTTTACACGTGTACAGAAACCTAGAAGACTTGTAAAAATACCAGTAGTATACCAACAATTGTAGCAAAAACACTGAATAAACACAAAAATAGATGACAGAAGAATGAAAGAGACGTGAACGATCATACGACGAGACTAACTGATTCGTTGCTTCAGTATATCATGAGCATCTTCTTCACAAATGCTTCACTTCATTGATAAGTCCTCATTTATTACACGTCTCATAAATGTTCGGATCAATAAGAGGCTTCATCATCTCCTTTTAGTTTCATATACTCACGTCACCATCAAATAATTTACACGTGGTAAAAGTAAGTAAACAAGTGACGACTGCTTGAGAAATGTCTAGTTTTAATCACCTTGAGATGTCTACTTTTCTTTAATTTTATTTTATACGTCCTATCACCCTCATGTCTACCTCATACTTTCTGGGTGTTGGCGATGGGCGGCGGTCGGTCGGTCGGTTGTTCGGGCGTGGCAGCTGCTGGGGAACCAAGAAACAAATTCCACTCAGTTCTGTTTTTTTTTTAATTTGCGATTCATGGTTTGAATGGAATTTAGTTTTCTGTGAATTCCGTCTCTCACAGTGTTGTGTTTATTATGACAGGAGAAATACTTGATTTTTCTTCTCTAACTCACTATCATCTGACAAAGTCGGTCTGGTTCCGGGGCCCAAAACGGTGGGTTATTGCGAGGTAAGTATATATTTTCAGGTCATTTATCTACTTAATTTATCGTTTACAACATTTATATTTTGCAGTTCATCATTTGAAGAGCTAGCCTGATTTTATTTTATTCCCGTATACGCCCCAGTTTTTTTTGTTATATTTGTATAGTGTGACAAGAAGTATGTTTCTAGGACTGTGTTGCAAGTTTCAGACAACGACACGTGTGTTTTTTATTCTCTTACTGACTGCTATTGATCATGAAAGTAAAGTAGAAATGCGTTGGTGCTTGTATGAAGATATTAGTGAAAGAAAAGTTTATATTTATGTTGTTAGATATATGAGAGAGAGAGAGAGAGAGAGAGAGAGAGAGAGAGAGAGAGAGAGAGAGAGAGAGAGAGAGAGAGAGAGAGAGAGAGAGAGAGAGAGAGAGAGAGAGAGAGAGAGAGAGAGAGAGAGAGAGAGACAGAGAGAGAGAGCGTGGTCAGGCAAAAGGAATTAGTGTGATCAGAGACTATAAAGTGTAGCAGGAAGGTACAAACTTGTGATGACGGCGTGTTGCATGTTTTCCAGCACCCCGCCCGCGCCCTCCCGCACGAGAACGAGTGAGATCGATGTGCGGTAACTATCGGGTGGTGGAGGGGGAGGTGGAGAGAATGCGACCATCCATCGCAGCTACACGCCATCATGAGGTATGTGGGTGGAGCCATTCCATTTCATTTACATATCATACTATCGGGTGTTTGCATCCCTACCTACGTTTTCAATACCTGCTGATCGGTGGTAAGTCGGAGTTCACGATGTATTGTGGTATAAAGAAGTTTAAATGATGATAATGTGACTTTACACTCCATTTTGTGGTGTAACGGGTTGAACAGAGTGAAGCCCCGGGTACTTTTGATAAGAAATTTTATTCTTTTTTGCTGTTATTTAGTTTATTCATATATTATTTTATAAGTATATTATTTTACTGGTGACATTAAGTTTAAAGTTGTTTGTTATGTGCTTGGAATGTTGAACTTAGCTTCTTTGGTGACACTAAGAATGTGTGAATTGTCTTGAAGGGATTGTGTAAGCTACGTGTCTTGACCTCTCTGTATAATTTCAAGGGGGATTCACGTCCTCGTAGGTCACTTCAGGAGTAAATGTTGGTGTGCAGGAGTAGTGGTGGTGGTGGGACGAGGATCATGAGGCTGGGGTAAGTTAGGGAGTTTACAAAATAATCTTATGATGCAATGAAGCGATTCAGGTTAATCTGGAGCTGTGATATCGTGGCTGGTGAAGCTTTGACTGGTGATATGTTGATGATGTTGTTCTTGTATAAGCTGGTTTGATGTCATGCACTAAGCTTTTGCTGTGCATACATAACGCCTTACACTGTATTGTTTATTCCTTCTTATAACCAGTCTTAATTGTGAAAAAGGTACTAAAATAGACACATCGAAAAAGCAAATTTGGTTTAACAATAGAATCACTTGAAAAAAAATCTATAATAAATACATATATGTAAAGAAAGAAAGAAATAGAAAATGCGAGATTCCCGAACAAAATTACATATCTTTTTACTTTGCATCTTCCATATGTTACGAATAGTATATGACGACACGACTGTTTATATAGTTGATTCCAAATGAAAACGCAGGTGATGTATGGAGATGCATTCAAGACTCATATTACTGGTCTTTATATCCTGACCTTAGCGTATGACAGACCCAATTAGGAGAAGGAGGAAGAGGAGGAGGAGGAGGAGGAGGAGGAGGAGGAGGAGGAGGAGGAGGCGGCTCAGTGGGTTGTGGTATTATATCAAAGTCATTGTGTATTAAGTGAGTTTGTTTCCTGCTGTGACGCGGCAGTGACTCAGAAACTATTTGTATTATTCTGACTGCGATTTATTATTGTTATATTTGCTGTTGTTGTTTTCATGATGGTCGTGAATTACGCTTTGAGTGCTCGTATATACGTCAGCTAAATGGCACTTGTTTTTTTTTTTACACCCCACCACGCAATTTACGATCATTTTCAACCAATGAACTCCTTTGAGGGGAATATTTACTTATCCCCATTATAGTCAGTACTTTCGTATTGTTATCTCTCCCGTTTTTTATGCACACATGTCTTTATTCAATTGAGTGCCGTACGTAAAGGTGAATTATAGGGGTGGTTATTATATTTATGACATAGTGAGGTTTATTGTATTGTAGATGTAAGAAAGGTAATATTTATTTGTGGTCCACCAACTCGACTGGAGCGAAGACAGTATTGCAGTGTTAATATAGTGCAATAAAGAGCGAGAGAGAGAGAGAGAGAGAGAGAGAGAGAGAGAGAGAGAGAGAGAGAGAGAGAGAGAGAGAGAGAGAGAGAGAGAGAGAGAGAGAAAGAGAGAGATGGGATGGAGACACTACATTTACTCCCCTTAAAGATATACTCTATCCTCTCCTCATCTGTGTCTCTCACCTCACAGCTTGGACCCCTCTGCATTAATCCGCTCTCCCTTCATCTCCCCTCTTGCCATTACCAGGTCTCCCTCCACCACGTCCTTCCCCTAATCCTTTCTCTTCGTCACCTACCGTTTTCCTCACCATCTTGCCCTCCTAACCACCTTTCAACATACGAGTTTTCTAAGCTATGTCCTGTTTTACTTACGCTCCTATATTTTCACTCATCCTTCATTCCTCTCCTTTACTACACTTCCTTTCTCCTTCCCTCCTTTCCCTTCCTTCCTTCCTTCCTTCCCTCCATTCGTCCCTCCTTCCCAGCTGAATGAGGCACTGCAGAAAAGATCGGAGTGAGACATAATTCTGACGAGCGGTTTCCCGGAAGTTAATTAGCTACGCAAACAAATCCTCTGATAGTGGAGAGGAGGAAGAAGAGGAGGAGGAAGAGGAGGAGGAGGAGGAGGAGGAGGAGGAGCAGGAGGAGGAGCAGGAGGAGGAGGAGGAGGAGGAGGAGGAGGAGGAGGAGGAGGAGGAGGTCTGTTTGACGCTGCAGACCACAGAGGAAACGCAAACACGACTCAGATGTCAGATTGCCAAATAACCTTTATTTTTTTCGTGTGTAAGAGAGGGAGAGAGAGAGAGAGAGAGAGAGAGAGAGAGAGAGAGAGAGAGAGAGAGAGAGAGAGAGAGAGAGAGAGAGAGAGAGAGAGAGAGAGACTAATGGATGAATTTGATTAAAAAGTACATCATAAAGATAAATATAGTCGGACAGACACACAAAGGAGACGAAAAAGTGCAGTGAATAAAGAGAAAGAGTCAAGTAGTATAAACAGAGAAGACAAACAGAAAGAAGAGACAAAGTGAATAAATCAAGACGATAAATTTTGACGGTGCTTAATTCTGCATCTGCTTGTTTGCTTGCACGCGAAATATTTTCCAATGTACGTATCAAATGTCTAATATATCTATAGTTTTCAGACAAAAAGATGCATTTAAATCCAATGGAAGTATCTCTGTCTCTATTTTTTTTCTTTCTTTTTTTTTTTCTTTCTCTCTTTCTCATTCTCTCTCTCACACCATCGTTCATTCCTTCACCGCCGTCAGATCTCCTCCTGTAGCTAATCTTCGCTCGTATTAAGGTGTCTTCAGGCAGGACGAAGCATTAGCATTTAAATTGGAACTCTCGCCTTTTTCATAACCAACACGATGAGACTCAAGACCTTTTGTTGGCGAGAATATTTTATACATCCTGAAGTGTTTTCCGCTTGGCTGCCGGGCTGCTACATGAACTTGTCGACAGGAGGAGGTGAAGGAAGAGTAGCAAGGCGAAGAAGAAGAAGAGGAACAGCAGGAAGAAGAATATGATGAGCGAAAGAAATACAAACACGAGAAAATGAGCCGGAAAAAAGCAAGGTGAAAGAGAAAGCCAAGGAATTTGTTAGTTGTTCAATGTTATTTATTTTTAGCTGCAATGAAAATAAATGAAGGTGAATGTGATGCTAAGAAAAATCTATTTACTATTTTGTGTTACAGAGCTATGTCATTTTGTTAAGACCTAGCTGGGAAAATAGTTTATTGTCATTACGATAAAATATTTCAATTAATTTAATACAGCATTCGATAAAAATCATATTACAAAGACAAGAAGCATGTAATTATATCAACCAAACGCGTAGCTATGTAATTTCTTTGTGATTTGAGATCGTTTGCAACACCTTTAGAAATTCTGGGAAAGTTTCGTACCTACTTAGCGGAAATATTGCAGGGATTATAAAGCCTCGGAGGAGAAGACTCTCAAATTGGCAGCCACACGGCGTGACTGACACGTGTAATGTGTCTGCATGTGTTCCAGCCCCGGGACGCCCGCTAAGGGGAACGGAAATATGAACACCTGCACGCCACTTACACTTTTTCCTCAATAAACTGGAAGTCATCGCATGATTATAACTTTTATGCTTCAGTTGATATATATATATTTTATGATACTGAAAATTGCTGTTATTATTGCTATTATTATGATTATTACTGTTATTAGTATTATTGTTCTTATCATCATTATTATATTCATTAGGTAACACACACACACACACACACACACACACACACACACACACACACACACACACACACACACACACACACACACACACACACACACATACACACTGTTTTTTCATTACAATCCCATGAAAACAAAGTAAAAACTGACACTTCTTCGCCGAAATTTGTATGTGTTTGCATGTCGAAGGCCAAATGAACAAGGCAAGTCCCACGCAAGCATTAATCTCAGGTATTAGGTGTGTGTGGATGCCAAAACCATCAACGTTTGGCCTTGAAAACTTGTGAAACACTAAAAATTATTGGGTAAAGTTGCACGGGAGTCACCTATATATATATATATATATATATATATATATATATATATATATATATATATATATATATATATATATATATATATACATATATATATAGGTGACTCCCGTGCAACTTTACCCAATAATTTTTAGAGTGTTTCACAAGTTTTCAAGGCCAAACGTTGATGGTGTTGGCATCCACACACACCTAATACCTGAGATATATATATATATATATATATATATATATATATATATATATATATATATATATATATATATATATGTATATGTATATATATATATATATATATATATATATATATATATATATATATATATATATATTCATATGATATTTTTCATTGAAATAAAATAGGAAGAAAAATAATTCTTTTATCATGTATTTATGCTACATAGCATTACATGTATATGTAATACATGTCATTATGTTTGCTAAATTATTACCAGAACGTCCGAACTCTGTTTTATTAGACGATGCCACGTGACAGAGGAAAATCTAATTTAGTGTAGAATTCAAAACTTTTTAATTACCAACTTTTAATAGCATTTTGATTGCGTGGAAATTTTTCATATAAACAAACGTGTTTAATATACTGTAGAGTACTGAGATTTCTTCCACAGGCTCTCCTGAAAATGTATTCCAAGCATTCTCATTACCACGTAAGGAATTAGTGAAGTCTCACGCTGTATTTTTGTTGTAAGATAACTTTAACTTACTAATGTACTAAGTTGATTGAAAAACACAATATTATTTCCATTTTCATATTATATTACAAATACATACGTTTTAACTCTTGTTCGTTGCCATTTTGTTGTTTAAGTTGTTGCCACTGCTGCTATTTATGTATGTATTTGTTAGTGTTAGTGTGTGTGTGTGTGTGTGTGTGTGTGTGTGTGTGTGTGTGTGTGTGTGTGTGTGTGTGTGTATGTGTACGTCTGTGTGTGCGTGTGTGTACGTGTGTGTGTGCATTAAGATGTAGGGGTGCTGGAGTTTATAGCATGTCGTGGTGTAATGTTCCTCCTGGGTTGTGTTCAGGCGATGAAACACCTCGGGAGTGATGTGCAGGGATCGTTATTACGTCCGGCGAGGGAGAGAAGGATCAGAGGGCAACAGAGGGACGAGTGAGGAGGGAGAGCAAGACGGAGATGAAAGGTGAAGCTCCTCGTGTGTGTGTGTGTGTGTGTGTGTGGTGAGGGTGGATGAAGGGGCTGGGGTAGAAGGCCTCAGGTGGGTGGAGATGGCATTCAATACTCCCATAATCCGATTTACTCACTCACCAAAAGCTGCCGGGTCACCACTCCAATCCTGGCAGATGTCCCCACGGCCCGAGGGAGCTTGACGAGGGCTCAGGTTGAAGAATTAATTAAATGATTACCGCTGGGAGTAATGAGACTAAATGATCATGGCGGCCCTTTTAAAAATGCTGACGATGCTATCAAAACTCAAGGTAAAACTCGATGCTTCTGGGGAGGAAACCAGATTAAGATTATGACTAAGAGGAAGAGGAGGAAGATTACAGAAGAAGGAGGAGGTGGTGGTGGTGGTGGGTGTTGCGGCAGTGGTGTTGGCGTACGGGTAGGTGACACTAGAAGGGATGGAGAAGGGACTGATGGATTAACAAAGGACCTTATAAAGTAGGACGGGTTATGACGGCCCACGGTTGGCCTCGTAATCCTCAAGATGAGTTCTAAAGTAGACAAATGTCCCCTTGAATGCCGAAGGGAAGGGTGCCAACAAAGGAGAATAAAGCGAGCGCCTTCCCACTCCTGAGCCAACCAGACGTCAAGGACAGATTGTGTTTCCATTACTCGTGTGGACGCAACTGATTGTGGTGTTATGGCGCAGAGTATTTGTTTGTCAATTTCCTTCACCAAACGAGGCGATAAAAAGGAAAAGGATCAGGAACACACGTCTCTGTAGGAACCCCAAAAAAACAGACTCCCTCTCACATCCCACAAAAAGAATAAAGAATGTGAGGGAGGGAAGGAAACAAACAGAAATTTTAGCTTTGATCAGAGACACGTAAATATGTAATTAATATACCGCAATTTTCCGCTGTGACCTCCAATAGCTATTCAGAGCCAGAAATTAGGCATACTTCACTGATCCGCTCTCGTAAACTGAGGCTTCATCCCGCCAGTCCCACATTCCCAAAGCCGTGGGATAGAAGCTCGAGGCACGCACCAGATTCATCACCAAACGTCAGGAGAGCAAAATTGACTCGGAAACTAACATGGCCTCCCGATGGACCAACTGCGTGGGTCGTTCATTGAGGTCGTTATACAAGCAGCGACGAGAAAATAAGTGAGAGAGAGGAAGAGAGACAGGGGAACGGCCTCGACGAACAACTGTGGTAGCCGACAAACACACAAACATTCACAAAGTATACAAACACACACCAATTTATGTATATACGAACGAACAAACTTTTTACTCACACTGCACACACATGGACTGATTCTCTCCCTCTCTTTCTCTCTTTCTCTCTCTCTCGCTCTCTTTCTCTCTCTCTCTCTCTCTCTCTCTCTCTCTCTTTCTGAACCTTTCGTGTAAATGATGTGTCGTTTCGTTTCACTCTTTCTCGCCATAGTCGTCCCTGTGCGTCTTTTTATGAATTTTCCCATGTAGGAAAGGCCTTTGGGGAGAAACTTTTGTTGTGTATGACGTTTCGCTCGTCTTGGATGCCATTATTTACTATGAGCCTTTTGATACAGGGGGAACCACTCCATTTAGCATATTTTATCAATTTTTGACGATTACTGAGCGTCCCCATGAAAGGCGTGCGAGATTACCTACACCCACACACACACACACACACACCCACACCCGCACCCGCACCCACACACACACACACACACACACACACACACACACACACACACACACACACACACACACACACACACACACACACACACACACACACACACACACAGACACGTTCCTTAGAGGGCTCTCACGAACAGAACATCGTCCACAATAAAGGCTTAAAGAAGAAATCTCTTGCCACATCAAATGAGTTTTATCACCCGAGGTTTAAAAGTTTACTTCAAGTGAACCTTACACGCCCCAGGGCACCTTTTTTTTGAGAGGGGGTCGGGTAGCGTCCGGGGAGAGAGCATCGTCTGTAAAGTCCGGTCAGGTGCAGGGGGGCGACGAGGCTCCCCAGGTGAGTCTTTGATGAGGGAGCGAGACGTGTGGGTCCCTGAGAGATGGGATTTCTGAAGGTGGAATAGGAGGACGGGATTTTAGGATGAGAATGGAAGGTATTTTGACTGAAGCTGCGTGGTCGTTCCTACTAAGTTCCTCTTCTGATGCTACGACCTTCACTCACTCGTGTAGACTCTGATGGGAACATATTTTTTATCTCTTTACCTATTGCATTGTGTATAACTGCCAATACATCCCATCATCAGTTGTTTATACACCTTCCAAAGCTTCCCTTGGGAGGTCAAATCAGTTCACTACCTGGCTAGTGGAGGAGCTCTGGGAAGATGGAGCCAATGGGTCAATTACCTAATGAGGCCTGGAACATCAGCACTCCCGGTGGGTATGAGGGGGTAAGGAAGCACGGTATTAGGAGGGTCTAAAGGTGCAGGATGAGGAGGCATAAGGATGTGTACCGGGAGGATAAAAGGAAGGTGTCAGGGAAAGGCGGTAAAGGGAAGAAGATCAGGGCGTGAAGAGAGTGAGGATGAAAAAAATTAAGTAAAGTGTGAGGAAGTAAATACACTGAACGTAGAAGAGTCAGTATACATGTAAGGAGTGAGGATAGGGTATTTAAAAGGGTATCGAAATGTAATGTAAAAGAAATAGTGTTTTAAGTGTGGTAGCAGTGTAATATTGGAGGCAGTTGGGAGGTTGTAAGAAGGTGGAATGTGAAAGAGATACGGAGTGAGGGGAAAATGGGAAAAAGTGTTAGGGTGTGAATGGGAGGCAGGCTGACGTGAGGGAGCGGGAGAAAGTACCAACAATTTAATGGGTCGTTAGTTTGGCCGCAGCGTGTGAGCGAGGCAATAACGGGAAGTGGTTTTGCTCACTCCTGACAATTTAGATAAAGGAAAAAAGAGCAGCATTTGCCCAAGTCCAGAATACAGCGGAGACAAATGAAAATAATTGGTGTTAATAACAAATAATGACTTCAAACACCCAATTAGACATAGAAGATACTCTGACAGAAAAAAATCATGTGAAATCTAATCAAAATAGATCTCATAGATAATAAGAAAGCGTGGAAAAGGTACAGAATAAAAAATAATAATGATTCAAACGCAAAAAGTGACTGAAATTAAAGAAGTCGTCATTATTAAACGTTTCGCTGCAGAATAACATTGAAACTCTGGATCTTGCTCTTAATGGTCGGGCAAAGTCATCAAGGTACGAGCCATTACCATAACACGGGAGCTGGTGGGGGGCACAGTAGGGGGGGAGGGGAGAGAAAATGGAAGGGAGAGGAACAGAGTAGGGGAAGGGAGGAGGAAAGTAAGGTGAGCTATGGAAAATGAAATAAAAACTTAAAATGTGTAAAGAAATACACTGTGGATGAAATAAAGCATAGAAACTGTAGATAAACAGTAGATAAACAGTAGATAAACAGTAGATAAACAGGTGACCTCGCTCTGCATCAGTTGGGAGTTGCATGAAGTGATTGCGTGATAGATTCTAGTTAGTGTGTTGAGACTGCGTAGTGCCAGAAACGTTAGCTTTTCGTGGCTCAGTGTTGCACATGTTTCTATTACTGCACACCTGCATTGAACACCTATCAGGACACCACCAAAGTCAACATCACACAAAAAGAAATATGCAGGAAGTCTCACATAATAGTACGTAGTTTCAAAGATTATGATTTATTTTATTATCTTCAAAATTATAAAAATGTAAAAAGTAGCTCAGTGGTTAGTGTATAGAACTGTTCGATTATTGTTTTCAAGTTTAATTTCTGCTGAAAGATGAAGGTTGTCGTCAGTCGTCGAACAATAGTCTCGAAACACTACTATGTTACTTGTTTCTGCCTTCCACTCTGTCCAATTCTAAAGGAAAGCTCGAGATGGTATCACTAACCTTGAGGCGAGATGCAACAAAAAAAAATCCCCCTGCCACCAACACCAAACCCAACTACAGAGCCTCGAGGCGACTGAAGAAGAAGAAAAAGAAATGACTTGGATCAGAGGCGAACACACTGGATACATCTCGCGTCATGTCATTAATTTATTATGCCTTCAATGTGGACAATCAAGGTGTAAAGGTTAGGTAATGAGACCTAGAGAATAGAGAGAAGAAAAGCGGAAAATTACGCTTATACTTCAAAAATACGAGGGAATAATGACAAAATGACAAGATTGAACCATAAAACAGATGGTGGCGGGAAGGATGAGGTGGGAAGAGAGGCAGGAAAAGGAAGACGGAGGAGGTAACAATCACGTCAAGGAAACACGTGCATTTGACATGTATATAAGTAGTTCCTTAGCGATTTCAAAGGAAAAGTTGTGGAAGAAAAAGTGTTTCTTATTCCCAATTTACTAGTGCAAGGTTTTATTGTACAGCTGATAAATATTTTCCTCTTAACTTTTAGTGAATATCAGTTTCATCAGAAATCATTAATTTTATCTAATTGACAGGATGTTCATTTTATAGTAATGATTAGTGTCCTATATTTTTCATGATCATTTTAGTCTTTCTTGTATCTTCTGCACCAAAATTGATGTTAGGATTGTGTATTCTACTCACGCATCACTAGGCCGGCCAGGGTGTGAACCTTTGAGTGTGGCGGAGACTTTGGGAAATTTGTTAATCGGATGATGACTGGCAACGAACATGATCTGTGCTCTAGGTGAACCCAGTTATGGAGTTTCTCAGAATTCCCAGATTAGTATAAAGTTCTTGTTTAATATTCTGGTAAGAGTGTATGTTTTCATGAAAATGTTCTCTTAACTGGAAATTCTGAGGTTTATTCAGTACTACAATTTTGATGCAGGCAGATTGGTTTAGCTGCAATGACATTTGTTGGCGCTGGATTTATGTCACACGTTTTTATGTCACACGTTTTTGTTGCTAGCAAGTAAAACCTGTCGAGTAGTCTTGAAAATCATTTTGGTCATCTACCAGTCTTGTTGCAGTGACAATCATTCTAGTTTTTTTCTTCTTGGCGGTTCTCCTTGACGTGGTTTTTCTCTGCTAATGATTTCCTGTCATTCTGTTGTACCCACCTACACCTGGACACAAGTTCAACATATATATTCAATACACACAGACACACACACACACACACACACACGCACGCACACGCACACACACACATACGCACACGCACACGCACACACACACACACACACACACACACACACACACACTCACACACACTCACACACGCACACACACACACACACACACACACAAACGCACACGCACACGCACACACTCACACTCACACACGCACACACACACACACACACACACACACACACACACACACACACACACACACACACACACACACACACACATATACATATATATATATATATATATATATATATATATATATATATATATATATATATATATATATATAAACACACATATATTTTAAATAAAAAACTTCTCATCGTCTCATGCAATAGCTGTCGTCATACTGCCTGGCGACAGGTGTTCATCGGTATAATACGTATGTTTGAAACACTTGGGAAAGTGAGAAAAGATGTTAAGTTATCAGCTGGATTTTTTTATTCATTTTTTTTGCATCATTACACGGTGTTTTTTGTAGATTTGCTTTGGCTGTTTTTGTTCATAGAATTATTAAGAATCACGTAGAGAAACTTTACTTTTCATTCAACTTGGGGTATGAGTTATGGCAGATAATAGAATGCTTGCAGCTGCTTTTTGATCCCTCCCCCCCCCCGCACTACACCACATCCGTAGAAGAACTCATCATTACACACCAGATCCGAACACATGCAATCTATAAATAACACATGAACCCTGGTACGTACATACACGCACACACAAAGTTTTAGCCAATAGGAATTCTCTAAAGAAGTTAGGCGGTGACCGATATCTGGCACACTCCATAGTCCCGCCCCCAGTACTCCCAGTCCTCCCTCACAGTCTCGCTCTACGACACAACCCCGAACACAGCTCAAACTCATGACACTTCACCAAACCTCTGTTCTCTCCCACGCCCCGCCACACCTTCTGCAGCTTGGATTCACCTCCAGCACTTCTCTACACCTACAAACTCCCATTAAATTCTCCTTCCTCACCAGAACGAGAGTTATGCAAAACAGAGGCAGCAGGTGACATGACGAACGGAAGGAAGACATGGAGCGGCACTTGCCTCGCTAACAATTATGGACCGCTTTCCCTCGAAAACGATAATGAAACCGTGTATGCGAGCGAGACTTAAGCATTGGTAATCACAGTTCTTCAGCGTAATCGCAACCCTCACAGGACACTTTTTAAGGCCACAACATCCGCTGTTGTATTCCTATTTCTGACGGAGTTGCTTAGGGTTATGGGCAGTAATATTGGTAATTGTAGTTTTGGGTACCTGAAGAGAATTATTTTCATCACGAAGACGAGTGTTTGATGACTCTGTGGGAGCCTGTACAGTTTATGTTTCCTGTCGAATTTTCGAAAGTCGGAACACAAAGTGAATGGTAGAGTTACATCTTCCTTTCGTAGTGGGCGCAATAGCCGACTCTTAAGTTTGCATGTGGGTCCGTTGAACGTGCGACGTTTTACTGATTGTTGTAAAGAGAAAAGTAAATAAAACACTTTGATATAACATGTGTATTCATTAAGAAAAGCTATTCTCGTTTTTTTCTACAATGAAACGGAGGAACAAAATAATTCTCAGAGCAGAGACAGGTCAGTGCTTGCCAGTTCCAAAAACAATCATGCCTTATAACTTATAAGAAGAAGAAAAAAAAAATATATATATATATATATATATATATATATATATATATATAAATCTCAATATCACACGCTCATACACACATACATTTACTCGATAATAACCAGCACACGAAAAAGTCACATAAACGCAATACAGAGGTTAATGCAGCCTTGGCGCGTTGTGAAGTAATTAGCAAGGCAGGAAAGTGAGTTCATTGTCCTCCTAAGCAGCGGGTCTGATGCTGCCATTACTGTTACAGGGAGTCTTTGAACTTACTCATGAATAACGCCTCCTACTGTCTGTCTGGCCGGGGTGGTCTTCCTTCCTGTCGTTAAATTGGCAACGGATATCTGATGACAGCTTGAGAAAATATAATGAGGTTTTGCGATGATTTATTGTGTTATAAGTGTTCTGTTTTGGTTTTATATAAAGTTACGTGTTCATATTTCCTTTTATTCTTTCACGTTTCTTTTTATCTCATATATATTTTTTCTTTGTCATTCATCATTATCTAGTTTCATCTTGCCAATGTTTCTCTTTCTCATTTACATTTATCCTTCATCTCCCTCTGCATCACTTTTTTTTTTTTAACTCTCTCTTACCATCCCCCTAAGGAGAGAGACCCATTAGATAACCCATTAACGAGGCTCTAATGACATGTTAATCCCATTAGTACGGAGGCTCGGGCAATATTTGGCTGAAACGACACCCAAACGACACTCCTTGAATATCGTTCTCCGCTTCTCATCGTTTGCTTATCTTTCTCCGCTGAATATAGAGAAGAACAAGAAAAACAAGAACAGGAAAACGGAGAAGAGAAGGAGGAGGAGGAGGAGGAGGAGGAGGAGGAGGAGAGGAGGAGGAGGAGGAGGAGGAAGACGAGGAGGAGGAGGAAAAAGGAGGAGGAGGAGGAGAAGGGAGAAGAGGAGGCTGGAATCGCAGTATCAGTGTTTGGTAAGAATTTTTCAATATTTAATCTGGAATCACCGTTATCAGTCTATTTTTTTTTCTTAATTTCCTGCACTCGCTTTGCTTTTATCTTACATTTAGGCAAGATAAGACCGCATTCTCCTTATATAGGTAAGTGAATCTCCAAAGTGAATCTATTGGAAGGTTTACTGGAGAAAAAAAATGATATAGTACTTCAAGGTTTAACGAGGGGTAGTTAGCGGAAGGGAGGGAGAGGGGAGGAATAGAGCGAGAGAGAGAGAGAGAGAGAGAGAGAGAGAGAGAGAGAGAGAGAGAGAGAGAGAGAGAGAGAGAGAGAGAGAGAGAGAGAGAGAGAGAGGAGAGAGAGAGAGAGAGAGAGAGAGAGAGAGAGAGAGAGAGAAAAGTAAGATGACTTCAAAGAAAAAAAATAATGAATGGAAGAAATGCTAAAATATAAAAAGAAAGGCGAAAAGGAAGGTAGATTTCATTGATTTTTGTCTTGCTCCTTGACCCACCTGGACTCATGCACGTACCTATAATGAGACCTGAGATGCATGAACACTTCATTATTACTCTATGGCTTCATTATAGACCAAAAAAAAACTGCAAGAACATTACACATTTGCCTTACACTTCCTAATAAACAATCATTATACTTCCCTTCCCTTGCGTTAGTCGAGGTATTGTATATATTGTTTTACGTCCCTTAATATTAAAGAAATAAAAAATAATAATAATACCGTGTTAAATCAATGAATAAGGAAGAAAAAAATATCTTGCTTTTAGGGTTCATCTTTGACCCTTAAGATATGGGCATCAATACCTCTCCGCCACTCACCTGCCTCACTTGAGAGTTTTGAGTCCATACTTGCCTGCCTTCGGATCCTCTTGCCCTGAAGGTTCACGGTTTGGACTTCATTCATTCTGATGGATATAATAATTGGTGCCTTGATGATGATTTACATTTGGAAGAACCGGAATATTCGTGATAAAAGTTTCCTTGGAAGTGGAAAAATAATAGAAAGATTAATGTGTACTGGAATTTTGCTTTTTCATTCTATTTCTTTTTCGTGTCATAAATAACTAAGGTAACGAGCAACAGAAAAGGAAAAGGATGAGGGCAGAATTTCCTTTTGGTCTTTTATTTTGAGTTTTCCCGCAAATCCACATCTTTCGTGATAAATGTAAGGCAGAACTAGGTATTGACAAGGTCAGGAAGGTGTGTAATAAACACTGGAAGAACGGGATATAAGGAAGATGAAATTATTATTAGAATCTACATGAAAGTTATTGAATTATTGTGTATAGAGTAGAACAGAGACGGTTATGAGGTGCATCAGAAAGACATGACTCAGTACAATGGCTGCAGGGAAGGAGTGGAGTGGAGGTGTTGCGTGGGCGGTGGCAGGGTAGGACAGGAAGCCATCCACGTGGTAATGGCAGGGGTCACAATCAGCGGCCTCCAGATGAGACGTTCGCCTTTACCCTCATGATATAAAGTATTACCAATTACATTCAGTTTGTCTTTCATTTATAACTTCCATCTGCTCCATTACTGGGTGGGGGGTTAATGTATGCTAATTACACTCAGCTCACCTGGGCCAAAGTGCAGGTGCGTATGAGATGCCCTTTGAGTGATTGCTTTGGATAGTAAACAACTCATAGGTAATTGAGATTAAGAACTGGAATGGCAAGTGAAGGCTCGTGTGCGTGCTGGTTCTACAGAATAGTTGATTGCAGGCGAGTTTATTTTTTTTTGTTCTTCTTGTCTCTCAAGGAACGAGTTAATTCTTCCTTTTATATTTAAGTTCAAGTTCGTAATAAGTTCAGTTTAATGGTTTCTCTCTGTGGCAGCATTCTATTTAAAAGTATAGACTGTCTTTCACTTTTTTTTTGAGTTTTCGTTTCTTATACTTATTTATACTTACTGAACAGGTGATTAGATACTATAGGTGACTTACAGAACTAATAAGGAGAACAACACATTCCTTTTCTGTTTCTTCTCCTTGCATCTAACATAATCATTCATTACAATTTTCTTCTTCCTCCATCCCTTCCTTACCGCCGTCTCCCTTTCCGTCTTTCTCATTCAAGAACTCCCTCCGTTTCCTCTTCCTCCTCTTCATCTTCCTGTTTCTCTTTTCGTCTCCCTCCTTCACCAAACACCACCACAACCACAATTTACCCATGAAATTAGACTGAATGACAAGGGTTTGCCAGCCAGAAGGTGAGGGAGGCAGAACTTGGCTTGGCATAAAGACCAGGCAGATAGAGCGGAAGGAGGAGGAGGAGGAGGAGGAAGAGGAGGAAGAGGAGTAGGAGGAGGAGGAGGAGGAGGCGAGGGGCAAGGGCGTGAGCTGTAATCACCCAGCAACTAGAAATTAACACCTGTGAGCAGGCTCGTAAACTCCATTCACCCGCACAGTCACGCAGTTACTCTCACCCTCGCGTCCAGACAACAGTTTGTGTGAGCGATACAGGTGAAGATCGCTGCTGCTCCTTCATTCCTCGCCCTCCAGGACCTAACACACTCACAAGAAGGAGGAGAAAAATGACTCCCTCACTACTTCGTTAGCTCTGTATCACTGCTGCTAATCTTACACCTTAGACGCAAATTACAGGGCGAGTTATCAGCGATTTGTAAGATGAAGATGCAATGATTTGACTCGCTTTCCTCTGGTGTTTTAAGTAGTGACGGGATGCGGTGCAGTAGCAGAAGTCTCCGATAAGGGTCATGTAATACTACTAGATGGATAAGATAGTGCTATTATCTCTCTCTCTCTCTCTCTCTCTCTCTCTCTCTCTCTCTCTCTCTCTCTCTCTCTCTCTCTCTCTCTCTCTCTCTCTCTCTCTCTCTCTCTCTCTCGTGACAATAGGCGTCAGGGCATCTCCACGTTAGTTTGCAGGACAAGATCGTTGCTTACGGCGAGAGTTATAAACGGGTCTGTGTGTTGGCGCGGCTTGTGTGCTCCTTCCCAGCATCCCCCCTTCCCCTCCTCGCCCTCCTTCTCTCCCATCTGCCGCCTTTCCCCTCTTCCATCCCACTGCCGTCTCCCTATCCTCCATGCGTCTCCTTTCTCCTCCTAGCGCCTCTCCGCCTCCTTCCTTTCACTTCTCTACCCTCTGCTCCCTCCACCACTTCCATCTCTGTGCCTTCTCCATATCTTCTGTGTCTCTCTCCACCTCCTCTTTCACCTCTTGAGTTGTAGAGGTGAGGAGTCGAGGAGAAAGAGAGAGAGAGAGAGAGAGAGAGAGAGAGAGAGAGAGAGAGAGAGAGAGAGAGAGAGAGAGAGAGAGAGAGAGAGAAAGAGAGAGAGAGTAGTTTACAGCCACGAAAAGACACACAGAGAGAATAGGAAGGAGGGTAAAGGTGGGTAATTCCGGCGAGGTAATACAAGGTCAAATTGTGGAGTCAAGTGAGGTCTGATTACTTTTCCTGAGGCTCGGAGGCAAAACACCCTTGTTTCTCCCCCTTGACGGCCGTGGCTCCACCTAGTGAGAGATTTTGTAACATCACTAAAATCAGATGTTACGAATTTTTATGATATTTTCGTTAATTCCTGTAATCAGGGTATTCATAAAACTATTATTTTCCAGGATTGTAGTCATTGTATGTGTTTATAAGATCAAATAAACTCTGGGCGTGTTGTGCATTATTGCTTAATTATGTCTAAATACCCTTTAATAACGAAATATATAAACAAGAAAGGTAGAATGATAGTTAGCTTCAATAATTTGCTCTAACTTATGCAGGAATATAAAACACGAGGACTGTTATGTTGAATCTCTATAATTTTCTTAATTATTATTTTAGTTATGACAACAATATCCAATGTTTATTCAGCAGTAAAACAGGAAGGAGGTCGAACAGAAGATGACTCCACTGTTAACATGTCACCCTCTCACTGCTCTGTTACTCCTCTTCTTCTTCTACTTTCATGCCACTTATCTCACTGTTATCACCTTACTCTTCATTACCATATTTGCTTTTCACTCCTGCATACTTTTAAGCTTCACAATTTCGTTTTTCTCACCTATAACCTATTGACCTCACCTCTGCCTCTTCCTCTCCTGACTCTCCCTAATAGACGAGTTTCCTGTTTGGTGTTAAGCTCCTCATGTCATCACCACGAGTTGCCGCTTTGAAAACCACTCGCCATATGGTCAACTGTAAAGTTTTCCTCCACGCAATTAAAGTCTTTGATGGAGTTACATTTGAATTTGATTATTTTCACTTCCAAAGATAATTTTTTTACTGACCCAACAACCAACGACTTGTCTCTTCCTGCCTCTTTCTCCTCGCTTCCCATCCCTCGTCCCCTTCCCTGTTCCTCCTTCCCCACCTTCCTCGCCTTTCCATCCTGCCTCCTCCACCTTTTCACGCCCCCTTCCCGTCATCCCCTTAACTGTGGGTCTCTCTCCACTGTTCTTCCTCCACGGCCTCACACACCACCGCCACAGGAAACACCTTGGACAGTCGGTAAAACGACACTGCTGTGAAATCGATAATTGTTAGAAAATCACTAGACAAAGGACAAGATTTTTGTTACGGCCCAGCTGCTTCTTCATCATGCAAATCTGACACGGTTCCCCCAACACTCCTTACTACCTTCCCTCCCTTCCTCTCTCCCAAGTCTTGACACACAATGCCCCATCGCCCCCTGCCACCTGCTTCCTGGTCTGTCTCCTCCCCAGAACACCTTTTTCCACCTGCTACTTTCACCATTTTAGACACACTGTTTTTTCTTTCACTTTTTCACATTGCTTATCAACTATTATCTATCTGTCCGCACTTCCCTCTCCCTCCCTTTCCCTCCCTCTCAAGGTCGTCTATCAAACTTCCTTGTTTTTTATCTCTTCAATTTATTTTTTTTTCTGACAATTTGAAAACGTATTCGTTGTATTTGTGGATGGTGTTTTAACTTCTCTCTATTTTCCCCCGTACCTGTCATCCAGGTAACCACTTTTTCCACTCGTTTTGTTACCACTGCAAACACTTCCACCTGAAACAAATTTTGCCAGTGTTGCCCTTTTCTGCCTGCACCCTATAACCCTTCCCCTGCCAACCCTTACCCTTCCTTCCCCTGCCAACCCTTACCCTTCCCCTGCCAACCCTTACCATTCCCCTCACATCACCACCACCACCACACACTTGCCAGTCACATTTTCTACTTCACAACCCATCCACTTCCCTTCCGTCTCCTCTCTATTTCTTCCCTCCTTTTCTCTTTCTTTGCCTTTCCCTCGTCCATACACGTAAACCATCCTCCTTTCTATATATACCGCTGGTCCATGGAAATTTACTCACGTCTTCAGTACTTGACAATATTTATTTACACGTCAATGTGAGTTTTTGAATTTTTCTTCTTGAAAGTAGAAAATAGTATCGAGTTCCATTACTTTCACTACATTCACTACGTATATTATTGCTATTTATCTATATTTATTGATTTATTTTAATGTTATAATTGCATGTAATTCAGTCGTGTGTTAGTTTGCTATTTGTTTTTCTTCTACATATATAAGTGTCAGAAACAGGATGGTAACGTTATTTATTGGGTCTGTTTGCTAACGCGTTGTGCATCTGTTTCTATCAATAATTGTTTGTATGCCATGCAAGGTCAGCATAATATTTACTTAATTATTTTCTTAATGCATTTCTTCCTCTCAGTATTTAATTACGTGAAACATTATACTCAATTTAGATATTAAAATTTATGGCGTTCTTCCTCTCGCAGCAGGAACAAATTGCCTCATGTTTATATTTTTGTAAGACATTTATCATAATGCTGCTGTTGATGTTCCTAATGATGATGATGGCAATTATAATGTTAATGATAATAATCCCGTAGTGATGTTTATTTATAATGCTGCCAGTGGTTAAATGTAATGTATTGGAGTTTTGCTGTGGTCATTTGCCCGCCACTAAACACTTCCTTATCCAGTATTTAAGTATGAGTGGTATGATAGGATATACAATGCTTTTTTTTATTCTTTGAGAGGATAGTAAGTGGCAAACTCTACTATTGATCTCCTGTGAAGTTGAGTGGCAGGTTGAGAGGTTAATGGCTCTTGAGTGGCGTTGGTGCTGAGTTGGCTGTATCTGGGGGTTCATGCTCCACACCTGTTGGGCGACGCAGGTGTACTGGCCAGGTGTTACCAGATGTACTATTGTCTCCAACGATTTTGTTACCCTTCCTTGGCCAAGTGTTGTTTATGTGGCAGCACTACCTCGAAAGCTAGCCGCTTTCCAATACCGCCTGGTACATATGTAGTCACTTGTCACGCACAGTCATAATTAGTAGCTTCAACAATACGAATTTAGAAAAGAAAAATATTACATACACTTAGCTGAAAGAGTAATTATTAATTTTCCATCAATTTTTAATATTTTTACTTTTTTCTTGAATTCCATGTGTTTGTTTGCTTTCGAGACTGTAACCTTTCTTTAGTGATACCAAACAATATCATCAATTATTTTTACAATTTCGTATGTACGAGAAAATGTCACCCATCCCTCTCCTCTCACTGTGACTTCACTCCTCAGTCCACCTTGTCTCTCCTCTGCCTCACCGCTCTGTGGTTAAAACATGGATAAGTAGTATGTGCCTTCAAGTGATACTTTTTTCTTTTTTTTTACTGAGGCGATTTAAGAGACCGAATCTCGTCCTTTGTGTGTGGCTGACAATAATGAAGCAGTCTCGTTTTTTCCACCGAAGCTCTTGCATTCTGATGGTGTTAGGGATGACTAGCCTAAAGTGGGTTTCTGTTGGTTTCAGATCACAGTATTTCTGTCAATGAAGGAGTCCGGTAAAATATCACACAATACACACAAACAACGAATTGAAGAGACAAAAAGAAAAATCACAGCCAAACGGGTTCACGTAGGCATAAACAAGGTGAGTAAGTAAATAACCGTGGAATGGCGCCAACTGGTGATAAATATGTCGGAAAGCGAGAAGCCTCCGTTTCACAGGGACATAAAGTTATCAATCCGTCGTGCGTCATGTCCCTGCGGTCGGTCCCTGGCGGCTCTCTAATCATGCTCCATCTGTCAAGGCAAATCTACCGTCGAACTGGTGTCCTATACGAATATTTTTTATTAGTATATGCGCACTGTATTTCTCGTGTGTGGTGGTGATGGTGGAGGTTATGGTCGTAATGGTGCAAAGTTGTGGGGGTGGGAATGTCAGTGGTGTGGTGGTGGTGGTCTGAATAGTGGAGTCGGTCATGCAATATCTCGACACGCTTCCTCCTCCTATTACAGAGCCATTAGGGTTTTACTTTTTGAGCAGCATCTTGCACTGGCACGCATTGGAACTCACACTCACATTAATACTTATTTTACACACAGTTTGATGATTTTAGTTGCTATACTTGGCCTAGATTATCACTCTATATGTGTGTGTTGGGTACATATGAAAGGACGAGACCATCTGATAGGGCATGCGTGAGGATTTATATTAAAGTTAGGCGGTGTAACATGATGAATAGCCAACCGAAGCAATAGCTCAGACGTGTCACTGGATGCTGCTGCCACCGAATTGCAAAACCGAACCGTGAATCTGCAGCTATGTGTGTACGTAACCGTGGCGACCTGAAACCAGGGTTATTTGGTGGCGTTTGTAGTATTGAGTCTATTCATAGTGACGATGATTTTTTTTTTATGGTAGTAAATTATTCTCGTAAGAGGTAGATTATAGTTTAGGTACGAAATACATGCCCCTCATCTTCATCATCATTATCCACCACCATCACCATAATTAATATCATTATTGTCATTGCTGTTATTACAACCACATTTATTACTGGCACAATGTCTATAATGACCATAATAAAGGAAGATATTAACGTGCAGATAAATGAGAGCATTCTTGTACCTTATTATGCCATTGAAAAATACGTGGGGGGCCTTTCGGAAAGACGTGGCCCTTAGGAGTAATGGGCTTCAATATGTTCCATTCAGAGCCAGTTAACGGCACTCACTGAAGCACATAACGTGACGCAGACGACGCTTACTTGTCGCATAAATGACGCACAAAGATGTAATGAAGCATAATTGAACCTTTGGGAATGTTGTAATGGCAAATAATTATGATGGTGATGGCGAGAGTGAGTAGAGAAGTGGTGGTGGTGGTGGTAGAGGTCCGCTGTGGTATTGCAATGAAGATGACGATAATGGATTGATACCCGTGGTGATAAGATAATAAGTTATGTAATAAATATCATCAAGTTGTATAATTTCCTCACTTTTTGTCGTGTTATAAAAAATGGATAGATCTTGCATGATAATTTGTTTTTCTTTCTTTCTTTAAATCAAGTGAAGATCAACCAGTCAGGAAGCTTATTAAAATTTGTTGCATGTTCACGGCACCTCACCTTTCATTACTACTTTGCGTGAAGTTACTATAGTGGACAACACGAGGGTTTTAGGAAAGGTCAGCTAACATATATATAAAAATAGAACGAAAATAACAGAGACACACGTCACACCATTCATTCAATTTACTCTAATATTTCCTAACTATCATTAATAATATACCCGAGAGTAACTTACAGTCTTACTCCACACTATACAAGCTTTTAACACCATTACACTAAATCTTTATAACCTGAATGACTGACTCGACTAATAAAACTATCAGCAGTAAAAAATGTGGAATGTCTTGAGCGTTGCATCACCTTGGATTCATGACCTCATTGTGCATGAAGGTTCAGGGTCGGTGGTGGCAGTCGTGCGGATCCTTGCTTACCTTGAAGACGCGTGGAGGGCATTACGGCAGGCGGCGAGGGGCGGGGCGGTGGGAGGGAGTGTCAGTGAGGCGAGGGAGGAGGTAATTAATGGTTTGCAGCAGTAAATTCACGTGAACATCTCAAGTCAACGAAGGGAGGAAGGGGTGAGGCAAGGGTGGTAGGTAGTTTTTCATCCACTTAAAGGTAGTGAAGTGTCGCGTGGTTAAGTGAGATAATTGGGTTGTTTTAAATCATTTGATATCACGTGGAATTAAGGTTCAAACAACTTGAATCGAGATTTGTACATGGCTTTATGGTGACTTTGGTGAAATAAAGGATGTGGAGTTTTACAGTGACATTCAGCGAAGTTGTGTCATCTTCTGCGACATTAATATCATTCGTTGGTAACTCTGTGATGCAAAAAACTTACCACGTTGGTTAGAAGCGAAACTTTCAAGGTGTGCAATTTATTAAGGCGAAAATACGTACCTACATGCTTGCAAAATTAGCATATTATACGTCGATGCTTTGTTATAATGTGATTTCGAAGTGGTTCATATTAGTGTTACGTACTGGACTCATTCTGTCCCGAGGTGGTGGTGGTGTGAGGGGAGGGTGAGCTGAGCCAGGTCCTGCAGCACCTGAACCACCACGTCCAAACCCAGCGTGTTTCGGGGAGCATTAAGCCGCGGGCAATAATAATTAGTGCACATACGTTGTAGCCTTCATTATGAGAGGTTACAATTGTTCCCTGTGTTCACTGTGAGGTTTCCATCGTAATTGGCATGACTGTGAAACATCTAATGAAACAATGAACCCTCTCAGGTTTCGAAGCCTTCCTTGCATGGGTCTTGCCAGGCACATCAACCCTCCCAAATCATCAGTTGCTTAAAACAATACAAAATGCATCTAATACTACTCTTCGTCATACTTATCTGCCGATTGTACCTTTGATTCTTATGGAACTGTTCTTGAATACGATTATTTGGAAGCTGTTTATTTTTTTTGTACTAAAGTTATGGTATACTCATAATTGGTATCTCCACCACAATGCTACCGTTTAATTGGCTAATGGATACAGACGTGGACCAATGTGAGTGAGGCCTGGCTCGCCGCCTTCCCACTCTTCCAACCTCCGCCCGCTTGGCTGTCACGGACCACGGTGCTCACGGATTATTATTGATTCATGTTGCGTAATTGGCGTTACGTTGAGTTACGAGTAATGTTTTGTGGATAGTGTCGTTACTGTAAGTGGAGTGGTTAACTGTGTTGATTTAGCGTTGGACTTGACGTGATGGAGAGAGTTTTAGAGGTGCCCGGCAGCAGGAGTTGGGCAGCAGGCATGCGGGGCCGATGCCTCATCACTGCTGCTGCCTCCTGCCAGGCTCTCGATCTTCCTCCACTCACGGATGACGGTAAGAAGTTAAAAGATGCGTTATGACGTGATCATCACATATATTTTTATCATATAATTATTTTTTCCAGGAATTAAAACCAATTAGGGAGTGTGATAATGATGGTTACATGGAAGCTGCAGGAAGTTTGATTATGTAGATGCTGCAGCTGACGTGTTACAATGACCTTGACTTCTACTGTTTTAACATTCATGATGCTTAAGCCACGTACGATTACTTTTTTTTTTTTTGGCGTTAATTAGCTAAACGAAAGGCTTTTTTTATTTATTTTTTTTGCTGGTCTTATCTGAGTGACATGAATATATACTACTATTTGGCAAAACTTCCTTACATTTCTTTAGTTATGGTTTAGATAATGAAGTAGAAGGTATAATGAGGAAAGGTCTAAAAAAGATACAAAATAGAATGGTCGGAAGGTGTTAAAATTATGAAACCATTGTTAAGAAAACTCATGTATTGGGTGACTGAACACTACTAATCACAAAAACTACTAATTACTTGTATATAGGCAAGGCTCCACAATGACATGTTATGGAAGGTCTTGTATGGGAGGTGGGAAGATAACTATAGACAAAAAGAGCGAGATAACTAGAGAAACAGAGGAACTAACAAGCAAAGGAGTAGTTGTAGGTATGAGGGCGAGCTAAGTAGGGAAGGGGGAGGAGAAAGCGAGCTCGTGGGCGGGTGGTTAGGTGAGGTGGGGAGACAGGAACAAGGAGTGCGGGGGCGCTTGGAGGGGTAGTGGAAAGGGGGTGGAAGGCAGCGAGCGAGGTTGGGGTGAGAGTCTAGGGGGGAGGATCAGTGGGAGGAGGGAGAGGGTAGGGGAGTAGCAAAGTATAGAGGGAGGAGACCATTGGCAGGTGAAGTGAGGAAGTGGGCACTAATAGGGGGGATGGTAGAGGTGAGGGAGTAAATGAGAAATCGAGCGTTTTTAGGAGGGAGAAAAAGAGGGGGAGGAGGAGGGAGAAGAGAGGGAGGGTAGAAGTTGCAAGATGTGGTAGTAAGAACTGGCTTGAAATATATATATATGTGTATATATTTAGTATGGATGCAAAGGAAGTGGTTAGATATCTTTACGAGGTACTTGTGGCAGCTTTGCAATTGTTCCGAGTGTGATGCTTTCAATTGTACGATAATTAATTTAATGATGCGTTTTAAGTATATCTTATCGTATTTTATTAGTGGTCGCTTTTGTTGTCAATGTCTTGTCTATACTTGGGCTTAGCTATTAGTATTGATTTATTTTTTGTCTTTTGTAATGCTCTGCCGCCTCCCACCAAGCTTCTCAGCAGGTAAGAACGAGTGTACAAAGACGAGAATGAACACACACACACGCACACACGCACACACCACACGCACACACACACACACACGCACACACCACACACACACACACACACACACACACACACACACACACACACACACACACACAACAGCAGTTACTGAGCACAGCATCGAGCCTCCCCACCTACGAGTTGCAGAGTCACAGGGGAAAAAAATGGCATACTCTCCTTGATTACGTGGAGGCATTATCTATAGAAGGACTGTAAAGGCTTAGCGGGAAGACCATTTGTGTTTGGAAACAAGCCCCTTTTGTCTGTTGCTAAAGGGTGGGGTGAAAGGGGCGTTTAAAATGTTTAGAAAAAAAAACGTGTTATATTTTTTATCTGGTTGTAAACAAGTTCTAGACATTTTCACCACCGGTTTTAAAAGTCATTATTTTTTAAAGAAATTAATTATATTAGTTTTAGGATGCAAAACAGAGGTGTAATAATCATGTAGTAATATGTGTTACTGGTTATCAGAAGTTAATTATAGGCTAAGGCAATTGAGTAGTCATGTAGTTGCTATTGGAAGTCATTATGAATACCATTACCTTTTTTTTCGTTGTAATTATAGGCTGGTCAAGTAACGCCTACACTGTGTTATATAGTGAGCCCTTAAGAGGCAACGAAGGAGCAGCATCGCACTTAGTGACCGGATCAAACCTCGTTAATTACAGATGCTGTCTCCCCCTTCCATCGTACCGCCATTACTATTAGTGTTTACTGCCGTTGTTTACTGCCGTTGTTTGCTGCTATTTACCTGTGATTTACCTTCTCTTTTGTCATTTTACTTTATATGCACAGTTTGGTGTGTGATCCCACTTATCTTTTTACCCATTTCTCTCCCTCATCCTCTATAAAAAAAATGTTTATACTCGTATGGTTTATGTTCGTTAGTCCAGACACTTTTTTGGATATTCAGGGAAAGAAATGTGCACCTTCAGCAGTAATATGGCGTAGTAAAAGATCGATTAAAACCTGTAACTTCCCCCTGTGTGCGAGTGAGTAGCCATGCAAAACGGGAGAGCTATGAGCCAACATTCGCCTCTGTAATAAATGCAGGCAAGTGGAGGACATAATTTATGGCTCCTGATTATACGTCCGTGATAGCTCTCTCAAGGAAGATTTCTTTTCTCCTTATTAGGGGTTTTTCATACGTGGAAACTTGAAATGTTTTTTTTTCTGGACGCTCACGAGGTATACATAAGAGTCTAATACAACGATTTTTTTCTTTCTTTTCTTATGTGTCATTATAGCGACCTGTGAATGTGACGTGACACTGTTATACATGAATGTTATAAGTTTTCAATCTGCAGAAACACAACATTCCTTTGCATTCAATGACAATACTGAGTGGCCATTGCGGTGCTCTGGGCCCGGAAATGAAGCCAATACTGTGGGTAATGACAGTGACAGTGGTGGTAATAGTGCTACCAATGCACGCTTAAGTGGCCGTATCTGATAACGGTAATAACGTCATTACAACCGTACACTCCTGGTCCTCTCTGCACGTGTTTCAAATTGAGGAAAAAAATTGTAAATGGTTAAGATTACAATGATAAGGTTTTCATACTTGATCATGTTGTTTTTGCTTATCTTTAACCTTTGTTCCAGCGATTGTAACATGGAGTTTAATAATAGACCGAAGACATTAATGCGGCCAAATTGCAAAACGGAACTGGACCGGCGACGAGTGTGTGAGGACGGTTCAGCGACGCTCATGGCTGCCGGCTGGAGCAAATGACCGGAACGGACCGAATCAGGCCTTGTACTTTTACGTGACTAAACCATTTGAAGGTTTTGTTTTAACGAGAAGGTTAATGATGTGTTTTTGTTTAACCTTTTCTAATTGACTTTTCAACACTTTTATCACTGTTACTTATAAAAAAAAAAAAGAAGCCGTGTAAAAATCCAAGTACTCGTGTATAATTTCATAAAATCGTGTTCAGTGCATTTGTTTGCAAAATGTAAATCTAGTGCGTGCGAGTATTTTTTCATCTTTTTTTCTCTTTTTTTTTAGTAAAGTTTTAATTTTAAAGTTTGTCGAGGCAGAACCTTCCTCCTTCCCCGCCGTGGGAGCAGACACAAGGAGGAGGAGGAGGAGGAGGAGAGAGGAGGAGGAGGGTTGAGGGTTGAGGGTTGAGGGAGGGTGAGACGCGTGGGAGGAAGGGTAAAGATGAAGAGTCCTGTCAGGGTGTGGTGGTGTGGCTCTGCTCAGCGGCCTGTTAAACAAGACAACTGAGCAAGTCGCCAAACAATTTACACCGCAAGTTTAGGCTCTCTGTCGTTACCTCTAAGATGCAAATCAAACAGAAGCCACACGATATACACAACACTTCCCTTCCCTCCTCCACACAGCTGCCACGTTACACTCTGTTATCCTTCCTGTGTTTTCTCTTTCATTTCCTCCTCTCCTTTACATTTCCTCCTCTCCTCTTCTCTTTCTTTATTCACTTCTCGTTTTATTCTATCTCTTCTCCTCTCACCTCTCGTTTTCTTTACCCTTATCCTCTCCTCGCTTCTTTGTCACATCTTTTCTTTTCCCTTGTCTTTTTTCTCTTCTTACTTTATTTTTTATTTATATTCTCCTCTCCTCCTCTCCTCTCCTCTCTTTTTCTCTTCTCTTCTCTACCATAGTGAAGCTGAATTGAGGTCGTGCAGATGGCCGAGTGTCCAGCTCCACCAAAGATAAATATATAGATACCGAGGTTAAATTTTGGGAAGCAGAAAGGCCAGGGTGAGGAGTGTTGCCATTCATAAGCCGGATTTTAGTTTTTTTTCAGTCGTTATGTATGGGTTCCGTTTTGTGTATGTGTGTATGGGTGTTTGTGTGTGTGTGTGTGTGTGTGTGTGTGCGTGTCCATTCGTGAATAGTACGTGGTATTATTAGTGTATACAAAAATATGACTTAACACTTTTCCTGACTTTTCCTTCCTATTTGTCTCACCTTCTCTTGAGTTAGAAAAAAAAAAGTTTCCCCGCTCTGTATGGCTGTGTAAGGCGGAGGGGAAAGTGGACGCTAATGTTGTTCGTATAATGCAATCCTCCGTAGCTAACACAACCTTTATTCTTCCGCAGACTGACCCACCTGCACCCAGCGCCGCACCTCAGCCTCGGGGGAAAGTAAGTTGAGTTACACATTTCGCTTAGTATTTCTTGTTCCTCTTGTTTCTCTCTTACTTTTTTTTTTGTTGTTGCTGGTTAGTTTTGCAATTACACTCCATCCAGTTTTAGAGCTACTTTCTCTCTGCTTGTTTATGGAAGCTTTACATAGAATTATACACTCATCTATCAGTGTTGAGTTTCCGTTCTTATGATTATTATGTAGTATTATTTATGCATGGACATGTTTTACTGCTTCTCCGTATTCTTTCAATGCTTAGTGTATTTTTTTCTTCTGCCAAACGATGTATGTATTACTATGTTATTTGTTCTTTTTGCTACGTATGTTCTGTGGTGATTCTTCCAGGTAAGTCTTGTTTAAATAGCAATGGAGACGCATGAAGTGTGTCGAGCATTGCAATCATCAGAATTATGCAATGGTCTTACTGTACTTAACGTAATATTTTGGATGATATAACGTGTGCATCAAACCTTTACACCTTACACAACTTTCCGTCTAATTGTACTTCTCTTCTTTTTTTTCATTTTTACCGTTGCAACAGTTTCCATTCATACTCCTAACGTTTATAAAGGAAAATTTGGTGTTGCATCAAGTATTAGAGGACTCCCACACACAAGAACCCTGGAAAATAAAACACTGTAGCTGATAATTAACTAAAAACAAGTGTGGTAGTGGCAGTCTCAGACCCGTTGTACCCTACACATGAGTCTGAAGGCTCGACAGATGGGGAGGGAGGCTTCAGGGAGGGAGTGGGAGCGAGGGGAGTGGTCTGTGGTACTAACATTAATTATACTGAAAGAAAATCGGTCGTGGGAGGAACTTAGCCGAAAAAAACTAGTCCCCCCTATACCTCAGGAGGGAGACTGAGCATGATCGTAGAAGCTGACAGTGATTTAAGTATTTGGGAAGGCGGAGGAAGATGGCGAGCAGGGGTGGAGAGAAAGAGGAGGACAGGGATGCGAAGCGTGAGGAGAACGAATGGGAGGGGAGTGAGGAAATATAGTGAAGAGGGATGTAGAGAGAAACAGGAGAATAAGAAGAAAAAAGGTCATATAGCAGGGGTATGCAACGAAGGAAGATGGTAAAGAAGGGGAGGAGAGAAAGAACAGGGAGAGATAGAAGGGTAAGAGTGAGAGAAGTACGAGTGAGAGAAGAAAGAAGAAAGAGAAGAATGGACGACAGGTAAGGGGAAAAAAGGGAGGAGGAAGGGAGTTCAGTGGTAGGTAGGAGGGAGAAATGAGGTGTTCAATAATCAATACGAGTGTCCCTACAGCTATTTCTGTAGGAGACTAAATTTCATCTTGTTCCCGCCCCCTTCTCTCCCCCTTTCTCTCTCTCTCCCCCTTCTCTCTCTCTCTTTCTCTCTTTCTCTCTCTTAACCCTCCAGTTCTCGCCCTAACCATGTAAAAAAACAAAAAAATATCTAGACTTGAGCCAAAGATACGTGTCTGTGGCAGATTCCCAAAACTTTAAACATTGGTGCTGAGTGTATGTTTTCTGGGGAAGCTTCACCTCAAACGTGCTTCTCCTTCGCTCTTTTTCTCACCATCCCTCTCTTTCAGTCTCGTTCTGGGTCTCTCTTTATCTTCCTCTTCACACCGAGTCATTATATAGTGAGGTTATATATTACTTTGATTTAGGATATGAGGGAAATGAGAAACAAAAAGCAGAGTTTGTGATGTTTTATTTCAATTTTGTTCTCTTTCGTTTTTTTTTTGTCATGTATTCGCCATCTTCCTTCTCAAGTCTCCTCGGGGAAGACACCTTAAGGACAGGTCAGGAAAAAATTGTCATGTTTGGTGAGGAAACTGACATTGGGCTTCATGGGGTGAAAGGTTGTTTTTCCCTTTTTTTTAAGTCAAAGGTAACGGAAAAAGTATAAATATTTGTTAATAGTGAATTGATATTTATTGCTTGATGTGTAATCATTGCAAAAGCCTATCTATTGTATTTGTGTAATGGTGTATATATATCACATTGTTAATTTGGATATGTACGCTTTAATTTACATGTGTGTATTAATGTGCGTATTTAGTATTTACTGCTGTACAAGTTTTGGGTCAGTCTGCATAAATATGAATTAAATATAATGTGTGGGAATTGCCTGCATGTTCACTTGGCTTGTTATTGTGTCGTTCGGAAATATATACACACATTTTTCAAAACATTAAAAAAAAACGAATTCTATTTTATGTTAAGAAACTATCAATGAAAGGTTTGGCAAGGAGAAAAAATACTGAAAAGATTTACAAACACCCTTAGTATTTGTAAAGATTGTATAAATGTTTGATTCTCTTCAGTGTCTGTCTTGAGGAGATGTTGACGTTAATAATGTTGAGAAACGTCTTTACTGCCGGCCGAGGCTAAACAATTTATCGTCTGGTGATGATCGCTCCTCTCATGTGTTAACAAGAAGACTCCCGAAGACAAGTATCCATCAAAAAACTTTTCTTCTTGCCCCAGATACGAAAATAATCATAATCTTTACATTTAAACATAGACAATAATCACTTCATCAAGTAGGTCTACCTTTCAGTATAGCTATTTACCTATTACATTTTGGCAGCTGCTCATTTGTCTATTACAAGTCCTACAATCGTGCCACAATTCACTGTCGCTATAGCTGAGATAAGTTAATTTGCAAGACGTCTATACGACTATATTTAGGAGCTATGTAGCAGCTTAAATAATACACACCACTCATAAAGGAGTAAACTAAGTATATATTTAGCTCCGTGATTATACACCTCCACTACGTGACTAGAAGACGATGATGATAAATATAAACCCACATTTACGGAGATTGATAGTGATTTCAGCGGATTTAACTCGAGTCAGCGGGGCATCAGTTCCTCCCTTATGCATTTACCATTGTTAGACATCATTAGACGGCTCGCTCGAGGACCCTACATTACCTTTAATACCTATACCTCACTCCCTTACCCGCGCCGCCCTTGCGTTCTTCCCTGACCCTGAGGAAGCTGAAACCTCAAGCTGCCTCTGGTCTGGGTGGTGGTGGTGGTGGTGGTGGTGGTGGTGGTGGTGGTGGTGGTGGTGGTGGTGGTGCCTCCTTCACCCTCAGAGAAGTCAAGTGCCCGCTAGGGGTCTATAATTTGCTCCTCCCTCCCTCTCCCCTTGCTCTCTCTATCTCTCTCTTTCCTCTCTCTTGCTCTCTTTCTCTCTTTTTCTCTCTTTCTCTCTTTCTCTTCCTCTCTCTCTTTCTCTCTTTGAACTTCTCGTTTGTTTTATCGTTTTTATTCTTAGTCATTCCGTATCTCTACATTTATTTTCCATCTTTCACTTCATTCCCTTACCCTCATTAATTTCCCAACCCTTTGCAGTCACTGTTCCCCCTTTCTTTCCCCCAGACATCAACTGTCCTCCCGTACGTCTCCTACTTATCTCCCTTCCCTCTGTGTCGCCGTCCTGCGTTCCTTCTCTCTTCCTTTGTACTGCAGAAGTAACTCCTTAATATCTTTACTCTATTAATGCCTTCTATGTTTTCTTTCCTATACGTTTTGTGACATATAAATTTTCTTATATAGTTATTTCAGCTCATAATTTTAACGTTTACTTCTATATTTTTAGTTGTGATATTCTACCGTTGCGTTATTCATACTTTCATACACTTATCGCCCTTTTTCCCGTGATTATAGAAGAAGACAAAGGCGATTGACTACTAAAATAAACCGGTGAATGCATTTTTAGCAATAATAAAATACTATTAATGAATAAAGATGATCCGTAAGAGAAAAACAGAAGGATGGACAAACATACAGAAACTTTAAAAAGCCAGACAGATTCAGTTAACACACGCATAGACAGACTTTACCCCTCTCGGGAAATGGAAGAAAAAAAAAATAGTCGCAGGCCAAAAGTATTATAAAATGCTTTCCAAATCTTTTGAATCAAGCTCGTATTATCACGGGTAGACTTCTCCTATAAGTTGTTCGGACTTAATATATGCGACTGGCCACTCCGAACGAAAATGCTATACTGGATTTTATACAGAAGCTTATGTCCAAATGGAGAGGGGGACAGAAAAGAGAGAGAGAGAGAGAGAGAGAGAAGAGAGAAGAGAGAGAGAAGAGAGAAGAGAGAGAGAAGAGAGAGCGATACCACACGTGCGAATACTCTGCAGTGGAACGAAGGGAAGGCATAGAAGGAATAAAGAAGGGAATAATGAAGGACAAGATATAAGTGTACGTAGTGTAGTAGAAAACGGAAAAGGGGGAGGGACTGGTAGGGTTGCAGAGATAGAGAGAGAGGGAGGGAGGGAGGGAGGGAGGGTCGTGGAGAGAGAGAAAAAAGAAAAAATCGGAAGGGAGGGAGAGAGGTAAAGGGAGGGAGAGGTAGTGAGGGAGGGAAGGCGGCTGGAATGTGGAGAGGGGAGGGGAATGGGGGGAGGGGGCTTGTCCCTGAGCTGCGTTATTAAGAACAGCCAAGCGATCAATGCCTAAATGCACTTTGTCAAGGCCTTTATTAGCTCCTATGTATGATATAACGGCGGCCATTACGTGTACGCCCCCAACGCCCATCCCCCCCCCCAAACTACCCCCCCCGCCCGGGAGCTGCATTTAGTCGCCCTATCAATCGGTGCTCTTAATTGTGTGCTTCAAATTAGATGTTTCCCACGTGATTACTCAACTATCGACGCAGGCAAATAGATATCCTTGAGTGCCAAACGTTAATAGTAAATCAAGTACGTTTTTTTTATACCGAGTTATCTGTTAAGGTGAAAAATGGTTCTAAGTATAGTATAGAAATATTTCACGTAATATATCGAATTGTCGTGAATTTAGTGTTGCTAATATATAAGTTTGGGCCCAACACGATACTGGTAAAGCATAAGAATATCTAGGTAAACCTTAACATGTTCCCTCAAGATTCTAAAACGATCAGTATATAAATAAACCTGCGGCCGCCTCTTAGGTCTCGTGTTTACCTGAAATTAGGCTGGTGAAAAATGGCATTCCTAAGGGTTCGTTTGGGGGCGTGGCGGCGAGGGAGAACGTGTGCAGGACATTAAAACCTCGTCCAGACTGTCACTAGCGAGGGTGGGCCGTCAGGTGGTGGGCGTGTGAGGTAGCCTAACCCTATATGCCTCACCTCTATGCCTCACTTCTATACCTCACCTCTCTATGCCTCATTTCTATGGCTCCCTTATGTGGCTCCCTGTAGACTCATCCTTCCACACTTGTCTCCGTTTATTTACCTTTACTAGCGCTCTCCTGATATTTTTTTCTCCTAGTTTTTTTCAGTATTTTCTTTTTAGTAGATTGTTTGTTTACTGGCCTAAGTTATGTAGTTTTTTTTTCTTTCTATCTTATTTTCTAGTTTTTATTTTCTTTCTTTCTCTCCTTTTGTTGTACGTACGTGTATTATTTTAGGTTGTGTAGTTAAGGAAACACCGGATTAACACCCACACACACACACACGCACACACACACACACACACACACACACACACACACACACACACACACACACACACACACACACACTCCTCTACATTTTCCCTTCTCCTAAAATCACTCTCTTCTCTCACAGTTATCTTATGGTAGCCATCCCTTCAGCCCGCCTCGCTGCTCCCTCCCCCCCCCCTTTTCTTCCACCCACCTTCCTAGTCTCCCCTCTTCCCCTTCTCGTTTTTCCCCTCTTTGTCTTCCTTTCACTCTCTCCTTTTTTTCTAGTCACCCTTCTCTCTACGATGTGTTTCTCTCTCTCTCGCTTACTCTCTCTTACTCTCTCTCGCTTACTCTCTTTCTCTTACTCTCTTACTCTCTCTCTCTCTCTCTCTCTCTCTCTCTCTCTCTCTCTCTCTCTCTCTCTCTCTCTCTCTCTCTCTCTCTCTCTCTCTCTCTCTCTCTCTCTCTCTCTCTCTCTCTCTCTCTCTCGTTTCTTTTTTCTTAGTTCTTTTAAATGTCACTTTCTTTCTTCTATGTAAACGTTCACCTCTTCTTTTTTTTTTATCTTTTACTTTATTTTTTACTTTTTTCATTTCCTTTCCTTCCCTTCAATGTAAAAATTAAAAAAAGAAAAAAAAGACTAAGGTTTATAAAAAGTCGTGGTAAGTCTCTTGAGAAAAATGGGCTAATACTCCATTAAAAGTATTTACCATTAAGCCCATAAGGTAATGAAGGAGTATGCAGAGGATAATGAACAAGTTAGATAAAAAAAAAGATAAAGAAACTGGAGTAAAGAGAGAGAAGAGAGAGAGAGAAAGAAAGAGAGAGAAAAAAAGTGAATGTAAAGGATGAAAGACGGTAATGATAAAAAGCCATCATCAGTTACTGGATAAAGCGGGAAGTAGAGAAAGAAGAGGAGGAGATTGAGGATTAAAATTAAGAGAATGGGGAAGGAGGAGGAGAATAGGAAGGAAAAAGAAAATAGGACAGATTGAGTTGGCACAGAAAGAGGAAGTGTAAAGTGAAAGAGAACAATAAAAGCTAGCAGGTAGAGGGAAATAGAAGAGGAAGACACTAGTACATAAGGAAGAGAGTCCTCCTAGTAGGAAGTAAATAGGAGGAGGAGGAGAAAGAGAGTCCCATAGAAAAGGAGGAAAGGACCCATCTTCGGCTAGGACTTAAATATAGGTCTCATTAATCATGACTTCCCTTCCTTCTCTTCCTCCTTTCCTGTCCTCCCTCCTCCTCCTCCTCCTTTCACCCCTTACCCCCTTAAACCCTTAGAGTGGTCGCCTTCAGTAGCACTTAAGAGAGAGACACACACCCATACCCACACACACACACACTCACACACACACACACGCACACACACACACACACACACACACACACACACACACACACACACACACACACACACACACACACACACACACACACACACACACACACACACACCCGCACACGCACACGCACACACACACACACACACACACACACACACACACACACACACACACACACACACACACAGGCGGAGGCAGGAAGGGGATAACTTGGAAGACGTTGTGTTTTGACGTGTCCTCCTCCTTCCTTCCCTCCTCAGTCTTCCTACTTATTGACTTGCTTTTTCCTGCTACTGCGGAATATCCCTTTTTTCACCCTGGCGTCCCGATCCCATTTTGGCTTTTATATGTATATCTGTTTACCGTTGCCCTGACACCTCACTCCTTGTAGTACTCTCTCTACGTGTGTGTAATTTTATCTGTCAAGTTTTTTTTTGTTCTACCCCGTGTTTTATTTATTAACACTTTTACTACGAGATCTTACTTGACTTTTCAAATTATTTTTCTCTCTCCTATTTTGAAGTCATTTCGTACCCTGTAATACTGGGACTTAAATCATTATTAATATACGAGTAAATTCCCTGATTGATACTTGTCTGTGCTACAATTACTACTTACCTGTATATCTTTCCTGTATAACTCTTTCATATACATTTAATAGTTCGTAGTTTTCCCATATTCTCTTATTCTTTCTCTTTGTCTTTCCAGGAACCTTCACCCTCTTCTCTCCCCTGCAGTTTCTCCTCATACTCGTGTACCCTATTGCAGTATCTCGTTCTTTATCAAGTTCCTTCGTCCTTACACAACGCCTGCCGAAGGAGGAGAGAGGGAGGGGTAGGAAGGAAGGCAATGGGCTGGTAGAATTAATGGTAACTGAAGTGGTGTTGGTGATAGCGAGGGAAGTGGTGTTACTAGTGGTGAGGGTGGTGGTGATATTGATGGTAGCATTGGCGTCAGTGGTGGTGAAATAGTGGCTCATCTCTGTTTGTTGGTGATGAATGGGGATGGGAAGGAAGCAGTGGTGATGGGCTGTGTTGTTATGTTGTGTTGTGGTGGTGAGTATTGTGGTCTGTGGAGTCCCCTTGCTGTGGGTAACGATGTGCTTCTCTGTAATGCTGTGAGGGAAGTGTAACAGGGTGCAGAGAATTGTGTAATGGGATCGCGTTATGGGGCAGGTAGTGTTGCTGGCTGTGTGAGCGTTGCTGTGTGATATATAAACAGTGCAAGTTAACTGACGGTGATGGTGATGCTGGGGGTGATAAGAGGCGCCATTAGTGGGGGATGGAGAGTGGTAACAGAGACGCTAGGGATGCTGCAGGTTAGCGTTATACAAAAAGCTACACAGAGGGGGCAAGAGGGGGCAAACAGCACTAACATTTCCCCCTCTCCCCCCAACCCACTACTCCCTTGAACACGCGAACGAAAACGAGAGATAGAGAACATGGGAAACTTGAGTGTATTATGATGCGTAGGGTGTGTCCAGTGTGATGGTTGTGGTGGTGGTTGGGGGTAACGGTGAGTGTGGTGCAGGTTGTAAGGGGCTTGGGTGGGCGTGGCTATGATGGCAATGAAGGGAGACTTGAGAAATGCCTCTACCATTCTTAATGTTTCTGTTAGGCCACAAATGTTATTGTTATGGTCTTGCTGCTGCTGCTGTTATTGCTGTTACTGTGGGTGATGTTGTTGTTGTTGTGGTGGTGGTGGTGGTGGTGGTGGTGGTGTTGCTGCTAGACTTGTTATTGACTTCATCGATAGTGTTTGTAAGTACTTTATTTTTGACATCAAGGTCTTAATTTATATATACTATTTCCATTACTTTAAATCTTACTTATTTCGCATATTTTCCAACTCAAACCACGAAGAAGAAAAAAAAATGTCATCCGCTGATCTTATAACCTTCATTCAACTCTTACATTACTTTCACTTTAGTAACATCTGCACCATAACTTCTACAACCACTTCAACTTTTGACCACGACCACCACACACCACCACACACGCCGCCACCACCTCAGCCCAACCCCAGAGCTAATACTAACACCATCCACTGCCACAAAAAACACCTACTGCCACCGTCATCACCATCTCCAGCACCACTACTCCGCCCGCCCCCGCCCATCCCAACACCATCACCACCACCCGGGGCTGTCAGTGGTAACGGAAGATAATAGTCAGGGCACCATTGGTATTGGCAATGGCGTTCGGTGCTGTGTGAAACTGGGTGCAATGAAAACCCTTAATGCCTCCCGGAATAGGGAACTGTACCTTAATTTACAGTCACATATGCATTTTTTGGGGAAGAGACCCGTTCTATTATCGGAGTTTGAATGAGCCTATTGGAAAATTTAATAGAATTGCCGTCACATGTGATAATAATGGGGAAAATTAAGGAAACTGGAACTATCGAGGGGCGCCTCTCCGCCGCCCATAACTGCCACAGGGTAAGAGGGAGAGGCCTAAATAGAGATAGGTGCCTGTCTGGGTGTGGAAGCGGGGGAGGGAGAGGTAAGGGGGAGGAGGGGCCCGCCATCAATAACTGTATTGCGCTTCTATCTTTGAGAACGGTTATGGGATGCTGGTGGTGGTGGTGGTGGTACTGGTAGTGGTAGTAATAGTAGTAGTTGTAGTAGTAGTTGTAGTAGTGGTGCTGCCTCTAACCCTCCATCTCTCTCTCTCTCTCTCTCTCTCTCTCTCTCTCTCTCTCTCTCTCTCTCTCTCTCTCTCTCTCTCTTCTCACCTCCTTCATATTTGTCCCTGTACAACGGCAAGGCTAATTAAGGGACGCGACGATTCAATTATCCAAATTCACTGTGTTAAATTGAAAAGCGAGAGATATTATTGAGCGGCGGTATAGGCCAGAGGCAGATTAAAACAGGAAAAACGGGTCACGATGAGAGGATCACCGCCTATAATTGGATGTTTTTTTCCCTCCCTTTCCCACTTGCCATTGAGTGTGAGATCAGACACACATTGAATATTAATGTCCATCTTATTATTGCCCATCTTGATATAGAAAAGGCTTACCAGGTTGTCGAAAATTACACGGTTTTGTTCCCATTTCCCACAGGCTGTTATTAGTCTAGCACGTGATCCAAAAGATGCTTCTTATATATGGTGGCGGTGTGGGCGGTTTTAGCCTGACCTCACGCGTTGGTTGCCATGGTTACAGATGATGCTCCGTTCGAGGGCGTGGCTGAGGTGCCGGAGAGAGCTTCACATTCAATACATTGCACATGTTAGATAAAGTCCAGTCGTTGTTATCAGTAATGTTGCTCGTTATACATACTTATCTGAGGCATAATTAGTATTTCTTGCCATAGTTATTGAATTAAACGTGTCCATCAAGGTGAGTCTGAAGTCCACGTCGGTGCCGGGGATGGGCGGTTCAATGCGGTCTGGACGCGCTGCGGAAGCCATATTGGAAGAAGGCGGAGCCTAAGTCCACACGTCTGATGCTATAGGCAGGCATACAGGCCCGGAAAATTCCATAGGCCTATTGGTCCAGTATTCCCGTCATGTACGGAATGGACACTGTCTATCAGGAGATGTAGAATTCCGCGACGGTCGGTAAATATTTCACTTATAAGGTGTACTGGGACGAGGGCGGTCCTCCTGGGAGCAGCCATTTATACGAGCTGCTCTCACTGGTCGGCGCGGGAGGTGTTCATAACGAAAATTTGTGATAAGCCACCAAATTCTTGACGGTCTTTCGAACAGTCATTTGGCCATAATCCCAACGACAGAGTGGGATAGGAGGCGACGGTGTCACTTGCTGAGGCCAGCGCCTAGCTCGGACTTCATGCCCACTTGAACACGTAAATATGGGAGCGGGAGGTGTACGGGCCTCCTAGATTCCTAAATTGCGGGGATAATTCTAGAACAGGCGAGGACCCACACCAGGGGCGGCTGCTGCTTTATTCTGAGAATGTGATTTAGGCCGACTCTTGGATTAAGGTGGTGGAATTAAGTTTGAAGTGTAAACTTTAAAGTTTTTCGCGTTT
>JAPQNM010000008.1:11447269-11454769 GCA_029783475.1 Metacarcinus magister
TGTCACACCACGACTTTGGACATTAATCACGCGTCCACTTAATTGGTCTTCAAGGGGCTCTCTGTTCTCCTTGTGGGTGTCGCTGTTTATTTGCCTTCACCCCTTAACTCTATTCTTGTTTGTAGTTTATCAGTGTCTTTGTTTGGGTTACATATATCACACTCGGCAATTTACTGTTAGAGAGCAGGTTAGGAGTGAGGTGAGTAGGGTGGAGTGGTTGACTGGTCGTGGGTGGGGTGGGTAGAGAGGTGGCATAGGTCACTGTAGGTTGGCAGTGTGACGACTGGCTGGGTGAGTCCGCTCAAGGAAAACTACATGAAGCTGAATGAGTACAAGCAAAGTGTCTCGTGAAATTTAGAGGAGAAACGACAATTGGGGCATGATAAGGGCAAGAGTGGCGCCTCTGTATAACGTGGAAGTGTTGTACCAAAGACGTCTGGCGAGGTTGATCATGTTTATGGCTCCAAAAAAAAAGTGGTGGCGCTGAAGGAGCAAGTTTTTCCTGAACAGGTTTTGGCGTCTGTATTTATGCTTTTTTTTTGTTTATGTCCCTGCCTCGACTGTCGACACAAATCATAAAATGTCATCCCAGAATCCTAATTAACCACTAGCCTTATGCAGGTAACCTCTGGGAACATGTCAATTCACACAGGTGGAAACACGACGATACACATGACAAAGAAAACATATGAAACCAATCCAACAATATAATAGTCACCAACAATGCTTCACCACAGTCACCACCACCACCACCACTACCACCACTACCATTACCATCCCATCATGCAATCTAACCTGTAGCTCCACCACCACCCTTGCCACCACCATCTTCCCTACTGCAACGGCCGCCTTTCCGATCCAGGCGACTTCTTCAGAAACAAACCATTAATTGCAAACCTCGCTGTGGCCGAAGCCTGAGTTACGGTCCAGATGTGCAGTTAAGACCCGCTCGCTGTGAACTGTGATGTCCCAGGGATTATAGTGGGAAGAACTGGGTGGGAGGGGGGGAGGGAGGCAGGAAGTGACCCCCTACAATAAAAGCCTCCAAGCGGGAAAGGGTTGTAGACAAGTTCTTCGCTGGTGAGGCATAACCGGCTACAATAAAGGTTTTAGCTAGTGTCGGCTAGGCGGAGGCAGGAGGCTGTTCCGAGTTGTCCGTCACAGTCTCTAAAGGGTTCAGGATGTGGGTGCCTTGCCCTTAAGTTCAGATAGTGAATCAGAAGTCTCGAGTGTTTGTTGTTTTATGCGTCAGTATGTCAGTGTCACATTGACGTCACAAAGCTTAAGTAAATATAGGTGTTCACTTGGTGTTCTCGAGTCAAGGTTGAAGGTGTTCTCCAGCGGTGGTAACATTCAGGTCTGTGATGAACACGAGGTGAAAAAGCGGCAAAAAGAATTACGTGATAGCATCTTCCCTCAGAAAAGACAAAAAAAGTAGTATATTTTATAACATTCTTCGTCTTCTTCAAAATTTAAGACAAAAATAAGTATAATCTTGTTTTTTTAACGTTCAAGTGAGAGAAGCTTCCGTTCATAGTTGTTTGTAAGGCCTCCATCCCCGTAATTATAGAAGGGGACCTGGTGTTTGTGGACCATCGATCGAACAGCCGGTGCAAACAGAAGGCTATTGCAGTGGTTTTCTTAATGACTGTCATCTAGCGCTGAATTACACAAATTGCACCACTTACCCTGGGACTGCATACCACATGAAACGTTCTCCTCTAGAATTTCAACCCTTAATAAAGCAGTTTACAAGGTAATTGTCGGTAAATTTTATTACGAATTTCCTCTGTTTTCTTCATGTCCGTTTACTTCTATCAGTTGTTTTCTCTTCCACGTTTCCTTCCTGGCTTGTCTCCCGTCCTCCCGTCACACCTTTCCTCCACCTCGTTCGCTCCCTCCTCCCCAACCTCCCCGCCCACCTCCACCCCCACCCCCACCCACATCCCCACCCTTCTCTTCATCACTTCATCTCCAACATTCAGGTGGGCCTCGTGTATCACAGTCGCCCGCCCCTTGAGTAGAGCTTCATCACGAACTTCTGCCACACTCAGCCCCTCAGACTAATCCCTTATCCAGGTTACATTGTGAAGAGCGGCGGATCGTTCATAAATCTTCGGCCAACGGGTGATAAATGGTTGGACAGTCCACACTATGATCAAACAACTCTAGAGCGTTTTTTATATATATTTTTCATCTCGATTTAGTGTTGATTTGAATCTTGATACAAAGATTGCCTCCGTATATACGTGGCTGGTGGTGTTTCTTGGGTGCGCCTTGTGGCTTGATTAAATCAGGAATGTGTTTATTTACTTGGCTGCACTCAGAAGTTCTCGAGTAAATTTTATGCGACGTTACACGTAAACAACTTGACTTGACGTGCGTTTGGTCTAACTCTCTAAAAATTCACCAATTAATCTTCGGGGAGGTGATGGGGACGCTCACGACTTTAACGTGACGATTTGCTTCAACACTGGTAGGGTGACTCCCTTTCCTCCCTTCCATGGTAGGGGAAGCAGAGGGGAAGAGGGATCGTAGCAGCTGGTTATAACATCAGCCAACGGAGGTCCCCGGACTCTGCCACCCTCCTCGACTTCAAACTCCGCCTTATCCCTACTTCTTTACATCGCAGGGGAAGCCAAGACAGCATAACCCTAGGGATAAAAACTGAACCCTAAAGATAGGTGCGAGATATACGAACTAGTTGAGTTAGGGCGGCTACAATTGGCTGGCAGGCGGCGGCAGTGAGGTGGTGGTCGGCTGTGGTGTGGCCTGTTCTCTCTCCCTCTCTCTCCTCTCTCTCTCTACCAACCTCCCTCACAACATGCCCCCAAGGCTCCCCAATCTCTTTATTTTTCCTTACTATCTTTCTCTTTCCCCCTCTCTCTCTCTCTCTCTCTCTCTCTCTCTCTCTCTCTCTCTCTCTCTCTCTCTCTCTCTCTCTCTCTCTCTCTCTCTCTCTCTCTCTCTCTCTCTCTCTCTCTCTCTCTCTCTCTCTCTCTCTCTCTCTCTCTCTCTCTCTCTCTCCTCTCTCTCTCTCTCTCTCTCTCTCTCTCTCTCTCTCTCTCTCTCTCTCTCTCTCTCTCTCTCTCTCTCTCTCTCTCTCTCTCTCTCTCTCTCTCCTCTCTCTCTCTCTCTCTCTCTCTCTCTCTCTCTCTCTCTCTCTCTCTCTCTCTCTCTCTCTCTCTCTCTCTCTCTCTCTCTCTCTCTCTCTCTCTCTCTCTCTCTCTCTCTCTCTCTCTCTCTCTCTCTCTCTCTCTCTCTCTCTCTCTCTCTCTCTCTCTCTCTCTCTCTCTCTCTCTCTCTCTCTCTCCTCTCTCTCTCTCTCTCTCTCTCTCTCTCTCTCTCTCTCTCTCTCTCTCTCTCTCTCTCTCTCTCTCTCTCTCTTTCTTTTTTCTTTTTTTCTCTCGACCTGTTTATGAATGTATCACGTGTGAGAGTCTTGCATCTGGCGCAGTTTCCAGTGTCGCTCCTGTCTCTCTGTAAGTTCGTGTAAGTTTGTCTCCCGCGTCCCAGGGTGATGTGCCCATAGAGTTCTTACTTCTACTTGAAGGTCTGCGTACAGTACAACAGCTGAAGGAAGGAAGTGTGTGTGTGTGTGTGTGTGTGTGTGTGTGTGTGTGTGTGTGTGTGTGTGTGTGTGTGTGGGTGTATGCAGTGGTGGAAGTGACCGTACCTGAAGCTAGTCTGGTATGGTAATATATACATGAGGAACCAAATATGAACGTGTTTTTCTTTGATAAATACGAAGCAATTCCTCTTCTTACCTCAGCGTTATTTACTCCTCCTCCTCCTCCTCTGGTATTTTTTTTTATGGCGTGTAGTCCTTAGGTTAGATTTCATGTACACATATATATATATATATATTTCTAAGCTTTCTGTGCTTTGATTAATTTCATATTCGTATCTACTGATAAGGCTGCAGATGGCCATCCTCTCCCCCTTAACATATCAAGGCATAGCTTATCAAATCCCGGTAAAAGAGCCACTTGAAAGCATCCTTATCATAATGTCCAATGTATTATGTAGGTGTAGCTATGCGTAACTTGAGGTGAATATACGAGGGGTGGCCATTACCAATAGTGATGATTATGTATGGTTGTGCATAAGTCTCTTCAAGTGATGGTGGGTGAGGGAAGATTTGTGCGTAGTGATGGGCCTCTCAAGGTGGCTGGAGAGTGTGCAAAGGGAGTGTAAATATGCGAAATAATAATAGGAGGCGGTGTTCGGTGCCTCAAAATTCTTGGTTGTTATTGCCACAATGACCCTGGACGACATCTGATTTTTTTGCTTAATTTTTAGAAGATTGGTTTGAAGAAATACATATATACAGTATATATATGTATACTATAGATTTATATACATGAGAGAGAGAGCGAGAGAGAGAGCGAGAGGGAGGGAGAGGGAAATGAGAAAGAAGCACTGTAGGGGAGGGAGAGGACAGCCGCGCCCCTCAACAAGGCAGTGAGTTAGGGCAGGGCCAGACGAGGGTGTTATTGGCGCCGCATTAACGACACGACCCTCACGCTCTGCCTTGCCTCAGTGCGGGAGACCATCACCAGTTATCGAACCCCGACGTGCCACTTAAGTACTTTTTTACGTACGTTCTGCCAAGGCCTCCGTGGCTCTGTTTATATTTTTTGTCTAGTACTATGATATTTATTATTTTCTTCCATTTACTCTGCCTGAAAAGCGACAGGAGATAGCTCAGGTTGCAGCCTAGGCGTGGGTTTGCACTGCACTTTATTCTGGTGACAGTGTGAGTGTTGGTAACTCGAGGCAGGATGTGACTCTAATATTGTAAAATGGTATAATTGCTGCAATACTTTGTTCCGCGTGTATGATATCACTTAATTAAGGAACTTTTGCCGTTGTCATAGATATTATAGTGTTATTTTTTCCCCTGAATAATTGGTCAGTAATCGAAAGGAATGAGATTTGTTTTAATCTACTGTCTGGAAACTAATGCAAAAACAGTGGCATCTGACGGCCGAGGGTCAGTCTCTGAGTCACGTGTGGTCTCTCAATATCATGTTGGTTTGAAAATAGATGGTAATATTCTCTTGAATTTTTGTTATGTCTTAATCAAGTATGGAAAGAACAAGACAAGTTCCTGAGCAAACACACGGCCGTCACACCTGACAGCAACTCTTCCATTTGACAATAATGGTAGAGCCTCGTGGCAATACATGGAAATTTCGTGTCAAATATTTCCTTTAATCTTCACCTGTAGATTAGGAGAAGGAGGTAGCTTATCGTAATCTAGCATAAAATTAAAGTTCGGGCAGATTAGAGCTCACTTATCAACGAGTTCAGTAATGTTGATAATTTATGTAAGTTTTAGGGAGTTTTGTCCCTAACCCACACTAGGCAAGAATGGTTTTCGGCTTAACTTTCCTTCTATCTCTCGGCAAAATCTTAACGGCTCATAGGAAAGTTGCAGCGGGTATGCTCTACACACGAAACTTAAAAGTGACTTTCTGGATAATGGAGTTTAGTAGACAAAGAAATGGCGTTAACACCTCTAAGAGATCAGTAGATATATGAAAATTACTTGGTGTTCAAAAGTCTCAGCGCTGATGGTGTCGTCATAATGATAATGCTAATAGATGTTGTGGTAATGGATGATGATAATGATAATGCTATGATGAGGATAATGATGATAATAATAATGATCATAATAATAATTATTATAATAATAATCAAAATAGCTAACCAACAATAATAATAATGAAAATAGTATTGATAATAATAATTATAGAAACAATTCCAAATGATAACTTAGCAATGACTTTGATGAAATACATATCAATAATAACGATAAGTATAGCAATGATAATAGTAATAATAGAAAAATAAAAATATTATTAATGGTAATGATTATAATGATGCTAATGGTAATAGTAATAGTAATAATAATAATAATGATAATGATATTAATATTAATAATAATAGGAGAAAGGATATAATCAGTATAGTATTCTCATTTAGAGCCTCGTAATAGCATTTGAAGGCTTGGTGGAAGGTGCTGGTTAGGTTCCATCCTGCTGGTAACGATCCTAACATGGTTGTTCTCAGTGAGGAATGAAAACGCTTGAGTCAAGACGGATAGTGCGAATAATTAGCCTCAGCTCGGGAGCGAAGCGCCATCACCTGTAGCAGCAGCAGCAGCGGCAGCAGCAGCAGCGAAGGGCAGTGGTAATGTCAACATGATTATGGGTGGCTCGGCGGCTCAGTAAGTCAGTCAGTCAGTCAGTCACTAGGGTGGAAGAGGCGGGTAGAATATTGTGGGTGGTGTTTAGGGTGGTAGTGTGGTGAGCCCAAGCCATGGGTCACCCCAAAGTCTCAGCGATAGGTAAAAGTTTCTCTCCATGGCCACTTCTACCCCTGCGTGCCATGTGGTCCTTGTAAAATATTTTATAGAGTCGTAGCGAGGGAGCGGGGCGAGTGGCTGGGTGACGGGCTATATGCGCCCTGGTCCCAATGATTAAGCGGCGAATGGTGGGCTTCTCCGACTGGGGTTATGAGTGTCGTAAACTCGCCGATCCCGCTCAAGGATTGGAGGCGTAACAATAACAGTGGCGGAGCGGGCGTGCAGCGTCTCTCCGGCCACCGCTGCCCACCACTGCCGCCTCCTGCCTCGTAGTGGACACCGCACGCGACTATCATCTCCTATTTTCCCCTTAAATACGTGAATCAAGGTGGATAGAATAGTGAAAAGTGGTTCTGTTGTGTGTATACCGGCCCGCCTAAGGAGCGGCCATGTTGGACTGAGTCTGCATCTCGCCTCACGCGCTCTCTCTCTCTCCCTCTCCTGCTACTACACTCCTGCTGCTGCTGCTGCTGCTGCTGCCCGAGATGCTTGAGGAGGCATACACACACCTCCAGTTTATCTTCTCGTCTGCTGCTTGACAAGCCCTAGTGCTGTGCCGAAAATGAACTTAGAATGTCTAAGGGAGAGGAGAGCAGCGCAAATACGTGGTTGAGCAACAAGGTGTTGGAGGGATGCTCTGGTGATTTATTGATGCTGGTGCCAAGGTCGGGGTGTGGGATCGATATGTGCGAGGCGTGGCCGAGGAGTGGTGGTAGGTACCAGGATATATCCCGAGTGTTTGGTATGAGTGGTAAGAGAGGGGTGGGGAGTACCACTACAGCAGAGAACTCAGTGTGCGGGGAGCCTGCGCGACCCTCCACCAACGAGGGGGCTGCGAAGACCCTTCCAAAAATCCCACCGAAATCCTAACGGCAATGAGTCCATTTGAATCCATTTCCGAGCGACACAAAGATGGCTCTGTGTTTTCTTTGTACAGTTGGTGCCTTGACACGGCCGACACAGGGGCGCGACTCGCCCGGCCCAGAATTCAAATTGTTGCACTAAACCTGCGTAATTGGGGCGGGTCTTGTCGCTCCGGTCCCGGCATACGGCTCGGCTCAAATGAGGTGGGCAAAGCGACCCCAAGACCGGAGCTGCCGGGCCAGGCAGACCACATGCGGCCTCGA
>JAPQNM010000008.1:11459769-11512269 GCA_029783475.1 Metacarcinus magister
GACTTTTTTTTGGGGTGGGTTGTTTTTTTTTGTTCATAGGTTTGTGGAGTTTTTTCAGGACTTTTCGTTCTTTAATATGTATTGTTTTTTCTACTTTTCCTGTCTATTTTCCATCCCCACATGTACATCTTCGGTTTTCACTTCTCATTTTTCCTCTTTTTCTCTCCTCCACCTCCATACATTTCCTTTACCTCTCTTTATAACTTTGTTTCTCACACTCTTTACTTCCGTTCCTCCCATTTATATACATTTTCATACTTTTCTTTTTGTCTAACCCTTCGTTCGTCATCTGTGTCTACCTCTCTGTACTTTTCCTCCATCTTTGTCATCTTTTCATTTACATGTTCATGCTTCCTTTCTTATCTCCGTCTTCATTCCTTCCCATTTTTGCATCTTTGTTCCTTCTCTTTCCCCAAGTATCTCTGCCTCCATCTTTTATGTCTCTCTGCCTCCCCCTTTCAAATTATTAGCTTCTGGGGGCCCTTTCCACTTTCTTTTCTTTCCTCTCCTCCTGCTCCTCTTCTTCCTTCTTGTCCCTCTTCATCCTCCTGTAGCAACACTTCTCGGAGCCTTGGATCCAAAATTGACTCTCATTCACACAAAATTGGAAACTAATATCACGTGTTCATGACATATTATCATCTCGGGCTTTCCAGCGGAATGAACTCCCAGCCATCTTTCCTCAAAATTGGTCCACCACATGCCCCGGTATATAACGTCGTTCCTCACCAACAGAAAATTGACTTTGGTAAAGAAATAACATTACCGTAGTTTCTTCCCAATCCCTGGACTGTAATGTGGTGATATTTTTAGCCCCTCCCATAAAAAGTTTTCTCTTTCATTGTAGCCTTAAACGGTTCGCACAAAATGTAGGATTATTGCCACTGTCCCATCATCCCCGCCCCGCCTACCCCACCTATGCTTCCGAAAAAAATCTTCTAACTTTTTTGCATATAAAATCGGAAACTATTAATAGAAAAATAGCATAACAGTGTCGAACAGACTGGTATTGCTTCAGGAAGTCTAATCACCATCCTCTCTCTCATTCTCGTCTTTTCTTTTTCTTTCTTCCTCTTCCTCCTTTTCCTTGTCTTCCTCTTCTTATTCGGCGCCCTCCTCTTCTTCATATGAGCGTGGATATTGCTAGTCGTACTGTTGGAAAAAAAAGGGGCTATGTTCTCCTTCATATAAAGTAGAAGTCTCACGGGGGTAGTTAGGACCTAAAAGTGGTCCCTGGGCCTCCCTGAAGGGCCGAAGACCTGAGACCAAACGTGTAGCTTCCTCTTCGCTTATCTGAGCCTTTTGGTCTAATTTGGAGTCGAATTCGCGCGTCTTAGGCGAGGTTAAGTAATAGATGGAAGGAGCTAATTCACACCTCTGATTAGCTTGCTAGTCCTTGCCTTGGCTGGTGGTCGTGGTCTTGAAGGAGGGGAAGGGGGGGAGGGAAGAAACGAAGAAGAGAGTGAGGTAGTGAGGGGGGGAGTAATGGTTGAAATTGGGAGAAAGACGTCGAGAAAGGAGAGTGGGAAGAGGAAAACCAGAACGGAGAGCCGTGAAAGGAGGGAGTTAAAAGACCAACAGGGTAAAGGAAGAATAATAATTCTTGCAGAATGGTATGATAGTCTCTCTCAACGCCATGATCAAGGAGGTAATATTATAACGTAATCAACTAAGGGGATGCAGCGTTTGAAAGAATCTAATTGACCTTTTAACCTTGGATTTTTTTTTACTTTGTTTTACTTGCTACATTGGTTGGTATGTTGTTTATAGTTTCAATCCATATTAGTGGTTACTTTTAAGGAGCTAATGCCTTGAAGTAAATTATAGTTAGCCATGGAATAATAAGACACACTGAACACACTCCTTTCTAATTATGCGCAATTTTGTGAAGAAAATAATAAGTTAATCATGTTAAAGATTACAGTTTAATTTCATTCTAAAATAAGTAACGTTTTAAAAGTAGTAGTAGTAGAAAAGTGTAGTGGAACTAATGGAATAGGATAAGTGAGTGATGCATTACCTCCAATGTGACAAGGCTCTTAGCACATTGCAAGGCCTTCTCGGGTGGCTGAGGAAGAAAAATTCATATGTGAGAACGAAACTTAGAACTAAAGCTTCCTCGTAGTTAGATTATTCCCTTTAGCAAACCCACAGTAGTTACTTGAGAATTTACCAACGTAATTTAATTTCCTCTCCGAGAGTGTGCTACGTAGACCAGCATTGTTTAGCTGGAACAATCAAAAGTCTCGAGCAACATTTTCTATACTGACTACTGTATAATTGAATGTGGAGAATGTCCCAGGTCGAATTACATTATCGAATCTGAAGTTCACTAGAAAATACAATGGGAGAAAGAGTTCCATCCTGTGGAATGCCATGGTGTGAGACGATTGAAGATAATGATTGTAAATGACATCGTCTTGATCCATTGAACTCGTGATAACAATTGGAATAGCCATCCACTGATTGACATGGTAAACAATTATATGTTCATGAAACAAAAGAAATATTGTTAAATGTATTGTGTCTGATGGAACAACACTTGATTTGCTGCATTCCGGCAGACAAAAAACCTTCTATTAATAAGGGTAACAATTATCTTCTCTTCCATCTGGGTTATAAAACTTCGTACTGACGATTTTCGTTTTATTTTATATAAACTTGTGGTATTTTCTCTAATTTCCCGGAGAAACTGGACGGGATGACCTGATGCCCTTGGCGAGGATGGCTGTTTTGCTCTGCTGATTTTCGACCGAATGCAATTCCACTTGTTTTATTTTGCATTCTAAGGCTTTTCATTAGTCCCTATTGCGTTTTTTTTCCCGCTGCAGTGCATTTAGAAACCAGTGGGACGTGAGACTTAGTTTTGGGGCAATAATTAGTTTTAATTTTGGTGGAGCAGTGATCAGCAGTACAGTCACTCATCGAAACTTTGCTGTCAGCCGGACCGAGGGAATAGCCAGCCTCTATGGCCCATCTAATTCCATCTATCATTCTAGAAGCCAAAGTTTGTGTGCCCATTTGCAACACTCGCCCAACTCAGTCACTGCACTGCCTGCTGTATAAGTGTGTGTGTGTGTGTGTGTATATGTGTGTGTATATGTGTGTGTGTGTGTGTGTGTGTGTGTGTGTGTGTGTATGTGTGCGTGCATGCGCGCGTCCATAATTACCATGATTTTCATTCGCCACAAGCTGTTATGCATTTACGTTAATATATTGGATTCATACGTTTTGATTTACTCCTCAGTGTTCGTAAATAATTACCTGCATATAATGTGGGTGGAATCGAGTGAATGAAAAAAATGGAAAACGCTACAGATAATATTCCTTTTTATATAGATTTTTATTTTTAGTCTTGCGTCCATGTGGAAACGTAAATACGAAAACAAACAGTCTTGACATGTAGACTACTTCTACAACACACACACACACACACACACACACACACACACACACACACACACACACACACACACACACACACACACACACACACACACACACACACGCACACACGCGTGCACACACACACACACACACACACACACACACACACACACACACACACACACACACACACACACACACACACACACACACACACACACACACACACACACACACACACATTTTGTGTAAGTGTTATATTCAAAATTTACTGCACAGTTTATTGCATATATTTTCCGTCCCCTTTAGTGTTTTATTATCTTTCTGTGATGATGAAATACTTTAAGTTCTTTAATAACAGCTGTAATTCTTCATAAAACTAGCGTGCTAAAGTGCGCCGTGTGATGTGCGCAGCGTGACAAACTGGGAAGGGGAAGGATAACATAGTGATGGATTATTTACTCCCCCCCTGACATCCCGTGTGTGTGTGTGTGTGTGTGTGTGTGTGTGTGTGTGTGTGTGTGTGTGTGTGTGTGTGTGTGTGTGTGTGTGTGTGCATGCATGTGTGCATGTGTGTATGTGTGTGTGTGTGTGTGTATGTGTGTGTGTTTGTGTTTGTGTGTGTGTGTGTGTGTGTGTGTGTGTCTAGTCAGCCAGTTATCTGTTCTTTCCGCTAGCGTCGCGGCGTCGGGCAGGTGTTAGGGTTGTTCTGCTTTAACCTGGCTGGCTGGCGGAACACTCGAGGCCGAAGCAGCCAAGATCTAACCTATCACGCGTCTGGCGAGGGCGTGGCGCCGACTGCAGCTCGCCAGACTCGACCACAGCCGTCTCTCGAAGCCTCGGGTGTGGTGCGTTCCTCTCCTGCTTGGCGATACTAATTAACAGTCCATCATGGCATTCACAAGTACAGTGTTGGGGAAGACGTTCGGTGCATCAACTCTTTTAATCAAAGGCCTGTTAAAGAATTACCTGTCAGCCGCAGCCTCTGTAATTATTGTCTGGACGGGACAGGTTCGAAAACTTCCTGATCGGTTATTTTCTGTTTTCCTCTATAAGATGACACATGTGTTGAGAAGAATAGTGGCTTAGGCATTGCCACTGCGCCTTAAGCACTCTCTCCCTAAGCCTCATTAGAAAAAAATACTGGACAAGTGATGAGAAGAGTTGAGTGAGACCATTGTTCCTTATCTTTATTATGAGAGAAACTGGAATTAAATTGCTGGAGAGTCCGATCATAATTACACGTTTTAAAATCTTCACCTCAGGGCAAAGGGGTGCTTTGGAATCGTGTGGAGAGAGAGAAAGTGGAAGAGGAGGAGGAGGAGGGGAGGGAGTGGGAGGAAGAGAGGCGAGTGAATGGGAGGGAGGAAGGGAAGGATGGGCAGAGTGGAGGGTAGCAGGGTAGGTCCAGGACAGGAGAGAGGGGGAGGGATCGCTAGAGGGGTAAAGGGTAAGGCAGGGGAGGAGGTTACGAGGAGAATATCAGCTTTTGTCTCTTACTCAGGGTGGTTTTGCAGAGAAGTAATATTACAGCGGGATAAAACTGATCCGTATCGACTAACTTAGATGAAAATTTGGAAGGATAATGAAGATCTTGGGATATTTACTTCGTTATAAGTCGCGGACGCTATACAATTTGATCCGAAATATGGAATTCACAACTTTGTCCCCGAAAGTCATCAGTTCCTAAAGTGCATGTAGAGGCTTATGTAAAACGAGGAATCAATCCGCTAGTGGGAGGGTGGAGAGAACACTGTAGAGGAGGAGGAGACCTATCAATATGCAAGGAAGAGAGGTGAAGGGAGGGGCGGGGTGAGGAGGGATTGACACAGGGAGGGAAGGGGAGGTTGTAAGGGGGAAGAGAAGTGGCAGCATCAGCATGGGGTGATAAGGTCAGAGGAAAAGGGAGAAGTACAGAGAAGACGTGAAAGGAAAAGGAATAAGTTTTGAGAGCAAGAAACAAAGAATTGTCAAAGAGAGAGAGAGAGAGAGAGAGAGAGAGAGAGAGAGAGAGAGAGAGAGAGAGAGAGAGAGAGAGAGAGAGAGAGAGAGAGAGAGAGAGAGAGAGAGAGAGAGAGAGAGAGAGAGAGAGAGAGAGAGAGAGAGAGAGAGAGAGAGAGAGAGAAAAAAAAAAAGAGAAAGAGAGAGAGAGGGGTGCGGGGGCGAAATGAGAGGGGGAAGGAGGGAGACAGACAGACTGACAGACAGACATAGACACTCCCTCCCTTCTGATACAGACAGAAACACAGACAGATAGATAGACAAGTTGTCCGCAGATGTTCAGCTACGTGTGTGTATGTGTGTGTGTGTATGTATGTATGTATGTGTGTGTGTGTGCGTCCGTCTGTGCGTGTGTGCGTGCAGAAAAGAAGTGCAGTATAGAATAAAGACCACTTAGACACCCAATAATCTCTCCATCATCTTCTATCCTCATAACTTCCTTCTTTCCTCCTCGCTTCCTCCATTTTCCACCCACTTCACCATCCTTTTTCTTTCCCTCCATTCCTTATACTCCTCCCTCCTTCAGTACCGGAATGGAGGTGGTGGTGGCTGACGTTAAGAGTGAGAAAATGCCTTGTTTAGAATAACTCAAGATAAGGAATGTTTTTTGTGGTAATGAGTAAAGATAAATATACACACATACAAGAAAAAAAAAATAAAACTAGTACCAGTAAATTACTAAAAATTGAGCTATTTATGCCATGGAAAATAATAATAATAATAGAAGTGATAATAACAATAAACATGACAATAATCCACGTACTAAAGAATCCAATAAGACCATATTTTCTACACTTATTTTCTTTATTTATTTATATTTCTATTTATTATTATTATTTTTTTCTCCCTCCCGCCAACCACCATCACAAGTCTGAACAAAGAACAGTTAATGTTGGAATAATTTACAGCGTTATCAGAATTAAGTGTTTGGAAGAAGCACCATAAAGCAACAGAGGGAAGGGTGGGGCAAAAATAATTAAGACAAGGGAACACAATGGGGGGGGAGGGGGAGGGGGAGGGGGGAAGGGGAAGTCAGGATCAGAAAAAATGGGCAGATATTAAGGGAGACTGACTAGAGATGGGACGTGTGAGAGAGAGAGAGAGAGAGAGAGAGAGAGAGAGAGAGAGAGAGAGAGAGAGAGAGAGAGAGAGAGAGAGAGAGAGAGAGAGAGAGAGAGAGAGAGAGAGAAAGAGAGAGAAAGAGTGGCTGAATAGATAAATAAAAGGGGATTAAATTAAGTGAAAACAACTCTGGAAAGAAAAAAAGAAAGAAAAAAGAGAGAGGGGGGGAATGTATTAAGAGAAAGGCATTACAAAACAGGGGAGGGAAGGAAAGGGGAAGAGAGACAGGTGGAGATAAAGAGTGGTAGGAAGGGTGTGGAAAAGGGAAGAAAGGGAGAAGGCTATAGGAACAGGAGGGGGGTGTGAGGGAGGGGTAAGGGAGAGGGGAGATAGCTTGACGTAGCTGGGTGGAGTATCTCAGAGGGGAAGGGAGAGGAATGAGAGAAAAGGTGGGAAGGAAAAGTAGAAATAAAGGAAGAGAAAACGAGAAAAAATGCGTCCCAAGGGGGTGAGGATAGAAGGAAATGGAAGACTGAATAGTAAAGGATGAGGAGAAGTAATAGGAGAAGGAGGCTGTCCAGGGAGGAGGAGGAGAGGGGGAAAGAGGATGAGAAGAAGAAAAAAAAAGAAGGTGGAGACTAGAGGAGGCAAAGGGGAGAGAGAGACAGCGGGAGGGAGGGAGAGGAGGAAAGAAGGCAAGAAGTGAGAGAGGGAGAGAGGGAGGAGCAAGCTTAAGATTGGCTCTCTGATCATCGATGAGTACTGGCGTATGTTCCAATCATTTTGTAATTTCGGTGAAAACCCGTTGGGAAGCTTATCGAAGGGTGAGACCAAATTGATCCGCCATTCGTCACGCGAGTCTCCTTAAACACTGTGGTTATTATGATCCAATCGTGGTTCCTCGGCAGAAAGCTCTCCAGGATGCGATCTTTCATTGTGTCCAGCCTAATAACTTTGACACTTGATTGTATGTTCTGCGGTCTGGCATATCCACTGATCTTCAGATAATATGCTGTAATTAAGTGCGATATATGATTCTGTTGCCTTCTTCCTCCTCCACCCCTCACCCACCCCCCCACTTCTCTCTCTCTCCTCCTCCTCCTCCTCCTTTCTCTGTTCTGCACTCTCCCTCTCACTATTTTATTTTTTTCCCTTCTCTCATCTTCTTTTTTTCTTTAAGCTCCTGAAGCCTCTGAGTTGGGGACCTAAAACAGCTACCAACCTTTCCGAACAAGACTCGCACATTTTCCTCCGCCCCAAATCATCCTCAACTTACAGCTAAAAAAAATCCTTTCTCTCCCCCCTCTCCTAAAGGTAAGATAGTGTATTGCAGCTTCCTTAACGAGTACAGAAATATTGCTCCTACCTTAAATTTGAGTAAGAGGATGAAAAATTCTCCCCCGTAAAAGAAAAAAAAAAAGAAGGCGAATACATATATATTAATGATAGAGAGCTGTTTAATTCAAGCTGGCGGGGCGTCTCCTCCTTCCCAGTACACTTCAGGAATTTAGGTGGCGTAGGGAAGCGTTGGTTTCGTTGATGAATAAATGGGTATCGAACCTGGGCCAGCCATGCTCTTTCCCACCCAGCCAGCCACTCCACCAGACGCATGCACCCCCAGCTGACTCACCTTCCGCTACCTCAGACGCTGGGGGTGCCTACCGTCTCGTTTCTCGGCTCGGGTGATAAAAAGAAAGAGAGGGAGGAAGAGGCAAGGAAGAGGGATAATAGGGCAGAGGGATATAGGAACGAAAGAGACTAGTTGGAGGGGTGAGGATGAGAACAGGTAAAGGGGAGGCGGTGACTAGATTGAAAGTACGGTAAATAGAAAAGGAGAAGAGGAGATAGCGAGGAAGAGTGAGAGAGAGGGAGAGAGGTAAGGAAAGGATGAGAGGATGATGGAAAACGTTGCATGAAGGACACGGGAATGGATATTAAACGAACACATTTCACAGGTGAGCGATGCTGGACGCTGGTCTTTATGGCGCGAATGAGTGAAATGGGCTTAACACTACTGCTCCATTTATAGCGATAATGGACAGATAAACCGAGTTGCAGGGAGCGCCACCCAGGTCGATACAGAGGGATTGGACAAGAGATGAGGACGGGAAGAGGGAGAGGCTGAGTTCCGATTAAAAGACTGCACTTCACCTTCCCCTGTATTCAGAAAGTCATTTTTCGTCCCATCAGAGTAATAAGTGTCCCATCCCACTTCTGGAAGCACCATGTGGAAATGTGGTAACGAGTTTAAAACATATATACACTCAACTTGGACTAACTTAAAGTGCAAGAAGCTGTTACCTTAAGTGAATAGAATCGCTTAAAGGCATGTGAATAGGCCGTCGTGAATCATCGGAAGGACGCCATTGGATGAGGCTCAAGCACGTCTTTCAGTACTGGACCAGTCAGAGCTTCCCAGCAGCTTTAGGTAGCCACTGATTGGCCAGGTGTCCCCCAGCTAGCTTTTCTCAGATTTTATTCTTGAACAGGTCTCTAGGGTAACGTCAAGGGCAGTCGTTCTCATGTAATATTCTCCTCCTCGTATACTACCACACCTTTATATTTAGTTTTTAGCCTTCAATACTACGTGAAATACAAGAAGGCACACGTGTCCCTCTCCTCTTAGTCTCACTTTTTCGTCATTATTTAAATGCTGATCAAAATAATTTCAAACCCTCTTCCCTATGCAATATTCAGGTTGGGAGGATAAATGGGAGCAATAACTTCCTTTTACTCGGGGTTTAAGCTGGTATTTACGATAGCTGTAAGGATCCAGACCCTTGAGAATGGGATTCCGCCAAAGGAGGGTGAGAGGAAGGCTTGCCATTGTTTAGAGTCATGTTCGCTGTGGTTAATTCATGCTAGGATAGGCTGGATCATCTTAGGGTAAACAGGCTGAGTTATGATAGAACGGTCAGGATTACGTCAGAGGACCCACGACGGTAATTTCTACGTACACTTGAGTTAGGATAATGTCCAGATTAGGGCAGAATGGAAGGCAATGAATAATGCAGGTAGAGTATGCAAAATATTGTAGGAATATTCAAAGTGCTCCGGAAAGCAATTCTATTGAAAATTTGCAGCAAGTTTCATAGAATTGGAAGCAAGGGCGCTGTGGGCCGGAGCTGGAAGTGTCTGACGGCAAGCAGTTGTGCGCAGTTTTTAGCAATATTTAAAGCACAGCCTCGAGCTTAGCTGGAATCGAAGTGGATACATTATTTTTTGATTGGAGGGTAATCTTGCTGCATACGTTATTCCCGATCAAGGTAAAACTAATGCATTAAAATAATAGCAAGAGGCCCAGGGCTGACGTAGTACTGAACAGGTGAACGGAAAATAACTTCTGTCTTGAAAATTGACACTCGCATTTCCACAGGCATCGAGGAGCCGGTTTTAATGATGCTTCTCACATATCCTTTGTGGAGAAATTCACATGCCAACATAAAAATAAGTTGTTATTCTTTTATCTTGATAGGGTGATTTAAGTCCACATGAATGTAATTCATGCCTGACTACAGAATCATCGACTCTCCAAACCTCCCGTGGCCTGGGCACCGCACCTGCTCCCCGCCCAGACGGGCATTCCCCCCCATGCTCCCCCACGCCCCCTTCAGCTGCCACTACCCTCGTGTTTCCTCTTGCTCTGTAATATAAATTATTTTGCTAATTTGGGGGAATTCTTGCAGGGAACTGCAATTATCGATATTTTTTCACAATTACTTGTTATACAGTTGTATTTTGGACGTCACGCACAACTAAAGTAGCGTAACATTCTTTGTGTGTACCCGAGGCACATCTCGGTTCACCGAACACTAATCTGCAACGCCTCTTTCATGACGTTTTACCGCAGCTAGTATTTACATATTCCCCATTATTATTCTGTAAATATATTGGTATAAATTCTGGAGAGGAATACAAATGGGAGTGACCTTTGTTTGGTTAACACCTTCCTGATACTGATGGACACAACACGTGTATGTGTGTGCTCGTGTGTGGGTGTGCGTGTGCGTTCGAGCGCTCTTAGGTACTGTGACCAGTGACTTACATAAGCTGTATCCAAGGTGCTGTAAATCTTGCGTCTCTCACGACCTGCTCCACTCAGCCAGCCTTTCGCTGGGCCTGATTCACACGTGCCCGGGAGTCATTACGGCTTCTTGCTCCATCGATCGGTGGTGTCGTGAGAGGAGGGGGGCGGGGGTCTCACACCAGTCTTGTCAGGGGTGCTGCGATAAAGATCAGATTCATCGGCTTCGCTTATCGACAGACCAACCTGAACGCAGCTGAGTCGGCCTCGTACACTCACTGGGATCCTTGGGGACGCCCCTTAGTACGACTTGAAACACTCGACTCCAGCACCAGGCTAAGCAAGGCATTACTTTAATTGTTTTTTGGTGTTTGATTTGCCATTTCAAGCTATGTACAACTATGAATGTTAATGTATTGTACGAATGTGTGTATATCTAATTTTTTTTGTGTGTTTTTTGTGTGTCATTTGGGGAAGGGAACGCCCACATACGTTCGTGCGTTACCGTGTGTACCCATGTGCGTGTCTTGGATGTCAACATGCTGCTCTACATATCACTAGGTGCGTGTACGTGGGTGAGCATGTGCAGACAGACATGGTATTATGGCCGCGAATAAGGGAAGTTCGATTCGAGATTTTATCATTTGCTTGGTATTTTCTTAAACATTTGATAAGATTTCTAGATTCAATATCAATGCAGTGAGTTCCTGATGATTTATTGAGGAGTGTACCCTGAACCCAAACAATCATCGCCTCTCAAATAATATGTTTTATCTTTAAAATTTTCGACTGCAAATTACTTGACACTATCCTCTGGAAGTATAATAATCATCATAATCCATTAAAAAGTGTGTATGACATACTGTTACATTAGCTCACTCGAAGGCCATAAAATCGAGGCACTCCTCTGCCTTTACTTTTTATTTGATCATAGTGTGCATTGTGTCGAGTTATCTTGTCAGTCAGTGTGGCTGTTGGACGTGTCACTCACCGCAGCTTCCTTTGATTTACAGTCAACATAAATCTGCCTTACTTTACTGAGAAGCATATCGGTGTATCGTGAATAATGCAGTAAAAGAAAAACTTTTTCCTTGATGCAAATCTTCCATGGGAGAGTTTTTCTTTGACTTTACCTATTTTCTTTTCTACTCAATGATTCATTTTTGCTCTATAGTCTTGAATTTTTTTTTTCTTCATCCCTGACCAGCAGACGTAGAATCTTTAATGTGGCTGCTTTACCCACGGGTGAGATGATATCAAGTCTTGCATCCAATCAAATATTCCTCTCGTGTCTGCTTCATCCTCCTACCATGTTATCTGTGCCAGTGCAGCGCGTCCCTCCCAACCTTACCAGTGTAACCAAGAGCTGCATCATAAGGCAGGATCTCTGTCTCCTGTTGGTGTTCCCGGCGAGGCAAAGACGTTGTGTAACTGGCGAGTGACATGAAGTTTCTCATTAGCTCTTCATTCTTCTTCCGCGTCGTTAGGTTGCCAAGCCTCACATCGTCGCTTCAAACAGGAGGAGTAGATTTAAAACGGGCGCGGGTGTAAGATAGGCCAAATATATGACCTAACCTTATGGTAGTCCAAAACATATACTAGAGGGCTGCTGTTGCTTTAGTCTGGGAGGGTGGACGGGGGGCGAGGGAGGAGTGGAAACTATTTATTGCCTGTGAGTCGAAAGGGAAAGAGCACAAAAGTGGTTTTGCTTTGTTCCTGTCGATTTAAGAGACTACGAATGGCGACCTTGGCTTAGGATTGGATAGACCCAAGTATACTAGACCTAATCGTTTGGTTTACGTGCGGTTTGGTGAAGCAAGAAGCAAAAATATGCATTTACTTTCAACTTTTTTCGGTTTGAGGTTTCATTGCTTAGAATCTTTACATAATTAGATTTTTCTGTCAGACACCAAACTCTTCTTACTTATTCCTGTTTTCCTTGGGTCGCTGGTGTCACTCGACGGTCGTGGAACTTAAGTTATGGATGCTATCGTCTCGTTATGTGGAGATGAGAAGGGAAGGGGTGAGAGAAATAACTTTATGAATTATTAGATAAACTTAAGATCTTCCTTTTATCTTTTCCAACTTGAATAAATATTTCTTCTATCCCGCTTCACTGCTTTTATAGATTTACAACGCTCTTAACGTGATGGAAAGCGCACTTATTTTGTACATATTTTAAGTATTACTATATATCACCAATGACGTTATAATGTTTAACTTTTACTTTTATACTGAAATACTGTAGGCATATTTCCGTCCATAGTTTAACACTTGTAGTTCCTCGACGTCTTCGCGAATGTCTGGCAGCCTACCAGACAAACCCTTCCAGTAACCCATTTCCCTATTTTTTCGTACCCCACATCCATTCTGGGCCCTCGTCTCCCCTTCGCCCATTAACTTGACATATATCCCCCTAACCGACTTCCTCAGTGACCTATTTCCCTCTTTAGGCCGTGTCCCTTGGCCTATTTCATCCCTCAATGTATTCCTTAGCTCAATAAGTAAATTTGCCTTTCTCATGGCATATCTTGTTTGCTGAACCTCTTATTTCACACTCCATCTCCTGCACTTTTTGTGGAGATTTTATTCGGATTGCATTCCTCGAACCCATTGCCAACGTCTTCTGAAGCCATTTCACTCGTGCACTAAATGTCTTCACTTCGACCGGACCTACTTCTCTGCTCCCCAATTTACCCGCTTGCCTATTTTCCGACTCACCAATTTCCCCCCGCGGTCACTATCCTTCTCGGTGGCAAAATTCTTCTTCCTGGCGTGTGGGCTGTTCCTTCCGGGCGATGTAGTAGCGACGGGCAATTCATGCTGTCATTTATTTCTCTGACATTAACGGTAGGACGAAAGCCCTCCTCCTTACACCCCCACCACTTCCCCAATGTATACAAGTGGCATTTTACGATATTGTATCTTAGGTAATAACGAAAAATAACTGATGGAAAGAGGCAGAGAAGGGCTGCCGGGCTATGATAGTAAATTTCGTGTGTTTTTTCTCCCTGAAGAAGAGGGCGACTAAGGGGATCTGGGGCGCTGCGGAGGGAACAGATTTCGCCGCATCTCCGCAAGCATAAAGTGTCCATTTGTATTTGGGGAATGTATGATTGAGCGCCTCAGCCTCTAACCCGCCGGAGATACGGTGAGGTGAATGGGTTTTCCTCCGACGCCTTCGTTTTAGCGGTTTATTGACGTGGCATTCTTAGTCTGGCGGCCTGACTCACCCCACGTGTTCCTTCTCCCCGCCGGGCAAGTGCGGGTGGAGCGGTCGCTTTGTGTTTTGGCACGTAAGAAAGAATGGTGCGTATATTTAAACACAGGAATTTCATGGGTTTTTTTTTTTTCTTACGCAGAATATACCTTTATCTTACTATATTTAGACTCAAAGCTTACCTGTGTACATTATATAAGTTTATCCAACGTACCTTGAGAATGTGTAGCAATACATTTAGCAGGAACCTTATGAACGGAGAAAGTCATGGTATATTTTACATAATTTACGTAACAATGTATGCGCTTTTTTTCTACGTGCCAGAATGCATTAAATATATGTATATACTTGCAAGAAAATACACAAATTACTGTAGGATTCCGCTTTACCTTAATTATAGAGGCCCGTGAAGGTTACCTGTGTCCATATTTTCATCCTAGATACTTTTTACGTCTCCTTCCTTTCCTCGAACCTTTCTTTGGGTTCGGGAGCTCGAGAGCAACATGGCTTCATCGCGAGGCTGCGAGGGCTGCCTTGCGTTATCTTACTGACGGACGAAGATATTTATAGGAAGGTGTGTTGGGGAAGACGCTTCAACCCTTCTCTCGGCCTTCTCGTGTTTGACCTTGACTCCTAGCCACCCTGGAACACGCGACCCGGCCCGAATATTCTGATGACTTCATTTAGTCTCGCATCAACCGCGTCCCAAAATCGTGAGGGTGGGTCTCGCCTCGTCCGGGCCTCTATTATGGCCGAGCAAATACGATGACTTTGACCTGTGTGTGCCTAGGTACTCTTGAATCTGACCTTTGACCTCTGACCTACTCACCTCATCTGTAGATCTGTAGGCTCCTTCCTCCTTCCCCCTCCTCTTCCTCCTCCTCTTCTTCCATCGCCATTTGTATCTTACCACTCATCTCTATTACTTCATCCTTAGCTCTCCCATTCCCATCCTCATCTCTTCCCTAATTCTCTTCATGAACCTTCCTTTTTTTTTATCTCTATTTTTCTTTCTCTTTCAGTAAAACACACACACACACACACACACACACACACACACACACACACACACACACACACACACACACACACACACACACACACACACTACACACTACACACTACACACATTTGCCTTACTTTATGTACACGTAGATACAGCCGTTTGACCGTCCCCTTTTTCCAAGTTCTTCCTCCTACTCTCGTCATGCCTCATTCCCTCCCTCCCCACTTGGCTACCGAGGCTCATCAATCCACTCACTGTAACTCACCTAACCAAACACATGAACTGCATAGTACGAGCCTGTGAGTGGTTACATTTTACCCACTGAGAAATATGTCCATTCCTCCCCCCTGACAACCCCCCGACACCCCTCTGACACCCCCTGACACCCCCACCCTTGGTCCACCTCATCCTCCTCCGCTACAGACCTCGTGCATCGCCATGATCACAGGCCCACCAGGCACTATATGGTTGGATAGAGAAGATAGACGTAGGGTTTTTGTACATTGTTGTTGGCACAGAGGGATTTCTATACATACCCAGGTGCAGACACGACTTACCCACCCGCTGATACCCACACCCACACCCACATCTCGCACCCAGATACCCCCAGCAAGACACACACATATACTCTTACCCCCAGATTCCACTTACACATCTCCACTCTTAACCTTAGCCCCTTCAGCACCTTCTCCCACACCTGTTGAGTAGGTTTAGCTTCACACTGAGTAGTTTTACCTTCAAGCAAGTGTCTCGCACACGCATACCTACTTACTCAACATGTTTACATACGGTTATACGTACTCACACACACCGGCAAGCACGTACACAAATAAACACTCACCTTCTTGGGTACAGCTGGCATCCTTGAATTGAATCTGAAGACACAGCGTAAGGGCGAGGGAACCACAGTGCATGTTGAGGCTACCTTGTGAATATTCCTTTATTGTTAGTATAATTATAACACAACACGCCAACACGCCACCACCACAACACACGCACATCCAAATACACACACACACGCACACACACACACACACACACACACACACACACACACACACACACACACACACACAGTTGAATAAACTATGTAGTCTACAGAAGCACGTCGTTGGGAGGGCTTGGCTGGGCACACACACAGGCGCGTAAAACGAAGTGTTGCAGCAAGGTTCGTCGCATACACAACAGGAATCGAAATGAGTAAAACTTGAATAAAACTTGAATAAAACTTGAATAAACAAAACAGCACAAGCAGATTCTCACACGCACCTCAGATTACTTATCTTACGTTCCTTTAAGGGAGTGAAGAGAAAAAGAAGTGCTTAGTGGTTTAGCATAAGGCTTATCACAGGGGTCTGCACACCATGTGACGCCCTTCGCAAACACTGCAACCCTGGACACAAACTATAGTTAAAGTGCTATTGTCATGAAGATCAAGTTTTACTAAAGACTTTGTTGTGTTTTCTTGAGGTTTGCGCCTTTTCTTAACACTTAAACTTAAAATTACTAGATTGACGAACCTTACTCAAGTATAGAAAGATCATGTTATGTTCCTATTCGTTTTTCCTTAAGTTTTAACGTAGATATTAACACATGTAGAGGAGGGAAGCGTAAGATAAAACACAACACCTCCGCATTTGCTCATCGTCCCGCCTAGCTGAGTGTTTTGACGTCCAGAATCAAGTGTTATCTTAGGAGTGACACGCACACACACACACACCCACCTCCCTCCCTGCACTCCCCTTCCCAGGATCCCTCCATGTTTTCTTCTATCTTCCCTTCCCTTATAGTGCTCTTCCCTCCCTACCGTCACGCTTCTCTCCATCCCTCCCTCCTGGCATACCTCTCTCTCTCTCTCTCCCTCTCTCTCTTCCTCTGTCCCTGTCTTGCCTCACCATGTTCTCTATTCTTTCCTCATAACACTCCTCCTGAACACTCTCCTTAGTTTCCTTTCTCTCTTCTCTCCCCTGTTGCTTACCCATGTTTTCCTCCCCTTCTTTTCTTCCTCAGTTCTTTGCTTTCTCTCCTTTCCTCCCTCCCTCCCTCCCGTCGTCTCTTCCCCCTTCTATATTTTTCTCCTCCCTCCTGTTCCTCCCAACCCGCGGAACAGTTCCTTTGCCTCCAATTTTAGCCTTCCCTCCCCTTCTCTCCCCCTCTTTCTCGTTCTCCTTCTCGTCTTTCTACTCCTCCCTTTCTACCGCCACTGTCCTGCCTTCCCTTTCCTTTCTTTCCATCCCCTCCCCTTTTTCCCACCTGCTATTCTCATCAACTCGCCTCACGTCCCCTTCCCTTCTACTCCTCCCTTTAAAACACGCCTTTTCCTCTAGGTTGTTTTCCCTTCCCTTCCTTCCCTTCTCTGGCCTCCCTTTCCCTTACCTTCCCACCACCTCTCCCTTCTCCCCTTCATTGATATTCGCTAACAATTAAGTGCCACGTTTACTTACTCCCCCTTTTCAATTAGATACACGAAAATACATAAATTGAAGCACAATGATTTTTTTTTTTTTCTTTTCAATTAATATACTGTGAAAGAAGGAACCTGATCAAAACGGAACTGGAAATTGCCTGCCACTCCTTTCATCGACCATCTTCTCTTCCCCCTATACACCGGAACGCTCTCATTCCTTTGCAATTACCGGTAGCACCTCTTCAAAAAAAAAAAGTGAGAGAGAAAGAGAGAGAGAGAGAACCACAGACTTTCCCCTCACCATGACCGGTTCTCTTTGGTTCTCCTCAGTACTCCTCCTCCTCCTCCTCAATCCCTCACCTTCTGGCCCCCCTCGCTGCTAGATCACAGCCACCGGTTTCTGTATTTCATTTTTTTTTATTATTATTTTTGAAAGTTTTTTTTGGTATTCCTCTTCCCCCTTCATGAAAGTTTGCCACTACTAGGTTCTGATGGCCACCTCAACGAACACTTCCAGGAGGTAAACGCTCTCGCCTCTTATCGCATCTAATCTATATAAATTCCTCTAAGACGGTCAGGGGGCTGATTATTTACTGCCAAGTTTCGAAGGGGCAACAATGGAAGTGGAAGTTTGGAGAGAATTTAGCATATCATAAGTTTAGGTTCTTCCTGTTGTTTCCATGGAGATCGCCTGGGCACAGACACCACCTTTCCCCTCTTACCCCCCCTTACCTTTCTCTCTCTCTCTCTCTCTCTCTCTCTCTCTCTCTCTCTCTCTCTCTCTCTCTCTCTCTCTCTCTCTCTCTCTCTCTCGCTCTCGCTCTCGCTCTCGCTCTCTCTCTCTCCTAAATAGTTACTTTCCCCTTTCTAGTTCCACCTTCCTTACCTTTTCCCCTTACCTCGTCCTCCTCTTTATCTTGTCTTGCCTCAGTTACCCTTCTTTCACATTTCTCTTTCTCCTCGCATCGCTGTCGCACTTTCCCTCTTCTTCCTTCTGCTCCTCCAGCTCCCTCCCTTCGTAGTACCTTTCTCCTCTTCTTGGGGTTTCATTACTATTTATAACTTTCCCCATCAAAGCGCACGCCAAAGACTGAGACTTCTCCCTTAATGGGCAGAATTCGTGTACAAATGGCAAGGTTTCGGGATTTGCGAGCCGAGGCCAAAGTGCGCACTGTGTTCTCTTATCGCTTTTCTGTTGGCGATTATCTTCCTCCTCCTCCCTCATTCAATTTCTCGTTTCCCTTTTATCGCTTCGTGTTTACTTTTTTTTACTTTCACTTTTGCTTCGTTTGCGTTTGCTTCTCCCATTCGTCTTGTCTTTTTTGTTGTTAAGTTTTCCTGTGATGTTAGTTTTTTTTTGTCTAAACTTTTTTTTTCGGGGTATGTGTGTGTGTGTTTGTGTGTGTGTGTGTGTGTGTGTGTGTGTGTGTGTGTGTGTGTGTGTGTGTGTGTGTGTGTGTGTGTGTGTATGAGTGGCTGTTTTTCTTCTGCGCGCTCGACCTTTAAGTGTGTATAGACGACGCAAGCTCATGCTGGTGTACAGACTGCGCTGCTGTTCATGGTTCTGTTGTTATTGCCTCTATATTCCAGCTGCTGCACCGGTGCCTCAGCTGTTGCCACTGCAGCTTTACCCAGTTGTTTTTCATGGCGGCTGTGTTGTTCTCCTGATTGTTATGTGTTCTCGTTACTGTTGCGTCGTTCAGGCGATTCTGTTACTTATGTTGTGAATTCTATTATGCCCGGGACCGCTGCTCGAGCTGTTATGTGTATGCTTGCACAGTTTTTGTTGTTGTTGCGACGCCTGTTTCCGTTGATAATGCTGTATTTTTTCCCTCAAAGCGACACTTTCCACTTGTGCGTCTAGCATTCTCATTGTTTCCTCCAGTAATTTGGGCAGCGTAAAGTATGGCCTTTTTATCCTTTCCGGCCATTTTAGTATTGTTTATACTGGCCGCGTGGCTCTCCGGGAGGTGGGCGGGGGGTGCTAAGGCAGATGGTCGTTAGTGTCCTCCCATCTGCCGGTTATCGCGTGAAGTAGAGCGACGTAAAGTTTCAAAATGGCGCCGGCGAGTCCTCAAGGCGATATCTGCGAGGTTGTAATACACTAAAAGACATCCTGGGTCATAGGCTGTATTTATACGTCATCTCTTACTCTCTTTCTTAACTTTTCCTCCCTCCTTCCCCTCCTTTCTTCGAGTTTACACAAGTAATTTAATTCTAGGTCTTGATGGAAGCCAAGGGGAGCGAGTGCAATTTGGGGGAGCAATATTGAATATATTTTCACCAAAAGAGCATTAAGATATTACCCACGAAATTTCCGCTATGTGGTGTTCTAATAATCCCAAGAGTATATCTTCTTGGTAACGAGCGGCATATCTTAATGCAAATCTTCCTTTTTGCAAATGAAGGCCCCTCCCCCTCGCCTCTGAGTGAGGAGGCGAGCATTACAAAACGTTGAATTTTCATTAATAAGGAAATTCAGGCGGGTGTTATAATTCGCGGGCGCAGTTACTGAAGCAGTGTTGGCTGGTTACCCAATATCGCCTGATTGTTGTTTCCATGGTAGCCGGGCCCGTGCACAGCCCCTCTGCCGGCCGCACGAGTCCGCCTCCTCCCGTGTATTAGGACGAGCCTCAGCTGTAATTCCGGGGTATTGGTCGCCCCCAGGATTAATTTACACGGGCTCAGATTTTAATAAGAATTCCCCCCTCCCCATGATGGCGGAGAGAGGAGACTATCAGCGCCTTGTATATAGCACTTCCCTCCTCCTCCTCCTCCTCCTCCTCCTGCTCCTCCTCCTGCTCTGTTCCTCCTCCTCCTCTCTGCTCCTTCACCTTCTCTCTGCTGCTGCTGCTACTACTACTAATGTTGCTCCTCTTCCACCACCTCCTACACCTCCTCCTTGTTCTTCTTGTCCTCCTGGTCCTCCTCCTCTTCTTCCTCCTTGTCCACCATGTCCTCCTCCTCCTCCTCCTTTACGAGAACTTGAACTGGAGTGTTATACTAAAAGATGTTTCCATTCTTTTCTTCTCCCTTTTTCTGTAATTCCCGAGGATCACTTGCCTACACGGGATTGTTTTTGGAGGGTTGGAAGCACCCCGCACTCACGCTCCCCGAGGCCTCGTTAAAATTGAAATAGATTAAAAAAAAAGAAGTGTGTAGGAGCAGCAGAAGTGTGCGTCGCTCTGCTCTCCCCGACCACTGGCAGCCCTCACACTGCTCCCCGAGGACAAGTTCTTTTCTCAATGGCTATTATAATTGTTTTCTCCCTCCGCGCCCGGCAGAGGCCTTGCCACCCGAACCCGCTAAGCACCTCCAGTTTTCTGTTGTAAATTACTGTCCTCTATGAATTTTTGCTGGGAAATTACAACCCTTTTTTATGGCCTGTACGTTGATGGTCTTTCTGCTCTCTTTTCTTTTCCATTTTTTTTCTTTCCTTTTTTTCCCTGCAGAGGATAGGTGGTGGTGGCGCGGTCCTGGTCAGGGAGGCTGGAGGGAATAGTGGTAAATTCTTAGGATTAATGGCAAAATAAGTTTGTTTGCTCGTTACGGGCGGGCTTATAGGGCGGGTGTAGTGCAGCGAGAGCCCTTAAGAATGATTTGCTCTTTCATTTGTTATATACACGTGTACACTCCTCTTTATTAACGCTACAGTATTAAATAAAGTGTAAAGGAGCAGTTCCTTCTTTAATTTAGTGACTTGTAAATATAGTAATAGCATTACAAGGATGCGTTTTTAATGTCTGCTGAAACGAAGGGAGGAGAAAGAGAAGAAGAGAGAAACGCTAAGCAGAGAGTAGGAGTAGGAGCGCTTCTGGGTGTGTTATGGAAGGAAATATTAAAGGTCGACATTTTAGATTTGTTCTCCTGCGTGTGTGCCCCGAAACTGCCTGTAGAGCCGGTCCGCAGATTTAGGGAGATTGAACCTTCAGCCTGCTTGCTTTTTGGGCTAGAAAATGTAATCCAATTTGGAAAATACCTGATAAGATTTGCCCGACGTTATTGTACTTCCTAAACTCGCTGGGGGAAGTTTGTGAGTGTTTATTTAGTTAGTAAATGTGAACTCTGAAAATCTTGCGTATTGGACAGCAAATGTCTCGTGACTCGGGGCGCCGCGCATGTCCTCCCATTTTCACCCTTCCACCAATGGCAGAGAAGGACCAAGTTTCATCTTTCTCCGGATCTTTACCGATGTACATTCCCACCTGATACAAAGATGCTTGGTAATTGTGCCACAGGGGACGCTCTTTGGCCCGCCCTGACAAAAGCCTCGGCAATAAAAATGCGGGAGATATATGGTCTCAGGGGTGAGGGCGAGACACCCCTGTCGTAGGTGGCAGAAGGAGGCTGGAAGGTCACCACTAAAAGAACTCTTACGCCTCCTTAACATAGAGATGGTTATCCTCTCGCCGAAAGCTCACGCCCTCTCGGAGCCTCTTCGTTGGCGGAATTTCACTCTAGAGTATGTTCAAGGAGCGATATAGGGAGCCGCCACACCAGGCTGAATACTACATGAATGTGCGAGGTTATGTTAGTGAAGTGTGTGATTATTATGCAACATTAAACCCAATCCTACTTATGTTGCGTCGGAATAACTTTAGAGATAAATGACTAGAGGTACGAATATTACTTTGGCCACACCATTGTCTGGAGGAAGTCACTCTTCAGCCACGGAGTTCAAAGTTCGTGGCTGTGTATCAACAAGAAAAACGTTGCATTAAAATATACTGCAGTGGACTCGAGATGACTTACACTTCCTGTCTGGCTTAGACGAGCATATAGATAAATAATATCTGTTTCCGCTGCCTCCTGTTCCTATCCCTGATCTTCCTCCTAATACTCCTCCTCCTCCATCTTCTCCCCCACATCCTTCCCTCTTCTACTCTCCCTCCCTCTCGTCTTCCCTTTTCTAGTCTTCGTCTCGTATCCTTCTCCTTTTCTTCCTTTTCCTCCTACTCCTCCTTCTCGTATGCTCCTTACTGTCCCACCTCTTCCTCTTTTCCACACCCTCCTTACCAACACCTCTTCCTCCTTCCTCCCAACTCTTCCTCCTATTCCTCCCTATTCCTCCACTCCCACCTCCTCCTCCTCCTCCTTGAAATTGGTATGGAGGTGGAGCGAACATGACTCTCATTAAGTCTGTGATAAAATAGCTAACTTAACGTAGAAGACCCGCCATCCACAACAAACTTTTTAGACAGAGGAGGATTCTTACCCTTACCTTCCTTTCTTTAGTTTTATCGTATTCCTTTCTTTAATTTTCTTTCATTGCACTTCATTTCTCACGTCCTCTTTTTTTTCTTCTTCTTCTTCTTCTTTATCTTCTTCCTTTTTTTTTTCCTTCCTTTTGTGGTAGTATTGTTATCATTTATTAATTTAGGTGTTTAAGTTTTCCTATTGTGTAAGTGTTTTGTGGGTCGAGCGTGTGTGTGTGTATGAATGTTTTTTTTCTAAACCTTGCCCCCCCAACATTGCGTTCTTTGCAGTCTTCATTATTAAGTCTCGGTGCCCTTTAAGTATTACTGCTCACCTACCTCTCTCTCTCTCTCTTTCTTTCTCTCTTTTTTTTTCTCTCTCTCTCCACCACCTCCTCCTCCCCTTTTCTCCACCCCTCTCGTTCGCTCCTCCTCCATTTTCTCTCCTTTCCATTTACAGTTCCCTCTAGTGGGGTCTCCGGCTGCCTTCTTCTGGAATCTTGAGAATAAGATAATAAAAAGAAAGTCGGTATTTAAGAGGCCGGATTTTTGGCGTTCATATCTGACGTAAGAGACCTGAAGCTTAGCCAAGACTAGACTGTTTGTTCTTTCCACGCGCCTGTGCCTCTGAGTATGAGTTAGAGAGAGAGAGAAGTAGTGATAGAAAGAAGTAATATTTAGAGAAAAGTAGTAGAGACAAAATGAAAGGAAATGAAAGAAGGCGTGATAAGGAAAACAATTAAAGGTGAGAAACTGGGAATAAAAGATTGAAACAACAATTAAAATGCTTTTGGAGTAACAAGAGACAGACAAAGTTTGAAAAAAAAAAATATTTGAGCTCGTGGAAGAGAAAAAGTTCTAAAATTTCTTAACGTCTAAAGAAAGAATACGAAGAAAACACCGAAGTAATGCAGTTAAGAACAAACAATCTAAAAGAGAATTAACCTGTCATAAAGGAAAGAGAGAGAGAGAGAGAGAGAGAGAGAGAGAGAGAGAGAGAGAGAGAGAGAGAGAGAGAGAGAGAGAGCGAGAGAGCGAGAGAAAGAAAGAGAGAGAGCCAATATAAGAAACTCCATATCAGCAGATTATAGTTCAAAACAAACAGTCTAAGGAAAATGAAGGTTGTATAGTAACCACGCAAACAAAAGAGAGAGAGAAAGAGAATAAAAAGTAAGAAAACACACACACACACACACACACACACACACACACACACACACACACACACACACACACACGCACACGCACACGCACACACACCCACACACGCACACACATCCTAAATCAACTACAAATCAGCAAATTATAAAGATGGAAATACAAAATGATACAGCGTGAATGTAACACAGTGTGCATTAACAAAGAAATTACATGTAAGCAGCGTGGAATAAGAAGCAGGATAAGTACAATGTGTGGCAAGAAAACACCTTGAGAAGAGGGAGGAAGGGAGGAGAGGCGAAGGAAATGTATAAAGAATATGAACAAGGGTGAAAAACGGAAGCATAAATTGTGCGGATTTAGAGAGAGAGAGAGAAAAAGAGAGAAAGAGAGAGAGAGAGAGAGAGTAACAGTAAGAGTGCGAGAACATACAAAGAAAACAAGTATAAACAGGAAGACAAACACAAAACCAGCTGGAACTCAAACAAATGTTGACCAAAACAAACACGCCCAAGAGTATTAGTAAAAATAAATAAAAAAAATAAATTGAAAAAACAAAAATAAATACGAGAGGAAAAAAAAATAAGAAAGGAGAAAGGTAAAAACAAAAGCCCAGTAGAGTTTACCTTTCGCAAGCTAGTGGAGGAGGGAGGAGGGAGAGGGTAAGAGGTAGGGAGGGAGAGGGAGGCTGGGAGAGAGAGAGAGAGAGGCAGAGGCTGGGAGGGCTGCCTGCCACACACACCACCCTAATGGTTACACATTCTCACGAACCACAGCCTGAAGTAAACAAACAACAGTACGGTGTCAGCCTCCTCGCTCGCTCTGAACAATACTCGCTCGAAATTGTGCGTTACTTCACTACCCTGGACGTCTCACTCCCTGCCAGACTCCCTCTTAAACACTACCATTCTCTCTCTCTCTCTCTCTCTCTCTCTCTCTCTCTCTCTCTCTCTCTCTCTCTCTCTCTCTCTCTCTCTCTCTCTCTCTCTCTCTCTCTCTCGCTCTCTCGCTCTCTCGCTCTCGTTATAACTTTAATTTTGTTTGGATATATTCACTCTAAACTTCACCTCTAAGAATAAATGATGATAACCATGTTGATGCTCTTTTTTTTTGTTTCATGTGTGTGTGTGTGTGTGTGTGTGTGTGGGTGTGGGTGTGTGTGGGTGTGGGTGTGGGTGTGTGCGTGTGCGTGTGCGTGTGCGTGTGTCCCCGTGTGTGTGTGTGTGTGTCTTTGTATTTTTATGAATGAAATATGTACAAATGAAAGGGGTTTTGAAGTCTTCAGCATCCTACCAGTCGTTACCAACATTCCTGTCATGTTTTATGGTAATCTTTCACCCTTGCTGCGCCATCTTACAGGTATTAATATTCATCTTCACATTTGCATAATATCACTCGCTATCGCCTAACACATCTTCCTGGACGGCCAGAGCTTCATTATTGTCCTTGAAGGCGCCGTTTTAACCGTGCCATGACCCAAGATGCTCCCCGAGTCACAAATATCTTGCTATGTTCGTCCCTCGTGCCCCTGGAAAGCCATTGCGATCCTACAGACAGCTTCAGGGACTCTGGGTTCGAGGAGCATCAATAGAAATTATGTTAGTTCAGTTTTCTCTCCTCTCTGGGAATATATAGTGTGTTTTTTGTCAGTCTCAAGGGGCATTAGTAGGAAGTAAAAGACGCTACCGCCCTTTCTGTTTTCCAGGCATCGTTTTTTCTTGTGTTTATACGCTTGCTTACTTGATATAATTCTCGACTTCCGTTGTAACGAGCGATAAAGGTTTGGACTTGTTTTACTGTCTCTCCCTCTCTCTTTCTCTCTCGCTCTCTTTTTTATCTCTCCCGCTCTCACGCAAGTACCCAGAGATAGTTCACTGACAGACAGTAATAACAAGCTTAACCCATAACTACCCATAACTGCCCTTAAAAGTACAGCTTAACACTACTTCTTTCCTCTCGGAACTATAGTTTAAACCAGGATTCCGCCCTTCCTTCCTTTTTCTATAATTTATTTTAAGTGCCGCAGTTGTTGTCGACGGCAGACGTTTTCCCCTTTTTTTTTCTTCCCCTTAATCGGAGCGAACACCATTAATGGAAGTTTGGAGGCGCGATCACACCTCGCAGCCCCGCCACAGGAAGCTATGAACGTGTTACTTCCCCTCCTTCGCTTCATCACGTTGCGCAACAGACCTGTTCTTTCTCTCCCCCTCTCACCCTCCACTCACTCTCTTTTTCTTTCTCTTTCTTTTTTTTTCTCGCTCTCGTACATTATTATCACATTCTTTTCCTAATATCAGTATTCAGCAGTTCATTTAACATTTTTCTGTATTCATGATTGCTTCATATTATTGTTCGTCGCAGAAGTTAATTTCATCCTTCCTCTGGTGTTCTCATATTTATTAGAAAGTCTCATGTCTCCTTTATTTTCCTTACGTTTTCAATTTATTCAGTCTTGCCAGTGAGTTTTCATTTTGTTTTCCTCTTCTTCTCTATTGGATTTGGTTTTTTTTACTTCCTTTGATAATTGTGTTTACTTTTCTTATGCAATTTACTACCTCTTTCTTATTATCATTTATTCCTATGGTTTCCTTTTGGTACATTGTATTCCTTATTATCTGATTTACTTCCTTATTTCCTTTCCTGTCTACTTACCAACTCTCTCCTACCTCTCTTTCCCCTCTGTCTCCTCCCTCCCATTCCCTCTCCCCTCTCCTTTCCTTTTTACCTTTTTTCTTTCCAAATCTCTTCTTCCTGGGAGCATATCTATATCTCCTTCCCTCCTTCCCCTCCTCCCCTCCTCCACGCCACCACTACACAGCCTCCCACAGCTCGCAGTCTCCTCACCTTCACTGCTGCCTCCTGCTGTCTTTTGTGACCGTGCTGGCTATTTCACGGAATCTTCTTACTCTACCTTTGTCTTGCTTTCCTTTGATTTTGTTCGTAGTGTTATTTTGTGGGGGGTTTTTTGTCTTATTTTTGTCTAGTCTATGTTGGCTGTTTTATTTATTTTTTCGTTTCGTGTTATCAACTTTTTTTTTTATATGTTTTGTCTTTTACATCTTCTGCTCCTTTGGTCTCAGTATCGTGACCTTTTCTTTCCCCCTTTTTTTTTACTCCTCCTCCTCCTCCTCCTCCTCCTCCTCCTCCTCCTCCTCCTCCTCCTCCTCCTCCTCCTCCTCCTCCTCCTCCTCCTCCTCCTCCTCCTCCTCCTCCTTATGGTCATTCTGTTTTCCATTATTTGTTTTCCCTCCTTCTTAGTCTTCTTTGCCGTCGTTGTCCACATCCACTTCATCTTCTCCGTCCTACCCAATATTATGTTCTCCTTGTCTTCTTTCTTTTCTTATATTCGCCCCATATTTTTTCGTCGTTATTCTCTTCCTCTTCCATTCCCCGACGTCTTCTTCCCTCTCATTGCACTGCATTCTATCCAATCCTCTTCACTTTTTTTGTCACCTTTCCTTACTCTCTTTTCATTCTATATGTTTCCCTTGTCGTCTGTCCTCTCCTTTCTTCATCTTCTTCCATCCTATTCCACCACCTCCTCCTTCTCCTCTTCCTTCTCCTCCTCCTCCTTCTGCTTAGGTTTAGCCCATTTAGCGGTGTGTACCAGGACCAATTCTTTATACCATTCATTTGCGGTTATTGCCTTTCCCTTCCTCCCTCCAAGCCCCGTGTAAGCGAGGCTAGACCAGCCAGACCATCTAGAGTGGAGATTTCCATACGTCAAGGTGGCCGGCTCTCAACAGTTAGTGAGGGAGAAAGGTTCTGGCGGCAGGGCTATTAAGGAAGCCCTGTGAGTTACCGTAAGGGAGAATTAGTTTGCCGGAGCAGTAGTTCGGAGGGAAAGTTAGGTGTACGAACATCCAGCAAGATGGAGGTGCAGGTGTCTGGGATTCTAGTGAGAGGGAGATTCCGGGATATATTAGTAGGATGGAGAGAGTGGCTCTTAGTGACTTACCGTGAGAGAGGTGAAGGTGCTTGATGCTTATCTTAGTGGCTGGAGCGTTTGGGCGTTAAGGTTTTAGTTGTATGGAAGTGTAAGTGTCTGAAGCTTTAATAGAGTAGTGAAGTAACTTTGAAATGAGTTGAGATGAATGAAATCTCTTGCATTGCTTCCTTAATTACGAAGAAAAGACATGACATCAGATAAAAAACACACATAACATACATGAATTAATTAATAGAAAAGATGAGTAAAGGAAAAAAATACTCAAAGGTGACTAGTAATGGAGGAAAAATTTACAGGGAAAATCTTTAGTTTCCCTCAACTTGTGGCAGTTTGATAACACTCCACGGGTATGTTATGTACAGTTTAGATCTTATAAAGTATCTAAGATCGTGGAATACTTACAAACTGGATTAGATTCTGCCTTTTCTTGGGATTATCTTGGGCCTTATGGGGGTTAGGAAAGGGTCGGTGGTATGAAATATAATAATCGTATAAAACTATGATGTGGAAACTAAATTCGTGGGTCTTATTTAGCTTTCATGTCCTCGCCTCCCTCCTTCCTTCCTTCCTTCCCTTACTCCGTCCTCCTTGCCTCTTCCCATGCTGTCTTTCCCTATATGCACTTTCCCTCTCTTTTTTTCTCTATCTCTTTCCCTCTCTCTGTCTCATTCTGTCTCACGTCCTATGAATTATATCTTGCACTCTACCCCTCTCACATCCCCCCCTTCCAGCATCCCATCTTTATCATCCCCCCTCTCATTCCACTCCTTCATTTTCAGCATCCCTATTCCCACTACGCTCCGAGACTTCATAATGCCGGACATTCGCTATGACACAATAAAACAACTCAGTGTCCGCCTCCCCCTTTCCTCTCTCATATGAAGCGAGAGGACAAATATACAAGATAAATTATTTAATCTAAGTTGGAAGCCTCCCCTTAACTATGATCCAGACTGTTTACTGTATACTGTTACGGAGAGAGGGAAGGATGCGAGAGAGAGAGAGAGAGAGAGAGAGAGAGAGAGAGAGAGAGAGAGAGAGAGAGAGAGAGAGAGAGAGAGAGAGAGAGAGAGAGAGAGAATTTTCTCGTTTGCCTTTTTTGTTTACGTCGCCGTCTGTTGGTAGCTCTATCATCTCTCTCTCTCTCTCTCTCTCTCTCTCTCTCTCTCTCTCTCTCTCTCTCTCTCTCTCTCTCTCTCTCTCTCTCTCTCTCTCTCTCTCTCTCTCTCGTGCCTACCTATCTTCCTTCCTTCCTTCCTTCATTCATTCCTTCATTCATTCATTTCTTTCTTCCTTCCTTCCTTCCCTCTTTCCCTCTTCCCCTCCCTCCTTCCTTTCTTCCTTAACCCTACACTTCTACATATCTCAACTTCCTTTGTTTGTACACATCTACCCACTGACTTTCCCCTCTCTATCAGTTTCTCTCTTCGTTCCCTACCCTTTCTCTTTAACTTACTCACTACCCACCTCTCTCTCTCTCTCTCTCTCTCTCTCTCTCTCTCTCTCTCTCTCTCTCTCTCTCTCTCTCTCTCTCTCTCTCTCTCTCTCTCTCTCTCTCTCTCGCTCTCGCTCTCTTTCACTTTCCCTGCACACCCATTTACTCTAGCGTTGTTTATTATTATTATTTAAGCATATGGCACTATTAACCCCCAGCAGCTCTATTGAACACTGCTGGCGGGGGTGGGCGGGGGGCGGGCGGGGGCGGGGGCGGGGCGGGGGGGCGGGGGTGGGAGGATGTGATCTCCCGCCCTTTCAAGCCGATGGTATTCACTGCTTTATTAATATTGCCTTTGCCACAGGAAAAACCCCGTTCAGACCTGAGTTTGGTGGGTAGTGACAGAGTCTGCCTCGTGTCCTATGTCGGTGCATCATAGAAAGAGAAAGAGAGAGAAAAAGAGAGAGAGAGAGAGACAAGGGGGTTGGTGGTAGAGGGAGAGAGAGAGGGAAGTGATGATGCAAGTGGAAGGAGGTGAAAAAAGAGAATGAAGTAGTATGGAATGGGCTGAGTGAAGGAGAAAAAAAGAGAGAGAAAGGAAAGGCTGCAGAGGAAGTGGTGTGGTGGTAGTTGGAAGCTTGACTGGGTTGGAATGGAAGTGGAAGAAGGAGATAAAGGTAACATGGGTTGCTGGAGGAGGAAAGGATGGGAAAAGTGGTGGAGGTGAAAATAACTCAAATAAGGAAGGGACATTTATAGATGAAGAAGGGAGAAAGGAGGAACATAAGAGGAAGAGGAAAGACAGGAGTAGAATAGGAGGTAGAAACAGCAGAACTAGAACATTTTGGGGAAGAAGGAAAGATGGTAGGGAAAATGCTGAAATGTAGAACGCAACGAAGAGGAACATAGGATGGCGCGGGGGAGGTACAAAATAGAGGAAACAAAGAAGTGGAAACTCTTAAGAGGGAAAGAATAACAAGAAAAAGAAAGAATAGTAAGAAGAAACATGAAAGAAACAGTGTAAGGAAATGATTCACTTTTTTTTATTTTTATTTCATCAGATTTTTGAGGCAGTGAATGGGAATGAATGAAAAATCAGGAAAATAAAACAGAAAATAGGAGAGAAAAAAACAATCAACAAGCACATGGATGAAAGGATGGACAGGAGAGAAAAAAGCAATACAATCAGGGTATTATGGAGACAAAAGAGAGAGAGAGAGAGAGAGAGAGAGAGAGAGAGAGAGAGAGAGAGAGAGAGAGAGAGAGAGAAAAAAGATCAAACCAGGCTAATGACCTTGCACGGGAATACAGTCTTCTAAGGGACAGGAAGAAGCTTGGGGAGTGGGCGATAAGGAGATAACACAGACGATTATGAATGCTGCAACCTCTTCATCTTGTCGCCTCCTCCTCCCCCCCCCCTAACCCCTCTTGGCCGCACGGAAAGGGTCGGGTCGGGCAAGCCAAGTGACCACCAATCCCTCCCCCCCCCTACACCCGAGACAATGGACTCAAACTGATATTGAACACCAATAGAAAAAGGAAAAGGAAAGAACGTTCAGTACAGAAGGAAAAATGGCTCCAGCAATTCAGCCATTAATACTAACCTTGGTGGATCCTGTTCGCTATAATTTTCGGATACATGTGGTGGGGGACGTGCGGTGATTGGCTGGTAGTACTTTGCCTCTCCGCCAATCATGAAGGGTAGTGTCGCCGGCGTGTGGTGGTGGGTGGTCCGTGGGCTTGTGGTAGGTCAGGCGTTGTAAGAACGTAATCATTGCTTTCCAATGTTAATTTTACGCTTGATGAACCTGACTCGACGGGTGTAAGACGACCCCTCGTGATCCCCCTACTGTGTGTGTGTGTGTGTGTGTGTGTGTGTGTGTGTGTGTGTGTGTGTGTGTGTCTGTGTGTTTGTGTGTGTGCGTGCGTGACTGCAAGCATACGTGGTTATGTTGAGATATAGTTACTACATGTTTCTATCACAAAATAATTTAATTGAGTTCGATATGTTCCACTGCAAAGAGATACTGTTAATGTTGGTTATAGATTTTTGGGTCATTATGGGTCTTCTCTTTGTCTATTCTATTGTTTTAATAATTGTCTGAAGACAGTCAGGTATATAATCGGTTGTAATCATGCAAATGTGTACTCTTGGCTTTTAACTTATTGTTTTACTTTTTAACACAATTTTACATAAATATTAATTCATTATTTGCATACCGTTCACATTCTAACGATGGAAGGAAGACTTTCTTTTGGCAATGTAATAGCGGTTCTTCGGCCTCAACACTGACCATGTAAGGTGGGCAGCCCGACTAGTACACTGATCTTAATAAGAGCCCTGTCGCCCGCTTTCCTTGAATTAATGAAGAGGTGAACGTTCCAGCCACGCCCTAGGAGCATGTTGGGAATAATAATACTTTTAAAGCTACGAGTTGTACTTGTTGTAGGTGTGTTATTGTAGTTGAACTTTGTCGTTTATCATCATTTTTTTTTTCTTTTTCGTACCATCACCTATTCACCATCACCTATTCTCTATTTCCTGCATAAGAGATCATCCTAATGGCAGGTGGATGACCTTCCTCGAGCTAATTCCTGGTTACCTTGAAGCTGGGTGCACCTCGCTGCTGCTCTCTCCTCGTGCACACTTACCGGTAGCTGGGTTTTTTTTTCTTCTCTCCTTCCTTCCTTCCCTGTTATCAGCCAACAGACGAGTGATATGATAGATAAGAGGCGTGTTCGGGCATTAAAGTGTCACCTCGTTTGGCGTCAAGTTGCAAGATTATCTATGAATTTAATTGGTCCTTTTAGTGCCTCGTGTGTGTGTACCTTTACTTGACTCGTTTACCTTGTGGTGAATTTTATTAATATTCTGCACATCTTGATTGGGATCTTACGAGGAACATTTACAAGCACACACACGCACGCACACCAACAGGCAGACAGACAGGCAGACAGACAGGCAGGAAGGCAGCCAGACCGACAACCAGACAGCCAGCTAGACAGACAGGCAGACAGACAGACCACACACACACATACACACGTGCACACAACAGCGTTTATCACACTCGCCTCCTGTCACACTAGACATTTCGTTCCGGACACGTTTGGGGGCCAAGCCACGACTATCTCGCTGATCACGCGGCCGGCAAGGGTTCACCTGCGCTCACCTGTACTTGATGAGCTAATACAAAAGAGTTATTCAACGACATCAACTTTTTTTGTAACGTTTCATCGTCATATCTAAAAAAAAAAGTTAAAGGTAAATGTGGAGAATTGTATTATTCTTATATTTTCATTCGTCTTCTTGTTTTATCGTCAGTTACACGTTATTTTCTTTTATTTTTATCCTGCGGGCAATGGAGGGTAAAAACAGGATAAAGGAATGGAAGACGCGAGGATGATATGGGTCAATACGAGTGGAGTGGACACGCAGAACGAGCCCTCGCCGCCTTGTGTCTCGTAATTTCTCACTATACAAATATTTACGAGTCCTTCTCTGGCAGCCGTGTGCGCCTTGAACCGCTGTCTTTTGTTTTTGTCTGTTTTTTTCCTAACACAGGTCTTGGGTAGCAGAATGTTCTCAGCACTTAATACACATCTATAAGGGTGTGGGCGTGCTTGAGAGTCGCTGGGATTTTTAAGGAAGTGTTGTGCTTCTGCCTAAAAAACACTGGTCACGTTTGGTGGCAATGTTTGGAATATTGTCGGGTTACTCTCGCCCAATTTGGCTAGTCTCGCGCCTTTTTCTCTCCCTCCCCACGTGTATTTTTTTCTTATAACTGTCAGAGCCTCTTGTTTTTTTTCCTCCATTTCTTTTCTTACGCGAGGGAAAATGGTTTACTTGTTGTCCATTTTCCTGATCCCGGTTTATGTAAAGAAGTTTCGTTTCGGATACAGAAATATTTAGCAAATGTTGGTATCGGGTGTTGAATGCAGCACAACGGCAAATCTTCGAGGTTATAGTCACTTAGATGCTTCCCGCGTCGCCCAACTCTGTACTTATCCCCCTTTTCGTCCCCCACTTAACAAATTATCCAACTGCGATTTCTCTTTTCCTTCTGATCAATATTATTATTCTCTCCATAGTAAAATATTTTTCCTGATAGGTACAATTTCCTCCTGGGCTTCAATGGACCCTTCCTTCTGCCCCGGAGCCATTCTTGCTCCCGTAACATGTCATTATAAAGTGGTGTTGCCATGAAGAGAACCTGAAGGACTTCTCTTCCCGAGCCTCTATCCTCACGGGCCCCCATTCCTTGCGTTAGCAGGCCCATGATTACTCCCATTCCGCTCACCCTATTAACCCCCATTAATGTCATTCTGCCTGGCGTCGTTTCTCGCTCCGTAAGCAGATGAAATGACGCTAGAATAGTCCTCTGCTGCACACGCATTAAGGTCGAATGTCCCGTCCCCCACAACTCTCCTGTCGCCTCTGTCACCATTTCCAGTTGGCAGCAGTCGTACCATGAGGTAAATATACACCTGGCGAGATTAGTGAGGGATGAGCAGTGTTTTATCTTCCTCGTTATTCTTCCAGTCAGTTTTGATTTCTCTATTAGTTACATGGATGTGAGGGAGTCCAGGATCAAAGAAGTGGAGGGGAGGAGGAGGAGGAGGAGGAGGAGGAGGAGGAGGAGGAGGAGGAGGAGGAGGAGGAGGAGGAGGAGGAGAAAGACTGTAGACGGCGCTTGAGTAGAATGAAATCATGTGGGTTGGCGGGGTGGGCAGCCAGGTGTGTGCAGGGAAGTGGTGAGGAGAGGAGGGAGTGTAAACGTGTTCTGGGGATGCGGATCATGAAGCCAAATGGAAAATTAAAAATTATCTCTCCACATTAAGGCAAGACATTGATTATACTACTCCTTCCGCAGAAAAAAAATAAATGCTTCCGTTTTGCTTAACAGTTTGTATGACCGAAAATTATACCAAAAAAATCATATAAAAAAAAATCTATAACTATTACTTGAGAACATTATTTGCCATTATTCGCAGGTTGTCTGGGAGGTTATTTTGCAACTGGTGTACTTTTTTCCCATGTCGAAGTTAGTTATTATCCCTTAGCTAACACGACGTTGCATCTATTCAAATCAGCCATAGCAACAACCTTTCACCCAGCCAACCACCACCACAACCACCACCACAACCACAACCACCAAAAACAACGGCATCTACAAAGGCCACAACCACCTCGCACCTTTCCCCTTTCGTCCCTCGTTCCGGATGAAGCTTTTCTTAATTTGCGAGTTTTTATTTGCAATCCTCGAGGGTCGGAAGCCCATTAAGGGGTCTAAGGAGCCATGAAGGTGGTGTGCGATGGTTTCTTGATATGTGCCGGGTGTTCATTAGGTAAGCAGTGGTGATGGTTGGCTACAGTAATTAGTAGTGGAAGTTTAGATGATTTGTGACTCCCACCTTGTCACACGTAGAGCCGTGGTTGGTGGGACGGCAAGGGACTATCAGAGGAGAGACGGGCAATGACCTAACTGAACAGGGGGGGAGGAGGGAAGGATGACAGTGGGAACGATGGGTAAGGAGGAGGGTCGGAGGAGATGCGGGTAAGGGTAAAGGAAGAGAAGGGGAAGTTAATAGACTGGATAAGGGTGGAGAAAAGAAAGGTAGCGATGTATAGCGATGTGTAAGGAATGAAGAAGAGATTGTAGGGGATAAGGGTTAGGATGAGAAGGGAGTGGAGACGTGGGACTATGGAAGGCGGTAAATTGAGGAAGCGATGAGAAAGGGGGAAGTAGAAGGAATAGGGGAAGGTATGTACGTAGGTCATATGGGATGATTATAACACTGAAAATAACAAAGTAGGGTGTGATGAAAAGGAAACGAGACTGCCTAGAGTAATGGAGGCGGGGAAACAGGGAAGGAAGGAAGGAGGGAGAATGGGGGAATGAAGGAGGGTGTGTGTGGAAAGAGAGAGGGGATATAGGAGGGGAGGGAAGGAGGCAAGGATTGGGCTACACATGATTAATGATAATGATGTTGTTGATGTATAGTTCACCTGATTGTTTGCGTCGTGGTAAGATATACATAAGTTACACTCAGGTGATTATTCTGCAGGTGACGTGTGTGCCTGTTTAGCGCCCCCGCTCACGCCCACGCCCCCGCCCCCTGCGCCCGGAGTTATTATCCTTTCACTGAGTTACTGCATCATTTATTTCGTGATGTACTTGCTGATCCTCCTTGTGATTTATGCTACTTTCTCGTCCTTAGGTTACTAAATTTTGGGTTCGCTTATGCTAGGATAAAAATTTCCCTGTTTGGATATTAAAGGTAAATTACTTTTTTTTTTTTTAATATACATAACTTTTTTTTTCTTGGGATTTTTCATTTGCTTTAGTGATTTTTGACTTTGCTTCTCTATTTATTGTGTTGTTCCCCTTCTTCCTTATTTTTCTTTGTCCTCTCCCTCTCTCATTTATGTCTTGCGTTCCCTTATTCTCTTTAAAACTTTTCTCTTCCCTTCACCTCTTCACCCTCTTGTGTCATATCTCTTCCTCTTCCTCCTCCTCCTCCTCCTCCTCCTCTTCCTCCTCCTCCGGTTCTTCTTCCCTTGACAATCACTTCGCTTCCGGTCAGCATGGTCTGTTTGTGTTTAATTGTTTATTTATTTACCTGTCTATCTGTCTGTCTGTCTGTCTGTCTGTCTGTCTGTCTGTTTTGTGTCACTGGCTGGCTCGTTAGTCTGTCTGTCTGTGTCTTTTTTTTTTTCTGTTCCTTTTTATTTTTTTTCATATTCTTATAATCTCCATTTTGTCTTTTTCTCCCTTTTACTGTTATTTTATCTTGTGTTTTACATTTTCTTTATTTTCTTTTTATTTGTTTTAATTTTTCTCTTCCCCCATGTCCCCCTCTCCTCTTTCTCTCTCTCTCTCTCCATGCTCTTCTCCTCTCTCTCTCCCTCTCTCTCTCTCTCCTCTCTCTTTCTCTCTCTCTCTTCTCTCTCTCTCTCTCTCTCTCTCTCTCTCTCTCTCTCTCTCTCTCTCTCTCTCTCTCTCTCTCTCTCTCTCTCTCTCTCTCTCTCTCTCTCTCTCTCTCTCTCTCTCTCTCTCTCTCTCTCTCTCTCTCTCTCTCTCTCTCTCTCTCTCTCTCTCTCACACACATTTTTTCCCTTCCTCCGTGCCTCTCTTTCCTCCAGCCTTTATTGCGCTTTCCTTCACTCAGTTTTTCCTTTTCTCAGACTTCACCTTTTTTTTCCTTCCTTTGCTTGCCTCATTTTTGTTTCCGCTGCGTGTTTCGTCTCCCTTAATATTGATCTTGAATCCATTTGGGCGTAACAGCGACACACGGGGTTATTTATTTTATGGCCGATACCTTACGAGTACTTCACTTTTATTTTTATTCGCTAAAATTCTGTAACGTCTTTACCATTAGTTGTTTCCCGGCGTTTAAGGACCATTCGGGATGCATTTTAAGCTCCGACTGTATTGAATGGCGTTTATGCCCCAATACACAGGGCTATAAAGGCGTGGAGCTGCATGCAGACCGCTGTAATAATAACGCTGGGATTAATGCTGTGTCATTCCTGTTTCAAAATGGGGGGGGGAGGGTTTTTTTTATTCAAACCCTCGAGCAGCGGCTGTTTCCCGTCTCTGCTGAGCTCACAAACAAGCTTTTATGCATCCAGCGAGGGGGCGACGTCCTGTTTTTTGTACCTGCGAATTGGCGACCTATTAAATATTTCAACATAAGGGAACATCTCGTTCAGATATTCGAACAGTAGGTAGGCGGGCCAGCGGGCGGATGGGCGTGGCTAGGGAGGGCTGCAAGGGTAGGGAGGATATATTATTATGTTTCCCGTAGTTGTGTATATGTATGTATATGTGTATGCATGGACGTGTGCACCTGAGCTTAGAGAGAGAGGGAGCGGGGCTGACTCTGACCGCTCCCTGGAAATATAATGTTACTCCCGCAGCACGTGTGTAATGGGAATGTATGGGAACAGGTCCTGGCCTCTGTATTGCGGAGCCGCCCAACCTGATGGACTAGCACCCTCAACCCCCCTTGTACCAATATTTACTCCAGTATTTTGTGGGCGAGCATGGTGGGACAGCGACTCATGCAAATACCGGGATTTTTCTTTCGTTACTGTTACATGTAGTCGAGGGAGAGGCGTGGTAATGTACCGGTAAATTTGGTGATTTCCTGAGGCTGTAGTGTCGCTCCCTCTACTTCCCCTCTCTTGGCCCGCACTCTCTAATGCTTCTTTATTAATGCCGTAATGACTTTCAATTAAATTTAGAATATATTTGCATTCATTAAGGAAGACACTCGCAGCAAGAGGAGATCAATAAGGTAAACAACGTCCAGCCTCTCATACCTGCGCCATCTTTGATTAGGTTAAGGTGGGGCGGAGGGAAGTAGAAAGCAATGACGATGTGGTATAGAAGGGCGGAGAACACGTGTTGGATGGGAGCGAGATAGGGAGAATATGCGAGAAAGATAAATAGAAAGAGAGAGAGAGAGATAGAAAGAGAGATAAAATGACGAGAAAGTGAACGAGAAACCGGTAACTGTGGCTGATTAGGGAGAATACGAATGGAATAAGGAAGAAAGGGAGGGAGGGGGAGGGAAAAAAAATACAGTTAAGTGCAGAGCTGGTTAGAGAGGATAGGCATAAAGGAAAGAAAGGAGAGGGAGAGGCGAGGGAGGGAATGGGAAGCGGGTGAGTGTGGGAGTATTTGTGGCCACCATTCCTGCCAGGTGTCTGCAGCCCTTGGCCATCAGGTAATCAGGTAATCGTGTCCAAATTAACCACATATTCTCGTGGAAGATTCTTAAGGAGGCTGACGACGGGGGGATTAGTGCAAAAAGTGTGTGTGTGCGTCTGTGTGTGTGTACGTGTGTGTGTGTGTGTGTATGAGGAGTAGCAGCAGCCCCGTCCATGGCTACTCTCTCCCTCCTCCTCCTCCTCCTCCTCCTCCACACAACCTTTTAGTAGGTTTCACATTTTGCTAGCGTGTAATTATGCAATGATCCCCTCCCCTTTACCCCCTCCCCCTTGAATCCCCTCCATGTTCCTCTCCCATTCTCCCTCTCTCTCCCCCATTTCTCTCTCCCATACTTTTTTCCCCTCCATTAGCACCATTATGCCTGCCTCTTTCTCCTGCCCTTCCACAATACTCCTCTTCCTTTTATTCCTTCCACATCCATATTTTTCTTTTATTTCTTCCTTGTATACGTATCTCATACTTCCAATGTTTCTTTCCGTTCCTTGCTTCTTTCTCTTATCTTTCACCTACTTACTCATTGTTATCTTTATATATATCATCTAAGTCGTTACCTCTTCTAAATATACTTTATTCATGATTTACTTCTTTACTCGCCTGCCTTGCTTAGTTGTTCTTACTTGTTTTTTTATAAGGGGTATTTTTATCATATTGAGTTCCTTCTTTTTTACTCGCGTTAACTAGTTTTGCACATAAGTAAATGTCAAATTATCTTTTTTTACTTGCATTTCTTATCTTTATCGTTTGTTGAAATATTTGTTTTCAAGTCTTTTTTTCTTTTTTCATATCCAGTTTTTTGTCTCTTTATTCTTCAAATATTTACATATATAATACTTTTTCCCCTTTCTCACCTTCCACTCACCTAGTTTCCTCTCTTCCTCATCCTTCTCTACTTTTCTTTCCATATTCCTCCTTTTTATTTACCGTCCCCTCTCCCCTCACACTCTGTTCCAAGTAATCGAGCATTATACGCGTCTAGTAATGTTTGGGGTGTAATTGCATACTGAATTTATTCCTTATAACACCAACTCTTTTGCCGTTCGGGGCGTGCATTTTCGGAGGCCCCGGAAAGGCTTTACGTTCAGTGGAAACAAAATTACACGCGGCGTTTCTGCCTCTCATTAATGGGCTAGACATTTAATTTGGTTGCTGATGCCTCTGTCCAGGATAATACAGGTCTCCATTTGTTGATTGCAGAATGGCCATGTCCTCAATTATTCTGCATCAGTTTCCTAATTCCATTGCAAGCCAGTGCAATAATTTACATCGCGAGTGTTAATCGGCAAGTGAATTTTTGATAGTGTGTGTGCATGTACGCTGTGCTGTGTGTGTGTGTGTGTGTGCGTGTGCGTGTATAGGTGCGTGTGCATGAGCGCGCATATGCGTTTTCTAGTTTTTTTCATTAGCTTCCCATAAACAAACATGAATAACAAAATTGCTGGAAGATGCTAAAAATTTTGGACTGATGATGAGATGAGATATAATTTATCTGAGATTCTCGCGTGTGATATATTTATGATACACTACGGATTATTACAGCGCCAAGGTAATGACCTACTTAGCAGCTGTAACCACTGTAATGCTCATGCTAATACCCTCACACAATATTATCGTTAATTGCCCATCTAGTATTTTTTCGGAAACTCGTAGGTTTAAAATCGAAATCAGTGAACAAGATAACACTATTATTATTATCAAGGCTAACGGCATCTTCCTCGAGCCCAGCACACTTTACTATGCGCACACGTAATAAATTCACGTTAAAATACCCTGACTATTTTTGCTGCCGTGTGCGGGGGGGATCTAAACCTAATTTAAGGGGTACTTCACTTAATATCAGATTTATGGAAGCAACTTGTGTAATTCTCGTGTGTTTATATTATGTTCCTTGTGTTCGTAGGTAAACTTGGGGTGAACATAGTTTCCATCTTAATTAATGTAAAGAATGGTCGGTGCTAATTAGATTAACTGGGCTGCCTGGGCCCCTGTTCTCAGATAATTGAGGCTCCCTTAATGGATGGCTCACCTGCTAAATTCGGTGGTCAGGTGTTCACGGATGTAAACAGGAGATGGCTGCTTATACCACCGCCTCTTCGCCCTACATCCTCCTCCTCCTCTTCTTCCTCTCATTTCTGCCCTCACGCACACCTCTCCCCTCCAAAATGCACCCACTACTTCCCCTCTGCACCACACTTACCCTGTCTACTCTCCACCTGGGCTGCTCCTCCCCTCTCTTCTCCTCCCTGCCCTCGTGCTCTCATGCTCCCCACTCAATGCGGTCCACAGTGTAAACAATGTAATTATCCAGGTCGCTCATTTGACTGCGGCTTTAGTAAGACTTATGTTATATACATTTAACCTTTTTGTGTAGGTATTTTTATGTTTTCCATTGAGAGAGAGAGGGAGAGGGAGAGAGAAAAAGAGAGAGTGTGAGAGAGAGCGAGATAAACGCACAGACAGACAGACGAGGCGATGGACAAGTAGACAGACCATTAAACAGATGAACGTCCAGCATGACAGACACACTAACAGCCCGAGACCTTATATACAAACCCAGATAGAGAGGAGACGAAGTGCCTAACCTGGAAGGCCTTTGTGACCCGCCTTCCTGGGGGCCAACGTTTGTCACCACCCGAAATAATCACCTTGAACTTGTACACTACCTTCGGGGCTGTGTTAGGCTCCTTATTTTTTCTTGTTTAAATTTTTTGCTTATGATGTTAATGGGAAATAAGAGAGAGACAGAGAAAGAGAGAGAGAAAGAGAGAGAGAGAGAGATTGAGAGAAAAAAAAAAAGGGAGTTTGGGGGGTGGGTAAGGACCGTGTTTAACATTCTGCTCCACTCTTCCATCCCTTCCTCCCTCCCTTCCTTCCCTCCCTCCTTCCTTCCCTCCCTCCTTCCTTTCTTCCCTTCTTCCCTCCCGGCCTCAGTGATACAAGAGCAGGTTCCTCCATCACAGAGCACGGTTTTCCTCCTCTCTCCTTCATGGAAAATGGGAAGTAGAAGGACGGGAAAGAGAGAAATAGAAAGAGAGAGATAATAAAGTTATATCCTTAAAATAAGATAAAGGAAGAAATTGGAGGAGTAGCGACGTTGGATGTGTGTGTGTGTGTGTGTGTGTGTGTGTGTGTGTGTGTGTGTGTGTGTGTGTGTGTATGTGTGTATGTGTGTGTGTGTGTATGTGTTGTGAAGGGGCTTCACTTGTCCTATTGTATGCGGATTCATGTATTTATTTTTCCACGGATTAACGTATGATCTACCGCTTAAGGCTTTATGTATGTAATCCTCGTACCCGATAGGCGTTTAGTGTGTGTGTGTGTGTGTCTGTGTGTGTGTGTATGTGTATGTGTGAATGTGTGTGTGTATACGTGTGTGTATATGTGCGTGTGGCTTGACGTCAATGAGTGTTGGTTGCATCGTTTTGTGCGTGAGGTATGGAATGTGTCTTTGTTCATATGGAAGCGATTCATTGCATTTATAACAGCCGTTTGCATTTATTTATGGCTCCGAAGTGTCTATCACGTGTCAATAGAATCAAAGTCCTATTTATTTATTGTATTCATATATCTGAACCTGTGTATGTTGCCTGTTCACCATTTATTTCTTTATGAAGTAGAAACGTGCAATTGTGTAGAAGCGTGTGTGTGTGTGCATGTGTGTACGTGTGTGTGTGCGCGTGTGCGTGTGTGTGTGTGTGTGTGGTTTGGGAGTAAGGATGTTGAGGTCACGTGGTGTTTTTTTTGGGGGGAGGGAGAGGGGCGGAGAGAGGGAATGGGAGGAAGGAGAGCTTAAGGAGAGGGTAGGAGGTGGAAGGATGGAAGGGAAGGTAGTGGGGGGGAGGAAGAAGGGAAGGAAGGAGAGGAAGAATAAGATGGGGAGAGAGGGAGGGTGAATAGGGGAAGGCAAGGAGGAGGAGAAGGAAGAGGGGGAGGGTGGAAAGGGAAGGGAAGGGAAGGGAAGGGAAGGGGAGTTCGGGGTTGGGCGGCCAATGGCGTGGAAGATTGGGATTGGGGGAAGGTAGGGAGGAGGGGGAGGGGGAGGAGGGGGAGCAATGGATGGGGTCGGTTGTACGGGTTGTTTGAAGGGGTAGCGGGGAGGGGAAGGGAAGGAGGGAAGGTGGGAGGGGGAGACGGTGGAGGGAAGGAAGGAGGTAGGGAATAGGGAGGGAAGGAAGTCTGTTGCGGTCTAAGGGTAGGTGGGGAGGGAGGGAAAGAGGGTTGAGGTAAGGGCGGCAACTCTCACTAACTTTGGAAGACATCTTCGTTGGTCTTGGCAAGAGTGTGTGCTTATTTTTGCCTTAGTGTATTCTACCAAATTTGTATCATCCTTTGTTATTTGATATTGTGTAGAAAATTGTTTTTTTTTATTATTTTTATTAACTCTTTGGTACTGGTGTGTGTGTGTGTGTGTGTGTGTGTGTGTGTGTGTGTGTGTGTGTGTGTGCGTGTGCGTGTGCGTGTGATAATGATGATGAAGATGATAATAATGTTTGTTAATGAGGTAAATATCAGGATATAATTTACAGTTGATATTGTAAAGTAAATTTGTATTGAAACTATTACGAATGAGCAAATGGAAACTGGATGAAGGAATTCTATTTACGATTGTTATTAATCTTCCTTGAGTAATCTGTTTATAAGATTTAAAAGTTCTTTGAGTGATGAGATATTTACAGATTATTGATGACTTTCTCATTGTGAGGGATGAGAATGTTATTGTACCGATCTGTGCTGGATATTATCGGTGGCTCTTATCGGGGAGCCGGTCATGACGCCTCGCTACCATAATGTGGGTGGGGGAGGGGGTGGAGACGCATCCGGTGGCAGGAAGTGGCGATAGCGAGGGTGGCACAGAAGTTTCTCTCCAAATTGACGAAGGAAATGGCTGGCTGGGTTGGGGTGGAGAGTCGTCGGACCCCTGCTGTACACGAGGATATCTTGTACGTGTATAGGAAGACCCCAGGATGATGTTGCAGACCCTATTTTTTGCACCCTCGCCAACTGGTCTTTCTGTGTCGCTGTTAAGGAAGAGGACCAGGTAGTGAAGGGATGGTTGACTTTGGGAAGGATGAAGAGGGAGTGCACGTTCTTCAGCTTAGAGGGGAAGGCAGATAGGCAGACAAACTAGAGGTGGAGGCCAAGGATAGAATAAAAGTTCATGACATTGGTGTAGGTCTTTAATGACGCCCTACAGCCTAGTAACCTTGACCACGTAAAGGTGTGTGGGGGTCAGTGTGATGACAGGGGTGTGGGATGGTGTCAGTGGTTAGATTTATGCCCATCACTGCTGTCTCACTATAGCCGGTGGCGATGTCGTAAGCAGTGGTCACCTTCAGTAGATGGTTGAGGGCGTTTTCAAGGGCACTAACGTCACGAGCGGCTTTGTGTTGACTGATGGTAATGGTTAGAGATATGTCATCCTTCAGGGCATCTTTAAAGAAATAGAACATGCACATCCTGAGTGTGTGTGCAGCGTGTGCGTGTGCGCGTGTGCGTGAGAGAGAGAGAGAAAGAGAGAGAGAGAGAGAGAGAAAGAGAGACTTTTCGTATGTATTGTATGTAAATGACCTTGTACCTTGAATCATCCTTTGTCTGGCTACATCCTAAGCATTCATTAGTAATTCCTTGCAGTTCTCTCCACCCCTACCACGCCACTTAACTGAACCCACCTTCCCTCATTCACACTGCAGATTCGGTCCTTACAATCTCTGGTGTGGGCTGCATCATAACTCCCCCCCCCCTCCACACACACCTGTTTCTCTCTAAGCCCACCAACACCTCTCCTAAGAAATGAACACAGGCCTTCATAAACACGTCGCAAACACAATATAAAAAAGAAGTGGAACAATTGAAAGCGCTGACACAACCAGCGGTATATTTATCGAGGGCATATCGGCTCTTGGGGGATGTAATGTTTATTGGACTATGATAACGGCCCAGTAAGTTACCCCCAGTCAAATTTCTATACGCGTTAGCCTATCGAAAACCCATGGGTTTGGATAATGGACCAGCGAGCTATGAATGCTGCTCCCGCCTCCCTCCTACCCACATGTTCCTGCCCTCCCTCCCACTCTTCCATTCACTCTTCCCCCTCCCTGCACCTCCCCCATTCTCCTGCTGTTACATAGCTTTACCCCCCTTTTCCCCTTCATTTTTTTATGCTTGTGTGTCTAGGTTCACTCTGTTCTAATTGTGGGATGATTCTACGCCTCGTGAATTCAGAGATAATAGGTCGGTATTTTCGCTTTATTTTGGTCGTTATGTTGAGAGCAGCCACCCATACGTCTGTCCACGACAGTCAGCTGATCTGGCCATTTCGAGAAGAGGGTTGCGTGTTCCCTCCTTTCCAGAGAAAGTTTTGCCTGGACCTCCTCTTTCCTTCTCATCTCGCGGCGAACACGTGTTTCTCGAAATGAATCAAGGAAGCAGTGCTGGGGAGGAGAGAGAACAGGCTGCCTTGAGTCAGGGAGCTGCTGTTGCTGGCGGGCGTCCGGGTGAATTACTTCCAAGTCTCATGCTGGCAATGGATGCAGAACATCTCAGGCGCACACATTAGGGGCTGTAGTCGGCAGCGGACACAAACATGGAAGGTGGCCGCGCCAGTGTCCAGCAGGTGGCTGTCTATAGGAGGAGGGAGAGGGCTATGGGGTGAAGGAAAGGGCTGGGGGAGAAAGCAAGGGAGGAGGAAAGGTCCATGGTGGAGGGAGGTGGGTTTAGGGACGGTGAGGGAGGGTGAGGGTGAGGGCATGTCCCCCAACAGGGTGGCAGACGCTGGCTGGTCTCCGGGTTAGTCGATGAGAGACTTCCCACTCCTGTCTTATTGGCGATTATATAACCTGTGAAATGAGATTTTTGGAAGCGGTGCACACAGGCAGAGAAGGAGCGCGTCTTAAGTTCAAAAAGCGAGAAACCGAATAAGAGAGAATGAGAACTCCATTTTATCGAAGCCTCACAGGCGAAGCAATTCTACAAATAGCTTTTAAGTCTGTCCCACGAGATTGCCGGAACCCCTTCCTTCATATTTACGGTGTTGCACTTGGTGTTTATGGTAAGGTTGTGTGCTACAGTAGGCGAGGGTAGGGGACCAATGCGCTGCCAGACTCAACGCTGCCTTCACCGTCGGGGACCGCAGCCACAGGGGGACGGGACCAGTTAACTGCTAAGACGATGAAAAACGACCTTGACTCGAATATCAAGCCACCAGGATCCGGCGCAGTCCTGTGGTGTGGAGACAGCTGTGGTGGTGGTGGTGGTAGTGGTAGTGGTGGTGGTGGAAATGGCTGTCATGGTTGTGGTGATAGTGAAACAATATGGCATTGGTGGGTGTTAATGGTATTTTTGCAATGTGTGTGTGTGTGTGTGTGTGTGTGTGTGTGTGTGTGTGTGTGTGTGTGTGTGTGTGTATGTGTGTATGTGTGTGTGCGTGTGCGTGCGTGTGTGTACAAGGGTACGGCTGCGTGCTATGTACGTAGATTTATCAGTGTGGCGTGTTTGTTCTGCTTTCATGGATTTCGCAAGTTTCCCGCATGTGATCATAAATTTCAGTAATTTCTTGGACTTCCTTTGGCCTTGAAGGTACTCGCATGGCTGCAGACAATTTATTCTCGCATCTTTTTTTTAATACTCGCACCTCTGCACATGGGTTGACGAGGTGCTTTTCTATTACCTGCTCTTGTTGACTTGCATGCATAGGTTTTTGTGCACACGCATGATGGATATTGCTGCGTGTACTACCATAATCATACTGAATGTGTATTTTGAGGCCATCAGCTGAGGTGAACACAGCATTATCCCTTTAGAATTATGTTGTTATATCTGTATAATGTTGTGATGGATTTATGATTGATATATAGCTTTATAATGAATATTGCTGCATAATTTTCAGTTGAGAGTTTAAACAGTATGCTCTATGCTGAAGAAAGTAACGTAGAGTGTTGTATTGAATTTGTTTTACATTGTAATAAAGTATGAAAATATAATAAAGTTTTTCATAGCGTTTATAGTTTTACCTAAGGACTCTGTAAAATTTAATTGCTTTCCATAAGACATTGGATTGGTTCTAGCATCATGTATATATTTCAGATGGTTTTGAGCAGTGTTACCTGTCACGTCATCCCTCCCACAGGTGACTATCTCCTCCAGGGCTCCTTAGCACCCTCCTGCCCCCACTCTCATCCCAAGTCCAATAAAAAAAAAAAAAATCATTGATAATGTTTATTTATTTATTTTTTTATTTAAGGAAAGTGAGGTATGTAAAGTCAAGGTCTTTTTTATCCCTTCTTTCCTGGTATTAAATTAAGGATAACCATCACATATGACACTGACCAGTCATTTACGTGGTCCACCTCCCCCTCCCCCCCCCATCCCTTGGCCAAGGCTTCGTCGGCTGTTCCCCATCAAGGGTTGTCAGGGGCGGGTCTTCCTTGATTGGTATCTCCTTGATGGTTTTCAGTAACCCTGATGTCTATATTCCTCTCGCCCATGACGATTGCCACTTGCCTTTCCCTGGGACATTTCATACATCTTGATTTTTTTTTCTATTTTTAAGTGTGTGTATGTGTGCGTGTGTATGTGTGTGTGTGTGTGTGTGTGTAACGGGATATATGATGAAGTGTGTTGTGGCGTAATTCTCCCGTATAATAGTAATGATTATTGTGCGGAATGACAAATAAATATACACAACAGTTCATTGTGAAAGTCAGTGTAGAAGTAAACAAATAGAAAAAGTAATTAATTGAAACTTTGATAGTTGTCAGCCAGCTGTGTGTGTCTGGCGCGTTGGTACAGGTGTTCGTCACCTCCCTGATGAGGGCAATTTTGAGAATTTATGTGCTTGATTGGTTTTCCTGAATCCACATACTTGAAATGAGGATACTTTCCATGCATCCTGCTTGTAGTTTTACGAAATTAACATTTAAACATTACCAGATTTATCGAATGCCATCGATTTGCATGGCAGTAATTTAGGGAAATGGAGGCTCACTTTGTGTTTTTTTAAATTCTTCCTTAGATCAGTATTTACGAGAACAGGAATCCAAGCGGAACTGCGGGGCGTCCTGATGCACGAGGCTCACTCACGCCCGCCGACGTGTTTACACCCTTGAACACACTTCATAAACCACAGAGTAAAAATAAGTGTGGCAGCTTTAGTCTCACTTTGTAAATGGCGAACGAAACCGTCGGGAACCTGGCGGCTTCTGATTAAAACAGTGAGGGAGGAACCGGCAGGGTGGTGTTCATCACCCTTGAGCGGCCCCGCTGCTGAGGTGCCGCCCGGCCTCCAGCCTCACCCTTCCCCTCCATGTCATTTTATTTCTTTGCAGTCAATTTTTTTTTATAGCGTCCAGTACTCGAACAATTTTATTTCGGTAAATTTATAGTTTTTAATTCAGCTGGAAACTTATTATTTGCAAACTTTTAGCAAACTGTTTTTTTTTTTTTTTAATGGTAATTACATTGTATTTCGTATCTTATCACCGACATTAGCAACGTTAAATATCCTTTTTCTTAACATTATTCCAAAGTATTCTTCCTTTACTTCTTTCTTCGCTAGTTCTTCCTCTTCTCCCTTTTATGGTTCATCTCTCCCTCCCTCCCCTCCCTCCCTGAGTGCGCAGCGGGCGGCAAGTGTGAGACTGTAACACACTCTTAATGCTGCACGACAGACACCTTGCAGCACCATCATCAATTATAACAGTGGCAACCTGGCAACCTTATACTTACTTCGGAATTAGGAATGTCTCTTGCACCACAGACAACGGAGGGGATGAAAAAAAAGGAATGTTTGTGTATGTGTGTGTGAGCGTGCTTGTGTCTGTGTGCACGCGCGGGTGTGTACACATGGCTATTTGTGTGTGCATTGAGCTGCGACCAGATTGGAATGTCAACAAGCGATGCGTGTCAATCATTGTTGCTTGTTTTCACACCAGCTTGATTAGGTGCTTGAAAGACCTGACCGTAGGGTGAAAGTAGTGTTATCACATAGGTTGTAAATAATATATCTATTTTTAACTTCAAGCTGTTGCTACAAAATGTTTGGGTATTTCTTATTGAAAAATAATATATAAACAGTAATATGAAGCAAATATTAATAAGAGTTCTATTGTTGATGCCACTCAGGTAACACTCACTTTTCCAAGGTAAAGGAGTATAATTCATTTAATTTTATTTTTTCGGATTTAAAATTTTCCTATCTTGTAAAGGAAAATCGTGACAAAATTTATATCCATTTATTTTCTGCTGGTTACATGCCTTGTGATAGCGACAGAAAGTGATAAAAAGATAACAATCTTTAACAGAAGGGAAGAGAGAAAAAAAAAGCAAGCAAGCAAGCGCAAAGCAGTTGCAAACGCGCACTCAGGTTGACTCAGTGGAAGCAACAGGCAGCAAATGATGAAGGCGACGTGCTACAATCCGTCAGAGGGCGTGGAAGTCTTAAAGAGAACCTTAGAAGGGGCGGACCCAGGGGGAGGAGCAGGAGGGTCAAGCAGGGGTTGTCAAGTCACGCATCGGGAGGAAGAGGAGAGGCAGGACAGGGAAGGAGGGAGGAGGAACATAACGAGGAGGAGGAGGAGGGAGAGAGCACAGGGAGGGCCCAACGGGTAGGAAGGAGAATGTGGCAGCGTGAGAGAAGGGGGATAAGAGAGGAGGAGAGTGTGTTGGAGGGAGGAGCAGGACAGAGGGAGAGTATATAGGAGGGTGGGAAGGGGATGGGGATGGGTAGAGACGAGGAAGGGAAGACATTGGAGGGAGGTGAGTCTAGGGGTTAGGTAAGGGGGGAAGCGTATATAGAAACCCGATGTAGAAGAGGGAGGAGGCAGGGACAAGGGAGGGAGTAGCAATGGGGGGAGTGAAAAAGGGGGGAAGAAGGGGAGAAGGGTGGCTGGGGAAAAGGCTACCCTAATGCCCCCTAAGGAATAGTCTCGGGAAACAGTAGTGGCAGGCGATGAAGCGAGTCAGTGAGTGCTTGGAGGGAGGGAGGGCGGCTGGCGGCGAGGAGGGACAGACAGTAAACAGAGTTGGATCGGCAGGAGCGGCAGTGGCGGCGCCGGCGGGATATCCACGTCAGGTAGGAAGTTTTTTTTTAGGTTTTATTTTTCTTGAGGGGATTCCTGTGTTGCGCCTTAACTCGTTTTGTTGTTGCGTTTACTAATAGCTTATCTTTTTTGTTTTGTATGTTGTGTGGTGTTGACTGCAGCGTGAAGGGACAGTGAAGTCTTGACTACTTACTTGTGTGGTGTGTGTGTGTGTGTGTGTGTGTGTGTGTGTGTGTGTGTGTGTGTGTGTGTGTGTGTGTGGGTGTGGGTGTGTGGGTGTTAACATCATTGTTTTTTTTTTCATCATTTCAATCTAGATTAAGTGTTTTCCTTAAATGCATATAATTGTGTTTTCCAGGAGTGTTCTTCATCTGTCAAGTGCAGGTGTACAGCTGAGTGAGTGCAGTGAAGTGTATTTAAAAAGTGTAACAGTGGTTATCTTGATGAAACAAACCTTAGCAGTGTTCCTTGAGCCAGTGTTGTGAAGTGTTGCAGTTGTGTTGTGTTCACGTGTGTTCCTGACCATTGCCAGGCGATGTTTTGATTGTGAATGACATAATTGTAATATGATTTTGTCACTTACAAATCAAAATGATATTGATATTTATGTGCATGTCGTTGTTTGTTGCATAATTGTTAAGTAAAATTCAGCATTTGTTTCTTGTTTATTGTTTTTCATGTCACGTAATATAAATGATAATGTTTTTTAGTAAAATAAATCCATATGTAATTATATTTATTGAAGGTATATAATATTACTTGTCTTATTTTAAGAGTTCAAAGCCAATAATTTAGTGCATTAAAATTTTATTGATTGCTATCATAGGTTAACATTATATACAAATGGAAATGCTTACATAACTATTTGTTGTATTTATTTCACGCTAAGAATAGATCAGAGGATGAAATGTATTTAAGTGATATCCAGGTGTTGAGATTAACATTGGTGTTAAGTTTTGTTTCATACTTGTAAGTTTTTGATGATGCAAACAAAGCAAAGCAGAACAGATGCCTGGTGGGCCTCGAGGCAGCCGTGCGGGGCGACGCGGAGGCAGCAGCAGCAGCAGCAACTTCCCGACGGAGCAGGTGTGAAGATGGATGCCGTGACGTCACCGCTGGATTCTGTAATGCCCCCTGGACGTATACTGAATGTATCCTGAGGGGGAGCTAGTCCGGTATACCTTCAGTATACGTAGCAGGAGGCACTACCGTCTCGTTGACACGCCCCTTCCTGGATCACAAGCTCCGCCTTTCCTGTATATCTTCACTGCTTTCTGAAGTCTGTACGCCTCAGTGGCAAGCACCACCGTCGTCAGGACAACACCAACTCCGCTGTTCCTTTTTGCTGCTAATTGGCCAAGACTAGGATATGGTCCACCTTTGGGGCGGGGCTTATATTTAATGTCCCGCCTTTTTGGTGACGTGGCAGTGACGCAGCAGCGTTTGAGTGGTGTTGTATACCCTGTAGTGGTGACGTCACAGAGCCCATGACGGCATGCCTCTGCGGGAGCCCGATGTCAGGGTGTAGGGCTGCTTGGTGGGCTCTGTGGGTCTGCCTCCACCTAACAAGTGTACATATTAGTAATAAACATAATTAATGAATGACCTTAACTTTTTGTCTTGCCCTTTTGTGACCAGCGACTACTTCCCTTTAGATTTGACCCTCTTAGTCCCCCTCCCATCTGACTCCCTCCTCCTCTCCATCCCTTGGTGTCCCGTTGTCGGGATCCCTCCCGCTCACCTGCCTCCCTCCCATTACCTTCCTGATACACTGATTAAGTTTTAATTATCACTGGGTTGAGATTCCACACATAATCCATGACTTGGCATGAAGGAGCTATATTAAAGGTGAATAAGTTAATAAAAAAAAAAATCTGAAGTAAGGATTCCACAAAACAAATAAGTTACAAAAATATATATATTCTTACCTGTGTACAGATAAAGTCATGACTCTCCCTTGAAGCTTGCCAAGGAACACAGACACCAGAGTGTAATCATGTATAATTCTGAAGTGGAAGCAAAGACATGAAATACTAAATACCAAACAGAACAAAACTTAACTAACGTGAGCAGAACAAGGTGAGCTAATAGAGTGTATGATTCTCTCCCACCACGTGGATGAGTTTGGGATCTACCTGAAGGAGTAAAACAGAGGGAATGTATACTGAAGGTGAAACGGAACAAACTTACTCTTGAAAATCTAAACATAACAAAAATCCATAACTACATAAGCAACAAACTGTTTCCAAACGGAGGCAGCAAATAAATAAAAATCAAATACAGTACAGAAACGCAACTTACAAAATCTAACCCACAACAATAATTACAACTGAGAAGAACGACTTGGTGACCATCCTTCGACACGTGAGGAACAACGAGATAGGAGGAAGCAAGAAGAAGCAACAGGTATACCTTAGTCTTTAAACAGTGTCTGGTCTCTGAATGACGGGAAAAGCAAAACTGCTACTACTACTAATAATGATAATAATAATAATGATAATAAATAATAACAATAATAATGATAATGATAACTGATTACAAATTTTTAAACAAATACATCGATCAGTAGAAAAAAGAAACTCATACTCTACCTATACTACTATTACTATTACCAATAGTACTATTACTATTACTGTTACCACAACGACGACAAGAAGTTATAATAGTGTTACTATTAGAACAATAAATACTACTACTACCCTTATCATTACTACTACTACTGCTACTGCTGCTACTACTACTACAACTACAACAACTACAATTACTACTACTACTAGTAATAATAATAATAATAATAATAGAAGTAGTAGTCATGCTAGTACTAGTACTACTACTACTACTACTACTACTACTACTACTACTACTACTACTACTACTACTATCGTCCATACTATTGTTAAGTATTTTCTACATAAATCAAATTCATCATAGAATTATTAAAGAAAAAGAACGTAGACGTGCACACAGAAAAGGTAAATATTTGAAAACGTACCGTAAAAATATTCGGACTTTGGGACAGATTACGTAACACAACCGGTTGGAGCCATGAGGAAAAAAAATCCCCACACTGAGTAATTGAGGAGGAAGAACATGGGGTGAAGGGACGTAGAGTGGCGGGCGTGAGGTAGTGAGGAGTGAGGAGACCCTTGGGATACGTGGAGAGGAATAGGTGAAGGAGTGTGGCGTTCATGGATGCGTTGGGTGAGAGCAAGGACCTCGTGGGGAAGGTCTGCATCCTACGGCTTGGTGAGGGATGAAATAAAGATGTAGGAGTAAAAGTAGAGGACAAAGCTTGGTTAAGGAAGAGTAAGATGTAGAGGCAGGTAATTGGAGGTGCATTAGACGTGGTTGCCTAGTAAGGACTACAGACGTCACGGTGATGATTGATCGATTGTCGCACCAACACACGAACACACATAAAACCTTGAGTCTCAGCATCCATACCGTCGCTACCACCACCATCACAACCTTCCTTCACCTGTCTGCCTGCCTGCCCTCACCCCATCCCTCCTTCCCTTTACCTTTTCTTGCTCCCTCCCTGCTCTCTTCCTTCTACCTTCTTCCTGCTGTTTCTTCTTCTGTGGTTCCTTTCTTCCCTCCTGTAGCTTGTTCTCCTCTTTACATTATTTCTACTCGTATATCTTTCTTCTTCCTTCCTACTCTTTACTCCCCAACTCTCCTCCCTTCTGGTAGCTTTTCTCATGCCCTCTCCTGAGCTCTTCTCTCCCCCTGCTCTCTATTCCACTCTCTCCCTCCTTTCCTTCTTCTCTATTCCTACATTTCCTACTGGTTTCCTCCTTCCTCCCTCCTTCGTGCGGTATGTCCCAAACTAGTACTTGCTCTCTCGCCCAACGATCGAGTCCCGTGACCTTGAATCCAGAAAAC